>WOXC01008744.1:0-495743 GCA_011680675.1 Gymnobelideus leadbeateri | reverse complement strand
GAGGGAGAGGTGGACTTAGCTGGATGAGAGGAGGGGAAACCTCTGGAGCTTTCCCTCTTACACTTTCAATAGACAAATCTCACCTTTTCTTTAAATATACATGTGTATTTTGTATTTGCATATGTGTGTGTCTGTCCCCAGGTTGAACAATAGTTTCCTTCTGATATATAAGCTCAAGGAAACCAATCTGATGCCCCCAGGAGCATTCTAAGTAGGCATTAGATTGTCTCTCTTCTCTACTCCCTTTCTTCTCTCTGTCTCCCTCCTCTCCCTCCATCCTCTCTCCCTCCTCTCTCCTCTTCCTCCATCTTCTCCTCCCCTCTCCTCCTTTCTCTCTCTGTTCTCTCCCTCTCCTCTCTCTCCCCCCTTTCTCCCTCCTCCTCTACTCCTCTCTCTTCCTTTACCTCTCTTCTCCCCTTTTCTCCCTTTTCCTTTTTCTCTCCCCCATTCCCTCCCTTCCTCTCCTCTGTCATTTCCTCCTCTTCCTCTTCTTTCCTCTTCTTTCTCTCTCCCCTCTCCTTCCTCCTCTCTCACTTGATTACATATCTGAATCTACATTCTGTAAGATTTCTTCCTGGTGTGTCTGGGAAAGATGCCTGATTGATTTTTTTCTCTTTTCAAACATGTGTATTTCTCAGCTCCTGGGGGTACCCAGGGGCCTCTCCCATTGCTAATGCTTCACATGCCCCAGTCACCATGGGGATTTACATTCTGAGGCTCCAGCTGCTGATAACCGCAGCAGGGTTGCCTGCCCACAGGTCACAGCTTGGAGAAGGTTCAGTGGGCTCAGAGTGGGGGGAATGATTGGATCTCCAGCACAAAAAACTACTTAGTGACCTGTCTGTTCATGAAGGACATCCTGGATTACAGCCAGTCCTCCTGGTAAAGGCTACAGGCAGTCAGAGAAGCCATTCTGGACTTGATGATCTTGCCAGGAGACCCAGAAAGAACTCTTGAATATCCTGAGTACCTTTGGTCTCCATGAATTTCCAAAGCCAAGGTTATGAGGAGGTCACATGAAACCAGGAAACTATATATTCTAGGGGAAAGAGCAGAGTTGAATTAAATACAGGGCAGGGGGAACAGTGAGCCTACTCTATCCACCTTTTTTGGTTACATTGACCAATCCAGACTATCACTTGACACCATCCTCCTCTAGAACAGGGCTCTCAGCCTGGGCTCCAGGGACCCCAAGAGATATTGAGGGATAAATTAGATTCCAGGCCATCTATCCACGTGAATGGAGGGAAATTGAATTGTTCTTTTTACTAACCTTTGTTTTGATTTGTAATCCTAAATATTTTCTTTGATGCATTTAAGCACCTCATTCTAGGAAGGGGTCCATAGCTTCAGCAGACTGCCAAAAGAGTCTAGGACCCACACAAAAAAGGGAAGAAATCCCACCTCTGAGATTAAGGGCAATGGTCAACCTGCCAGCAAGCATTTCTTTATGGTAATGAGACAGAAATACTGGGAAGCCCCTCCATTACAGGTGAGTGGGAAACTGAGCCCCTCTCATAAGATCTACTGTTTCCTCTCTCTCTTTCTCTCTCCTCTCTCCCTCTCTCTGTCTGCTTCTTTGTCTCTGTTTCTCCCTGTGTCTCTCATCTTTCTTTCTCTTTCTGTCTCTTTTTGTATCTGTGTCTCTCTTTCTCTGTCTGTCTCTGCCCTTCTCTCTCTCTCTCTCTCTCTCTCTCTCTCTCTCTCTCTCTCTCTCTCTCTCTCTCTCTCTCTCTCTCTGCCTGTCTTTGACTGGCTGACTGTGTGTCTGTGTGTGTATCTGTCTGTCAGTCTCTGTATGTGTCTGTCTCTCTGTCTCTCTCTGCCTCTCTTTCTGTCTCTCTCTCTCTCTCTCTCTCTCTCTCTCTCTCTCTCTCTCTCCTTCTGTTTCTTCCTCTCCTCTTTCATCCCTGAACTCTGCCTGACTCTTCTCTCTTTTTCCTTTGATATTTCTTCCCATCTCCTTCTTCCTTTAGCCCAAGCTGAGTAGGAGTGTGTTTCTATATGGCCCTCTTTGAGACTGTTGTTTCCCTGCCCCACCCCCTGCCTATTCTGGTTCTCTATACCTTGCTCTTTTTATCTCTCTCCTTCCTACTACTTTTTATTTTACTGAAGTTAGGATTTAATTAGCACAGGGAACTCCCAGGTGAGGAGACACCCACCCCCACCCACCCCGCCAAGGTAGGTCAGCACCTGCTCTGTAATTTAGTCTTTGAGAGTGACTTTGAGGGAAGAGAAGTTGAGTGACTTTCCCAGGGTCCCACAGTAACAGAGATCAGAGGGAAGACTTGAATCAAGGATTTCTTAACCATGAGACCAGGGCTTGATCCCCTTCCTCACTTGCTATTACTTAGGTATAAGTAAATAACTTTTTAGCTTTCTAAAAGTTTTCTTTTATCATGAACTTAAACATCAACAATGTTCATGATTAGTGAACATTTCATTATTTCATTAAGAAAGGTGGATTGTATATGAAATTGTGGGCTGTTGCTATAGGACTTTTAAATGTATCTTCTGTCAATATCATATTAAAGCACATTATCCAACATGGGTTGAATTTGTAGAATAGTTTTGTCCCATGTCCTTAATCAGATAAGTCTAACTTTTTAGCATGTCTCTAAGAAAATGAGTCACTTTTTACTTCTGTGTGGCCCTCAGTGAACCAGAGAAGGGGCCTCCCACCACTGATAAAGTTGACATAGTTGACCACCATGGTCCCAAAATCCAGTCCAAGACAAGTCAAGGAGCCTTTCGTTTCTGGGTGAGAGTTCCTCACATGTGGCCCCTGCCCCAAACTGCTCCAATTCTTAGAGGACTAGGAATTAGTCCCTGTTTCTGTTGACTGAAGGTCACATCTCCTTTTCCCATTTTCCAGCCTCTGAATTTAACCAGCAGCAAGCAGGTATGGGAGGAAGTGGGGGACCTGAAGCCTCCATCCAACCAGGACCAACTCTTCTCCCCACTAATGCAGATAAATGATGAGTCCCAAACTGGCCACTATGGGACATAAAAATCACTCTTCAGCCCAAAACTAAATTTAAAAATAGACTGTGGTGCCCATCAATGATACCAGCTCTGTAACTCTGGCAAACAAGTTTCTATCCTTTGGCCAAACACAGACCAGGTGCCGGGTGGCTTGGGGCCAGTGCTTTCTGCTTCCTACTCTGGCTGACCGGGAGGGTTAGCCTTCTGCAGCCTGGGGAAGTTGCTGATGTCTCTGGCACCTCACTTCATCTCTCTCTGTCTCCTTCTCCCCTCTCTGTGAGTACCAGGACCAAATCAGCCATTTCCTCACCAGGATTCTTCAGTTCCAACATCATAAGACACCATGGAGGCCACATCAGGGCCGCCCAGGGTCTGGCCAGTTGGGCCACACTGGTCCAGCCTCTGCCATCCCTCCTTCCTCTTGCCTCTTCCAGATGGTCCAAGGCCACTGAATCATGAGGGCCCTGCCACTGTGCCTGCCCACCTAGCGCTTCCCTCACCATCTCTGGTGACAGCACTCAAGCAAGGCAAACCCTGCCTCATGGCATCTCAGCTGTCTCTTCCAATCCTAGAAACAATTGTTTTGTTTGTGCAAATTTAAAGCTGGAAAGGTTGTTAGAGATCATCTGGTCCAATCCCCTCATTTTACAGAGGGAGAAACCAAGTCCCAGAGATGGAAAGGGAATAACCAATGCTCTTCTTGGTTGTAAGTGACAAAATCTAGACTTGAACTCAGGTCTTCTGCCTCTGAGCCTCCTACATCAACCAAAGAATGGAGCTGGAAATGATGGGACTTTGGGTGTTAGAGACGTGGAGGGTAAGGGAAGGCTGCAGTCATTAATTTGGCTGATAGCCAAGGTTCTAAGAGTAGAAGGTTTCTGCTCAGTCACAACTGAACCCTGTACCACTAAAGAAAAAAAGTTGTGGTCAGAGTTTCTGGCTCAGGCTTTTGTGCACTCTCAGTGGGTTTTCCTGTGTCTCTCCTCTGTTCCCTGACCCATGCTTCCACACAGCTCCCAAAATATCCTTTCTAAGACACAGGCCCCTTCTCTGCTCAGAAACCCTGAGTGGCTCCCTAGCACCTCTATGAAAAAATACACATTTCTGTTTGGTGTTCAGAATCGGGTCCCGGCCTAACCTTTCCAAGATGATCACATGTGACTCCCCTCCAGGCTCTCCAAGGACCATCTAAACTGGCCACCTCATTGTTCCCTGCACAGGACATGCTATCTCCTGGCAGCATGGGTCTGCCCTGGCTGATCCCTGTGACTCCTGTCTTCTGCCTTCCTTCCAGAATCAGCTCAGGCACCACCTCCTGCCTGAGCTCCGTCCCAACCCCAACCCCTAAAATGATTTGGACTGTGCCTTGTGTCTATCAGATATCTATCTGTGTGCACTTGTATCCTGCTAATGAAAGGTAAGCTTCCAGAGGACAGAAGCGGTATCATTGTGGTCACTCTGTCTTCAACGCTTGACACACAGCAGGCACTTAATAAAATGCCTATTGGTAGGCTGATTGACCCTCCATCCACTCAGGGCCCTTTTCACTCTCTTCTGGTAAAAACAAGCAATCAAGATGCCTTTAACTCTCTAAGCAAGTGCCAAACCAGGGACACTGATCCCCAAGACTGGAAATGGGCAGAAAGAAAATCTGTGCACCAGGCCAGCCTTCCGGGGTTTGGTTTGAATTGTTATCCTGCCTTGAAAGGAGAATAGAGCCATGAATCAGAGATGGAAAAGGCCCTGAGACCACACGCATCTTCCCCCTACAAACCACTGCCATGTGACCCCTCTCAGCCTGGATCCCCTCCGAGTCAGGTCCCTGTTGGCAGGTAGCCCCCTTCATGGGTGCCTGGTTAATGACTTCATGTGTTCACATCACCCCTGAGATCTCTAGAGCAGAAAGGTGCCCTGATGCCTGATATAGGCTATCTTTTTCCACCTTCATTCTGTCCCCTTGTTAGGGTCATGCCCACAAGCATGAGTAAAGCTAGTGTGGCCTGAAGCCCAAAGCACTCCCACACCACCAGCACCAAGGCCTGGCAACTCTGTCTGCTCTCCCCCCTCGAGTGAGCATCCCAGCCAAGCCTGGCCCCTGGTGTATTTCTAATTATTTTAATATCTCCTCATTAGTCAGTCTCTTCACCCTTTGAATCATTTGCTCTGTTCAGCTCTTCACAGACCCACCTGTCCAACCTTAACAGATAATGAGGTCCCCCTGGTAGAAGGGGTCCCTCTGGGGCAGAAATAAAATGGACGGAGAAACAAAACAAAACACTGGGCCTGGATTCAGAAAACTCAGATCACACCATAACTAGCAGGGGGCACAGCACACACTAAAGACAGCTTTGGAGGAGGAGATGAAGGAAGAAGAGGAGTGGCTAAATGGAACCAATGGTCAGGCCATGGCAGTGGATTCCTTCTTGTTTCTCTAAAGCCAGAATGAGGCCTATGTGCATGTGCATGGATGTGTTCACATGTACGAGGAATGTGTATCCTTATATGTGCGTCAGTTTTATAAATGTGTAAGAACTGGGTGGGTATAGAAGGGGCTCTTTCCCAGGATCAGCCTCGGTGACTAAAGAGAATTGAGAAGAAAATGAAAAAGTCAAACCTGAAACTTCAAACCATCAGAAAATGTTCTATTTCCTGGGTGCTCCCACCCAGTGTGGGCAGCTTCCAAGGAGGTTTGGCTGTCAATAGGACCAGTGGGTCTAAGCCCCAAAGAAAGCCTGAGACACGACAGTGTCCTCTGGGGGAGAGGGGGACCAAGACAGTCTCTGGGCACCTCCCACCTCTGACAGTCCCTGTTCTAAAGGCCCTCCCAGCTCCAGCCTTCTACAATTCTATGACTGATATCTAAAATCATATGAGACAAGTTATGAAAAGCACATTCTTCTTCAAACAAGCAGCCCCATCATGGGAGCACACCCCAGGAGACCCAAACAAAGCAGAAATGCTCATAATCTAGTGATTCCATCACTGCTCTTAGCTCATCTTTGGGAGGAAATCTCTGTGGCGCGCCCAGTCCTCACACCTGCTTATTCTGTGCTCAGATACTGTGGCAGGGAAGGAGGAAGAGCAGCTTCCAGTCTGAAAGAGAAGGAGGAGATAAGAGAGAGAGAGACTCACTCATGAAAAAAGAGAATTCAGATCACCACAAAGTCTAGTGGTGTGTGTCTGTGTGTCTGTGTGTCTATGTGTGTGTGTCTCTGCTGGAATCTTAAAGCCCTGACCACTGAGGAAGCTTCAGACTTTTGGAGGCACTGAAGAAGTGGAAATAACAATATAACTATGTAAACCTACACAGACACAGACACGCACACACACACACACACACACACACACACACACACACACACATTCACACTCGGAACTTGAATGGCCTTCATTCCTACAGTTATTATTGGATTTCCACTATCATCCACATTTTTCCTTGTCCCCATTCAATACTTCTTTCCATAAAAAGCTGTGAAATCCAGCTTCCAAATGCTTTCTTGGTCAGTACATAGGTGTCAAAAGAACTGACCCTCCCCAACAAATTGGGGGTACAAGCCCATAGTGGGATGGATTAGACCAGATGAATTCTGGCACCTTCCACATGCCCCCATGAGGGTGGCCCCCTCTCCCTTCCACAGTCACACCATCCATGCATCAACCCAAGGAGCCAGCCCCAGTGACTACAGCAAGGACCTGTCCCATCTTCCATCCCAAGCTCTGCCGGGTTGTCTCCATAGAACACCTGCCCCACCCCCCCACACCGCTCACCAGAAATCTCTACCCCAGCAGGCAAACTGACTGAGCCTCTGGGGTTTCCCACCTGCCCCACTCCCTCAGTAGCCTCTCCCCTCCCAACGCTGGGGGAAGTCCTGGACTCCTCCCAAAGCCTCCCTCTATAGAAAGGGACCAAACCTTTCCAGGTTACTGCCCATTTTCCACCCTCTGCATAAAAGGCAGAACAGCCAGGGACCCCCGCTGGCCCTTCCCCCTTTTCAGCTACCTTTTGTGTATTTTCTTCTCCCATTAGATGGTAAGCTCCTTGGGGGCAGGAACTGTCTTTTTTCTTTCTTGTTGGTAT
The DNA here is from genome assembly GCA_011680675.1 of Gymnobelideus leadbeateri. Lineage (NCBI taxonomy): Eukaryota > Metazoa > Chordata > Mammalia > Diprotodontia > Petauridae > Gymnobelideus > Gymnobelideus leadbeateri. Next base: position 488,680 of record WOXC01008744.1, on the reverse strand, counting down.
CTCCAGCTCTTAGCCAGTGCCTGGCCCATTGTAGGCACTTAATAAATGGTTATTGGATCGAATATACAAAATGTAGAGTAAATACATTGGGAGGAGGAGTCTGTGGGAGCCTTGAGGAGTACAGAGATCAGGACCATTGCCCTTTTATGTGCTCAGAAGGAAGCTGGAGACAAGACCAAAAGTTGAGGGGAGAACATGGAGAACAGTCAAGAGACCCGAGGTTCAGTGCGTGGGGAGGTGGGGGGTCCTGCAGGAAGACAGGCTGGCCCCAGACTGGGAAGGGTTCCTGATGTGTTTGGCCCTAGCTGGCCAATGCACTGCCACAAGATTAGGACCTACCATGAGCCAGGGTCCAGGGGCCCGACCACAAGAGACAGCAGCCAGCAACATCCAAGAAAGCACTCCCCTCTGACCCAGGCTCCTTCTGCAGCCAGAGGCTCCAGCTTTCCAAGCCAGCCCCTGAATACCAAGTGCCTGATCCCCCAGGAGGCCATTCGGCATGGGGATGGAGCTTGGGGCAGCTTTGTGCAATCTTAAACATGCAATACCTGTCTTGCAAATTTCCTAATTAGTTCTACCAATTTTCTTTCTGTCTCCAGGTAATATGAACCAATGATGTGCGTCTGATGCAGCTAACAGACTAGAGAGTTGAACAAATGTTTCAGGTCACAGTCTGTTTACATACAGCACAGCGAAGGCTGCCTTATTTGTCCGCTAATTTATACATTTGGATTTCTTTATTAATTTGCTGGGAAGTAGACAGTCTGAGATTCCAAGGTAATGGCCAGGCATATCCACTGTCCAGGCACCATTGCACCAGCATGGGGCCAGTCCCTGGGCCAGAGAAGCCCAAGCAGGAAAGGAAGGTGGGAGAGGGTCTTCATGAAGCATCCATCATTTCTAGGACACTGTAAAGGCCACAAGGGACTCTCTTCCCCAATCCTGGTAATCCAGGTAGGGGAAATACATCATCCCCATTTACAAATGAAAAGACTGAGGCTCCATGAGGCCAAATGGCTTTCCCAGTGTTAAACATCCTAGAAGTATCTGAGGGGAAATACCAACAAGTCTATCGCTCCCCACTGGGCCAAGCTCCCTCTGAAATCCCTGTGTGTCAGATCATGGTATGGGCAAAAAATATGTCAGACCTAAGCAGAGCCTGGGGAAGGGCATAGAGGGGCTTCCTACTGAGGAGAGGGAAGGACCAGGACTGGCCCCATGAAAGGCCCCTTGCAAGTGATTGGTCAGGAAAGGCAGTGATGCTCAGGAGCTGGAGGCAGCTGATCTCATGTCTAATCTGAGCTCTGAACTGTCCTCACTGGGGATCCATGGACAGTGTGCCAGGCCTGACCTTCCCTATTCTTAGGCCCCTCCCAGCTCTGACATTCCCTGTCCTAAGGCCCCTCCCAGCCCTGACATCCTCTATTCTAAGCTCCCTCCCACCTCTGACATCCCCTGTTCTAAGCTCCCTCCCAGCCTTGACATTCCCTGTTCTCAGGCCCCTCCCAGCTCTGACTTTTCCTGTTCTAAGGGCCCTCCCACTTCTAAATTCCTGTGACTTTCATTCTGCAGGCCCAGCCCTATCTGGAACCAGTAGAAGATTGAGAACATGAGCCTCCCTCTAGACACTCATAACCTTGTTAAGAAGAAAACACACAAAGGACAAAATTCACCATCACATTACATTTCCAGCCCAAGGCAGGCACCTACCTGTCCCTGTATTGTCCCTACAGAGCAGACCATGAATCCTCCAGGGCAGGGAGAATCAGGTGCACTGAGCAGTCAGAGAAGACCCCCTTTCACACACTCGGCCCCACCCAGGCCTGGGACTGAAATGTGCAGCAGAGAAAGGATGGAGCTGCCAAGCGTGGAGGCTGCCAGATCATTGCTAACAACAGGCATGAAGACATCTGCCTTGGAGAGGCAGTTCAGAGCATTGTTAGCTGGGGCTCTAACCTCTAGTCAGGGGATCTGGGTTCTCGTCCTGCGTGTGGGCCTGGGTAAGAAGCAGACTTGTTGCTATGACAAAGAAGGAGGTTCATGGCATGGGATCTCAGTATAAAGGCACCTCCAAGGCACGGAGTCCAACCCACACATCAGCAGGACTCTCCTTTATGCCATCTGGACAAGGGGCCATCCATCACTTGTCTTAATGGAAAACCTTAAGAGAGATGGGAGGCTGTCAAGAAAAAAAATTCTGGTAATGCAGATAAGGGGGAAATAGGCCAATGTGCCTACACAGGGAGCTCTCTGATGAGCTCACTTTCTTAAAAGGACACACCAAGAGATAGAAGTAGCAGGGAAAGTAAGAGTCCTGGCTCTGAGCCCAGAGGCCCTGGGTTTAAATCCTGCTACCTGTGTGTCCTCAGGCAAGTCACAATGACTCTGGGCCTGGGTTTCCTCACCTGTAAAAATGAGTATCTGAGACTAGAGGGCCTTTACAGTTGTTTCCAACTCTCAATCTGTAATCCTAAATCAGATAAATGACGACAGATGTGTGGGGATGTGTTGGTGAGGAGGGGAGGGTGGGTGCTTACTAGGTGGCAGGCTATGAGTGAAGCTTGATGGCTGGTCCCAGGGTTTTAAGGCATGTGGTGCCAGAACTTGGTGTAAAATTGGCCTCATCCAGGATCCAAGTCTACTTGGACTACCCTGATTGTTGTTTTGGCTTTGATCTGATTTATTCTTGCCTGGCATTCAAGGCCCAACAAAACCAGTGTAACCCAACCTTTCCAACATTGTTTCCTATTACATTCCTCCTCTATCCTCCATCAAAATTAGATGACTGACCCCCCTCTCACATCCCCAAATGTTCAGCATTCTGAATGTTCTGTGCCCTTAAATGTCTATGCTTGGAATTCTAGTCTCCCTTTCCTTTGCTGAACTATGACCTTGAAAGCACAATTCCAGTGACACTTCCTCCAGGCCCCCTTACCTCCCCTTTTGGAATAACCTTGTCCTTGGCATCATTCATGGTACTTTGTTCCTTTTCTGATGCACTTAGAAAATATTGTTGTATATTATTTACTCATGGCTCTCCCCATTCCCTTTCAGTCCACAAAAAAAAAAATTGTGAGCCATATGAGGGCAGGATTTCTGATTTATCCAAACTTTATGTCTGCCCTCTGCTCTGTAAAGATTCCATATACACACAGCAGGAGCTTAATAAACATTTGTTGTTTAAAATCCCATTTCCCAGAATCTGTCAAGGGCTTTTTCAGCCCAGCCTTCTGCCAAGCCAAACTCTGAGGAACAGTAGTATTCTCTGTTCCTCTCCCTTCTCCCAAATCTACCATGACCACTCTGTTACCCTTACAAGATGTCGGCCTCACACTCCAATTCTGAACTGTTTCCATTTTCCCCCTAACTCAGGCCAGTTTTCAGAGTCCCTTTGCACAATCTCCCAAGATTGATCACAGGTCCAACCCATAGCTCCAAGTCATTTCCAAAAGGCATGGGTCTTATCTGAGATTCTTCAGCCCTGAGCATAATCTTTTTTTTTCTTTCTAAGCACGAAAAGAGCTGAGCTCAAAGAGTAACATTTGTACAAACCAGCTTTCTCGCAGGCAGAGACAAGCTTTGGGACCAACCAGTCAGTGTGGGCAAGGCCTGACCTCGGCCATACACACAATCCTGGAGAAGGCCCCTGGTGACTCTTTTAGGAGGCAAAAGATATATTACTGATCACATTCCCCACTCCCATCCCCAGCCTGCCTTTGCTAGATTGTGCAAAGTCCAAGTTTCTTAAAGCTGGCTTTAGGAGGCAGACGACATGCCATTGATTACAAAGGAAGGAGAGAAAAGGTCAGAGCATTCACTGCAGGATTCTCATTCTCCTCCACGTCCCAGCCTGGCTCGTCTTCACAGGGAGAGCCCTCTGAAGTCAATAAAACCCAAGAAGCCATGAGCAAAGGCAGATGGAGCTGGGAGGCTGACTGCTATCTCTGATTATGGGCTAATTGTGTCATTTTCAGAGCAGGGACATCCCCCAGGGAGCTCTGTCCAAGAGAGTTAGCATCAGCTCAGCAGAGCACGTGAGCCCAGATATCAAAGGACAGCAAGAGGAGGCCTTGCCCTGAATCCAAAGCTTGCTGGGGCTCACTGGGCTTGGCCTGGCAACTGGCAGGACTTCCCAGGGAGTGTTTGCCATGTGTGGCGCACTGCACCATCTGCCCTCTGGTCTGAGACCCCATCCAGCACCACCTCTGACACAGTGATGGTGGGATGGGGGCTGCTCTGGTTATCTGTGTTTGTGTCTGAATCATCACTTCCTTATCTGTAAAGTGGGTGCAGGGAAAGCCTATCTGTCCTCAGCCCAGGTAGGCACCGTTACCTAGTAATTGATCGAGGAGGACCTTCAAGTTTCTACCATTTTTCGATTGTCTCTGCCTTCCCTGCCCCCTCCCACTCCATACCCCCATCCTTCCTGGCTTCAGATCCTGTCAGAGGACATGGTGCCCTGAGGCAGGAGTGAGAATTGCATTTTAAACTTAGAAAGAGATTCAACCTCCCCTGTTAGGGAAGGGGCTGCTGGGAATCAGGCCACCATAGGCGGAAGGAACAACCCATTTTTCTGGGAACCTGGACTATTGTCTAGTTCATTAATTTCTTTTCTGCACCCAATAGTCTTCTATGCTGACAGATGCTGTGTGGAATCAAACACACTTTGGAGGCTTCAAAATAGAAAAAAAACACTCTCCAAACATTCCTTGGTCCCACTGATGCAGAGACCCACCCACCCACAATGGATGCAAGGCACCCTCAGCCTGCTCCCCACCCTGGGCGCCATCCCCAGGAAGGTTTCTGCTCAGCTCCAGCTTTCATGAGGCCCCCCAAGACTACCAGGGAAGGCAGGTCTTCAGCTTAGACAAAAGAATGGTTTTCTCAGCCCCTCCTTGCATGGCACTGCTCCCCCATCTCTTCCAGGCCTTCACCAAGGCTCGAGCTGTTGATGAACCAACTCCCAGGGCCCTTCTCCATTCCACCTTGATTCCTATTGCCAGTGCCCCTGCTTGATCCGGGATGCTATTCCAGCACAGCTCTTTATACCCAGAAGAAGCCTGGATCCCTAGCTGCAGCCCTGGGCTACCATAGTGCATTGCTGCCACCTTGGGGCCAGAGGAAGGATCCCACTGGACACCCTGGTGGGGTTGAGAGTACCAGCCCCATTGAGTGCCAGTGGCCCCTCTGGGTGATCTTAGGGAGGCTGCCAAGTCCTCTTGTGCCCTAGACTTTGCCAAGGAGCAGGGCTGCAGCTCAGGGGCCCATTCAGGCACCCCAATTCTCCTGGCCACAACTAATCTCCAGGTGATTGGGCAGTTTATCCTCTCCTTATCAAGGCTGGGGTGATGGGAGATTTGGGGGACGTGATCTAGCATGTCTTAGAAATGCCAGATGTCTCCTTTCTCCTTCTCCGCTGGCAGAGAAGCAAGATTGATGAGTCCCGTGCCCTGGCTGTTTTTCATAACTAACTCATCTGAATGCCTTTCCTGACAGAGTAATGGGAACTGTCAGTCAGCATGAAGATGCCTGGGCAAATGGGCCTGGCCCAGAGATCTAAATAATCAATACCAGAATGCAGTAAACTGAGGCCCCTATGTTTGGGAAGCAGAGAAAAGATGGATGTGCTTGGGCACACACCATCCAAGGGCAAGGCTGGCCCTTCTGGTCTAGCACCCTCTTGTGGTGACTCAGGGGCTGGAAGGACCTCAGAAGTCATCTCATGATCCCCTTCATGTTACAGAAGGGATGTAACCCTAAACCGAGGTCCAGAAAGGGAAAGGAATTTGCTTTCAGAGCCTCTGTTACCCCACATCCTCATCTCTGCTGGAAGTATCTCAGAATCCTGTGCACTCTGAACTTTGAACCTCTCTCCTGGTGGCTGGGATCCATCCACCCTACCATTGCTCCCAAGGTCCTCTGGCCTTGTTCTCTTGTCCTGTGACTTAACTTACCTACATATGACCTGGACTCATCTCTAAAATGGGTATAACAAAATTTGTATCCCAGGGATGCTATAAGATTCACATAAGATCCCACACATGGAGCAAGTGGGGATAATCACTAGAAGGCATTTAGTCTAATCCCTCATTTTACGATGAGGGAACTGACACCCAGAGGAGGAAAAATCATAGGATCATAGATTTAAAGCTGGGATCTTAGGTTTATCTAAAGTAAGTTACTCATTTTATAGATGAGGGAATTGGGGCCCAGAAGACAAATGACTTACTCAGGGTCACACAGGTAGTAAATAACAAGTGTTAGGATTTGAACTCAGGTCCTCAGTCTCCAAATACAGGGCTCTCCCTGACTGTATTTCATCATCCATAAGGAAAATAGGACAACTGAACAAAATGGTTCTTAGATAAGGTATAATATGGTAAGGCAAGAAAGAAATGTATAGACTCGGGACTCTGGGGGTCAGCAGAAGAGAGTCCTTCCAGTGGGGAGAAGAGGAGAAGCCAGGGAGTCTTCCCAGAAGAGGTGATATCTGATCAGATTGGCCTTGCCTTTCATAGGTGACTGAGGCAGCTCTCAAACCCAGGTCTTCTGACTTTGACCCCCACACTCTGGTCTTCCCTGCCCCTTGACTGAGGTGGAGAACATAGGTAGAGAGGGGACAAGGAGGCTCCAAAAACCAGATGGTTCTAACCATGACAAGTCTTGAAGGCCAGGGATGACTTTGGGTTCTAGCCTGAAGAGCAGGGATTCTAAATCTGGGGTCTGCGTATTTGTTTTATATTTTGGTAACTATTTCAACATAATTGGTTTCTTTTTAATCCCATGTGTTTTATTTTATGCATAAAAAATATCACTGAGTCCCTGAGCTTCACCAAAGGCACTGCCAGAGGTCCATGGTATAAATAAGGTGAAGGAGCCCTGTGCTGTGGGGGAACCTTGAAAGGATCACGGGGAAGAAAGTAAAATACTGTGTTGCTAAATTTGACCAAATTTCTCTCTTGACAATCCAGTGCAAATTTGTCCCTAAACCAAAAGGCTTCCTTATGGAAAATGTCCCAGATCAGAATGGATGGAAGCAGCACAGGACAGCAGAGATACTTAGTCTTAGAGCTGGGAGACCTGACGATGTGTCAAGGCTTTGACTCTGACCAGCCCTGTGACCATATGCAAGTAATTTAACTTCCCTGAATCTCCATTTCCTTATCTATAAAACCAGGATTAGAATGCTTTCACTCTCATTCAGAACCACACAATCACATCAACTTATACAGAAAGAGTCTTTGAAAAAGTGTGACATTAATTTGTCCTTAAAAAAACAACTTGGAAAGCATGTCCATAAAAGGACCATTCCAATTTGATAAAAAATGTACAGTGAGGGGGGCAGCTAGGTGTTCCAAGTCTCACTGCTATATAGCAATGCCAATAAAATACTTGTAGTGAAAAGATGGACATTTGATGTCATGGGAAGTTTGGGGATCAGTAAAAGTGCTCTGCAATTTCCAAAAAACAATAGAACCCACTCTTCTCCTGTTCAACTCTGTTCCCAATATATTGTCCTTTTGCATTGTCTGTCCTAGATATCTATACTATTAAACAGGCTCTTTGGAATGTCCATCCAAATGAATGTTGACACATGGACAATAGAAACATCATCCAATTGTTCTTTCCTGTGTGGATTGACAAGCCAAGTTCCTTTGACCAATTACAGCTCTCTTCTGGGAGACTCTATGACATTCTTGATCTTGATCCAATCAATGCAATGTCATCTGCAAATAGGAAGATATAACAATTCCTCCTTGACCTCAACTCTATGCTGAATTTAACATTATTATTTAGAATCATTCTTAAAATACCAACACTAGAAAAAGAACAAAAAAAGAAATTAAAGTAGTACTTATCATCAAGGAGGAAACAAAATTATCATTTGGGAGGACCTCAAAAATTCAGTAAAGAAGCTGAGATAATTAATACATTCATTACAAGTATCAAGATGCTAAATAAATCCATAAAAATCATGAGCATTTCTGTATAGCAATAACAAAAACCAAGAAGAAAAATAGAGAGAAATTCCATGTTGCTGAATGGTACTGAGATTTGGAACATCACTTCCTTCAAAATACATAAACTATCTAGGAAACAATCTATCGACACATTTAAAATCTATAAATATAATTGCAAAGTATTCTTTACAAAAAATGAATAAAACTTAAAGAATTGGAGGAATAACTATTGTTCATGGTTGGGCCACACCAAAATAATTTTTAAATGATACTGACTAAATTAATTTATGACATTTGTGCTATACCAAACTATTAAGTAAGGCTAGACACAGTAATAGCAAAATTCGTTTGAGAGAACAAACATCCCAAATCTCCAGGGAACTGATGGGGAAAAAAAGTATGAAGGAAGGAGGAAGTCTTTCAAATCTCAAACAATATATAAAGTAGGCACCATCAAAACTAAAAAAATCAAAAAGTAGTTCAGTGCAACCAACCAGGTAAGCAAAAATGAGAAGCAATCTAATGTAATTGTCAGTATTAGATAAACGCCAAACCATTAAACTACCTGAGGAAGGACTCCCTAATTGACAAAACTACTGGAAAAGCTGGAAAGTAGTCGGGAGGTGGGGAGAAAATTCAGACAAGTATCTTAAACTATATATCAAAATATGCTCCAAATGGAAACACAGTCTTGTTACAAAGGTGATTAGAAATTGGAGGACACGGAAGGAGGACTTCTCACAACTAATACTCCAGGAAAAATCATTAACTAAACCAGGGATAAAGAGGCTACAAATGATAAAATCAATAAATTCCAATTTAGTGAAATTGAAAGGTTTTCATATAATACTTTCTATCTTTCCAGTGTTCTTACACCTTACTCCCCAACACGTACTCTTTGATTCAGTGACTCTGGCTGTTCCATGAACAAGATCCTCCATCTCCTGCCTCTGAGCATTCTCTCAGACTCTCTCCTATGCCTGGGATGCTCTCCTTCCTCCAGTCCAACTACAGTCTTTCTGGCTTCCTTCAAATCCCAGCAAAAATCTTATCTCCTACAGGAAGCCTACCCCAACACCCTCTTAATCCCAGTGCTGTCCCTCTTTTGATTATTTCCTATTTATCTTGTATATATAGCTTGCTTTGTAGATGTTTGTTCACATGCTGTCTTCTCCATTTATTTGCAAGCTCCTTGAGGGCAAGGACTGTCTTTTTTACCTCTTTTTGCATCCCCAGCACTTAAAATGATACCTGGCACATAGTAGGTGCTCAATAAATGTTTATTGAATTGAATTACAAACCAAATTAATGCAGCTCAGATGAGAAGGGAAGCTGTTGATTAGGAGAAAAATCTATTCATCAAAGATTTGATGTTCAAAATTAATGGGGAATTAAGCCTGTGTATATAAGACCATTCCTCAATAAATAAGTAGTCAAAGAATCTGAACAGGCTGTTTTCAAAAGGAGAATTGGAAACTATTAACCATATGACAAATTGCTCCAAATCTCTAAAAATGTGGTAATGAAAACTAAAACTATTCTGAAGCTTGAGTACATACTCAGAAAATTGGAAAATATCATTGCTTGCTATTATGGTAGCAAAAAATTAGAGGTAAAGTGAGTGCCCATGAATCAGTGAGAGGCTAAACAAATTGTGGTACATGAATGCAATGGGAAATTATTGCATTTAGCACAGTGCCTGGCACACAGTAGGTGCTTAATCAATGTTTTTTGACACCATAAGAAACAATACTTCAGAAGAACATGAGGATTTATGAAGAAGTGATGCAAAGCAAATTAAGCAAAACAAAGAGAACAATATATGCTTCTTCCAAAATGTAGATGAACAGGACAATAAAGTCAGACTGAATGCTGGGTAATTATCGTGAATAACGCTAGTCCCTCTTTTCACTGGAGAGCTGTGGGCCTGTGGGTGTGTACTACTGCAGAGGCTTTCAGTTGCAGTAACTGTCTGGTTGGCTTATTTAGCTGTGGTTTTTTTCTTCTTTATTAAGAGGGAAAGCTCACTGGGCTAGGGAGGAGAGAAGGTTACATGGGGAAACATTGTTTAAAAAACATAAAACACCAACATAACTCAGGAAAAAAAAGAAAATCGATTATTTCATCCACCAAAAAGTAGTGATTAGCAGAATGATAGCCAAAAGATGAAATATCTTAACAGGAACTCAGAGACTCATCAGAGGTGTTTGCCACAGTCATGGAAAATGGTCAGCCCAAAATACAAATTGAAATGGGCTTTCCCAGAGATGATGAGTTCACCTAAGTGCTCCTGGGTTTGGGGGTGACTTTGTATTGACTACACCACTCAGAGTTCAGCCTCAAAACACACAGAGAAAAACCAAGTAGATCAAGAATGACTCATATCCAGACTCAGATAATATAGTTCAACAAGGAACCAGTCAAGACACGTTCATTGGCTTTTCCAGGGGCGGAGCCAAGATAGCGGAGTAGAAACAGCACTTCCAAACTATGTAAAAAGTGGACTCTGAACAACTTCTGGAGCTCCAGCACCCACAGAACGACACAAAGAAGCTAACCTCCTGTTGAGGACAGCCCAGCAGCCCTGCAGGGAGTGGCCAGCACAGCACAGCACAAGGCTCTGGGCCAGATGTTAAATTTTTAGCGTGAACATATATCTCAGAAATTGGCAAATTATAAATCAGAGCTTCATTTATTGTTTTGTCAGGTGTCTAGAGATAAGAAAGTGGTGGAGAAAATGTTAATGCCTATTAAATTTGAAAGTATGTCTTTTATATGCCCCCCCTACCCACAGCCAGTTGTTAAACATTTACCAGCTCCAAATGAAAATACAAGCTGGCTACAGGCCATAGAGGACCTTAAGAAGCAGATAAGAGAAGTGGGGGGGGGGGGAAGTTGGGAAGAGAAATGAGAAAGATGCAAGAAAAGTATGAAATGATAGTCAACAGCCTGACTGAGGAAAATAACACCTTAAAAAACAGACTAACTCAAATGGCAAAAGAGGCTCAGAAAGGCAATGAGGAGAAGAATGCCTTAAAAAGCTGAATTTGCTAGATGGAAAAAGAATCTCAAAAGCTCACTGAGGAGATTCATTCCTTCAGAATTAAACTGGAGCAAATGGAAGCTAATGACTTTATGAGAAATCAAGATGCTGCTAAACAGAACCAAACAAATGAAAGAATAGAAAGCAATGTGAAATATCTCATGGGAAAAACCACTGACTGGAAAATAGATCCAGGAGAGATAATTTAAAAATTATTGGACTACCTGAAACCATGATCAAAGAAAGAACCTAGAAATCATCCTTCAAGAAATTCTCAAGGAAAATTGCCCTGATGTTTTAGATCCAGAGGGCAAAGTAGAGGTTGAAAGAATCCACAGATCACCTCTTGAAAAAGATCCCAAAAATAAAACTCCTAGGAATATTATAGCCAGGTTCCAGAATCCCCAGATCAAGGAGAAAATACTACAAGCAGCCAGGAAGAAACAATTTCAATATTGTGGAAACACAATCAAAATAGTCCAGGACCTGGCAGCTTCTACACTGAAGGATTGAAGGGCATGGAATATGATATTCCAGAGGGCAAAAGAACTGGGAATGAACCCAAGGGTCACCTACCCAGCAAAACTGAGCATTTTGTTTCAGGGAAAAATATGGGCATTCAGTGATATAGAGGACTTTCAAGCATTGTTGAGGAAAAAATCAGAGTTGAATAGAAAAGTTGACATCCAGACACAAGAAGCAAGAGATGCCTGAGAAGGTAATGAGGGAAAAGAAATCAAAAGGAACTTATCAAAGTTGAACTATTTACATTCCTATATGGAAAAACAATAACTGTGACTGATGAAACCTTTCTCAGTATGAAAATAATGGAAGAAGGGTATATGGGCATATGAATACATATGTGAATGTGTGTATATATGTTTACAGTTATACATGGATAGAGGGCATAGGTTGAATTTATTGGGAAGGGATGATACTTAAGGGGTGAAATTATGAGGTGAGAGAGGAAAGTGGCAAGAGGAGATGGGGAGAGACAGGGTAGGGTAAACTATCTCATGTAGAAGAGGCAAGGGGAAGTAGTTGCAGGGGAGGGGAAGAACAGGAAGGCAAAAAGGCAAAACCCTATTCTCATTGAATTTGGCTCAGGGAGAGAATCACATGCATTCTAAATGGGATATCTCACCCTGCAGGAGAGTAGGGGGAAGGGAGATGAGAGGGGGGGATGATGGAGGGGAGGGCATTCTGGGGGGAGGGGAGGTTGGATGTACCCACTTTCAAAGAGGGACAGGATCAAAGTAGGGAATGGACCAGGTGGGGGGTGGGATGGGTGGGAGGGAAATATAAGCAGTCTTTTACAATATATCTACTATGGTAATGTTTTGCATAGCTATACATGTACAACACATACTGAATTGCTTATCTCCCCAGAGGGAGTGGGTGACAAGGGAGGAAGGGAATGGATCTGAAATTCAAAGTTTTAAAATTAAATGTTTCAAATATAAATGCTATTATTAATACTATTTTGCACATAATTGGGAGATAAGATGTGCAGGCATTGGGGCACAGACTCACCTCGCCCTAATGGCAAAGTCGAAGGGGGTATGGGAGAAGATATGGGAGAGAGCAGATTAGATGAGGGGATATCTTATGGGACTGCTACTCTGGGGTGGTGGGTAGGGAAAAAATGGGGAAAAATTGTAACTTAAAATCTGGTGGAAATGAATGATGTAAATCAGAAGTTAATAAAGCATTTGTTAAAATTTTTAAAAAGACACTATCATCAAGACATTATAAAGTGATTCCTCAAACTCATTAGAATGCCAGTCCATTACTGGAATGCAAGCTCCTTTAGGGCAGGGGTAGTCTCATTCTTTGCTTCCTAGACCCCCAGAACAGAGCCTGGCACACAGTAGGTACTGAATAAATGCATGTTGTTTCATTGATAGACAAGGAGTGAATGTGAAGAGAGAAGGCTGGATGGCAAATAGGGAATTCAGTGTGCTTTTAACCACCAGCAGCAGCAACTAATTGCTAACCAGGACATAAAGCCCAGAAGTCACACAGCTATGAATCATGGAGCACCACAACCTCTGAAGAATCCAGATTGAAGGTCACCCAAAGGGAAGCAGAGAGATAGAGGCATGGTGAGCAGAAATAGATGCACTGGAAAAGAAGGCTGGTCAGTCACTTAGAAGACTAAGCAGGCAACATCTTGGAAAACTCAATGGAATCTACCAAATGAAAGCTTGAGACACACACCACACCAGTGTGATAAGGTAGTCTGAACCAATGGGCAAAGCACACACTTCAGGGAGATCTCATATCCACCAACTACTGAAATGTAAGAAAATGAATAGAAATTTACTTGGCTGTAAATTTTATAATTCTACATCTAGAGAGGGAAGCCCCCTGGGGCAGCTGGTAAATGTTTAACAACTGGCTGTGGGTAGGGGGGTACATATAAAAGACATACTTTCAAGTTAAATAGGCATTAACATTTTCTCCACCACTTTCTTATCTCTAAACACCCGACAAAACAATAAATGAAGCTCCGATTTATAGTTTGCCAATTTCTGAGATATATGTTCACACTGAAAATTTAACATCTGGCCCTCACCAGCCAGTATGAACTAGCTCCAGCATAGCCCTAGAGACCATCTCCAATATTCTTAGCAAGTGGTCAAAGACCTCAAGTGAGGTCAGGGTAGACTGTGTCTTAAGGCAGTCCATTTCTCATTTGGACCCTTGAAAGTATCAGAATAGACTTCCTGACATCGGGTCAAATGTTTCTCTCTGCAATTTCCTGCCCTTTCTCCCAGTCCTCTGCTTTCTGTCATCTTCCTCAAGACAGCCTCCTCTCCTAAGACTTGTCTTCTCAAGGATGAGCACCCCAGTTCTTTCAGCAGCACCTTGTAGACTCCCTGGTTCCCCTGTTCCCATAACAAGAACAAAGTCAAGGATGATAAACAGATTGATAGAACTGAGAGTTGGTGGGGACCTCAGAGAAGAACTAGAGTTAATCATTTAGAAAATGATTGTTTATTTCAAAACACTAATTTAAAATTTTACCAACAAGGAGAACCAAGAATCATTGTTTTCCTGTGACTGCAGCAAAATCATTAAGAAACTCAGTTCAAACAATAAGTATTTCCCAAGTGCCTACTTTGTGCCAGACACTGCATATAGGGACAGAAAGAAAGGGGGGAAGGAAGGAAGGAAGGAAGGAAGGAAGGAAGGAAGGAAGGAAGGAAGGAAGGAAGAAAGGATTTGAACACAAAACTTCTGCCCCAAAGAGATGGTTACCAGAGATATTCATCCCACCATCTTGCACATCTCTCATTCACATGTAAATCTCTCTCTTGGAGAAATGATACAATAAAACATTATAGGCCATTAGCATTTTAGCTCAAAATAGTTTTTCCGACCAATCATGCTTGTCTTCCCAGGAGGCTGATGAAGAAATAAGAGAAGACAGGCAAGTCTTGAAGAGGGTACAGGGCTAGAAGTGCAGCTCTAGGAAGAGAGGCTCCTTCAGTCTTGGCAAGGAGCCCTGAGAGAGAACCATGGGGCCGACAGAAGCACATAGGAGACAGCATTCCCTGGTTGGCAGCTTTGTCTAGGCCCTGAGAAGAGCACACCTGCCTGGGAGTTGGCATGCATGGTGCCAGGACTCATTGTGACTTTCCTTACTGTGAAAAAGGTCAGAATCAACATACATTAATTTTTAATCCCTCCCTTGAATTGCTCCCCAGGAGCGAGTTTGCCAGTGAAATCTTGCCAGACTCCAGGTGCCACTTGCCAGGATGCCAGTGACCTTCTCACACTCAGTGGGTACCCTCAGCTTTATCCTTCCACACTCTCCTCTCTATGTAGCCCATCACAAAAGCCAGTGGAGGCCCCTGGACTCATATCACATAGAGTGATCCAATTCAACGAGCATCTAGGAATAGTTCCCATTTCTTCAGAGCTTTGGAGTTTCCAAAGCTGTCCCCATGACCCAATGAGTCAGTGCTGAAAACCTCATGATTCCCACTTGGTAGTAAGGCTATCTCTGCTCTGGAGCAATCTGCTGTTTTCTGGAAATTTCCAAGCCCTGTGAGTATAGAATGGGGCTTTCTCTAGCCAATCCCTGGCATTCCCCTGCCCATGATAAAGAGATGGGAATGTAAGCAGACATAGCTAAACACTCCCCACCACCATAATACCCTTTCCTTGGCTACATCATGAAGCTGCCCTGGTGTGGTGGGGACAGAACCCCAACCCTCTTCCACACGGACTAAGAGGAGTGTGCCAAGTCCAAGGGCAGCTGCTCCAAAAGACCCTCATCATCCCCATCTCCCATGCTTCTGCTATGGTCTGAAGACCATTGTACCTGACAACTAGTGATCTCCCTGGCTTATATCCTTCCCTCTTATTCTGGGATCTGGGGAAACCCAACATTCTTAGACTCTGCTATGCAAATACATCTAAGCACATCAAAAAGGTAAGCCCAGTGGCAAAGCAATGTCTAGCTCCTGCCTAGCCACATTCCTCGTCTTTCATGACTTATAAGCACCAGTAAAGCTTTTTAGGACTTTGAGTCCATCCTATATAGTCACCTGGGATACTCCAATGCTGAAATTATGGATGTGAAGTATATAGAGAAGCCCAGGAAGACTTCTCAGAACTGATGCAGAGAGAAGGAAAGGCCAGACCACAGTGACCTCAACAATGTCAAAGGAAATAACAACCACCAAACAAACAAAACTCTGAGCTGGGCAAGGATAGTGACCAGGTTTCTCACCAAAGAAGAAAGACAAGAAGGCATTTCCCTTGATTCTCTGTAGAGGTAGGAAACTTTGAATATGGAACATCACATATAATGTAAACTTGGTTAGGTTCAGGGGCAGGTAGGTGGCCCAGTGGATAGCATTAGGCCTGGAATCAGGAGATTAATATTCCTGAGTTCAAATCTGACTTGGAACACTTACTAGCTGTGTGATCCTGGGGGAGTCACTTACGCCTGTCTGCCTCAGTTTAATTATCTGTAAAATTAGCTGGAGAAAGAAATGGTAAAACATTTCAGCATCTTTGCCAATAAAATCCAAAATGAGGTGATAGTCGAACACAACTGAAAAAATTGAACAAAAGCATAACAAATGGTTAGGTTAGATGAACTTTGTTTCTCTCTTCTCTAATTTTGTTATAAAGGATGAATCTCTGGAATGTATGGGAAAAGGACAGCTATACTGGGAAGTGCAGGTGAAATAAAAACAAACGATATCAACCAAAAGACCCCCTTCATGATGTGCACAAGTTTCTGGTGTTTCTTTGGACAGTGCTTTATATCAGTTATCTCATTCAATCCTTGCAACAACCCCAGTAGTAAAGTACTATTATCTCCATTTTATTGTGGAGGAAACTGAGCGTCAGAAGAGTAAGGTTGACTAAACCAAGATCACATAACTAGCAAGTGAAAGAACCGGTACTCAGACCCAGATCTCCTAACTCCACATGTCACATTCTTTCCACTACATGACATTGTCATCTCAGAGATTCTTTTAATCTCAAAGGCATGGCAAATACAATGTTAAAAACATAAACTGCTCCTGGGCAGAGGCCCAGAAGTTTGGAATGACCTAGCCAAGGGGCTGTGCTCCACACCCTGAGGAAATAGAGATTCAGAGGATTGTGAGAGCTGTGAGGCAGAGCTTCATCAACATCTTTATAGATGGTGGCCCCCAGAACTGAACCCAATATTCCAGAGGTCATAGGTGTTAGATGTTGTTTGGGCTTTTTTCTTTTACCAGATCTGTGATTTCATTGGCACAGTCAGTCAACCAACTAGAATTTATTAAGTACCTACTATGTACCTAATCACTGTGCTAAGTGCTGTAGATACAAAGAAAGGCAAGACAGTCCCTTTTCTCAAGTAGCTTGATCTAATGGTGGAAACAACACACAAACAACCAGGTACAGAGTATATGCAGGGAAATTGGGGATAGGCTCAGAGGAAAGGCACTCAGATTGAGGTGGAGTGGGAACGCCCTCTTACAAAAGATTGGACTTCAGTTTTCACTTGAAGGAAGTTGGGTAAGCTGGGAGGTAAAAACAAGAAGGGAGAGCATTCTAAGCATGGAGATTGCCTATGAAAATACCCAGAGGTGGGAGACAGAGTCTTGGAGAAAGGCCAGTGTCTCTAGATAAAGGGGAGTGAGGTGTTATAAGACCAGAAAGGTGGGAAGGTTATGAGGGGCTTTAAAAGCCAAACCGAGGATCTTATATTTGATTCTAGAGGTGATGCTGGAGTTCATTGAATAGGGGGATGATATAGTCAGACCTTCACCTTAGGAAGATCAATTTGACAGTTGGATGGAGGGTAGATTGCAATGGGGAAAGACTTGAGGAAGGCAGACCCAACAGTAGGCTACTGCAATAATACAGACCTAAAGTGATGGGCTCTGGCAATGTCAGAGGAGAGAAGGGAACATATTTGAGAGAGGTTACACAGGTAGAAATGGCAGGCCTTGGCAATTGACTGTATATGAGAGGTGAGAGAGGGTAAAGAGCAAAGGACAATGCCTAAGGTTTGAGCCTAGATTTGATGAGCAGGACGGTGAGACTCTTGAAAGTTATAGGGAGGGGGCGGCTAGGTGGCTCAGTGAGTAGAGAGTCGGCCCTGGAGTCAGAAGGACCTGAGTTTGGATCCAGCCTCAGACACTTAATGCACACACAAACAAAAAGAAAACCTAGCCATGTGACCTTGGGCAAGTTACTTAACCCCAATTGCCCTCCAAAAAAAAAAAAAAGCAAAGAAAGTTATAGGGAGAGAGAGGCTATGTGGCCCAAGTGAATAGAGCACTTGCACTGGAGTCAGGAGGACCTGAGTTTAAATCTGGCTTCAGACACTTAACACAAAAAACTAGCCATGTGACCTTGGGCAAGTCACTTAACCTCAATTGCCCTACCTTCCACTCTCAAAAAAAAAAAGTAAAATTGAAAGTTATAGGGAGATTAGGAAGAAGGGAAGTTTTGGTTTTTTTGTTTTTTTTTTTTTGGTCTTTATTAATGTTTGTTTACTTTTAGTTTACAAGATTCAATTCCACAATTCAAATTTTCTTTCCCTCTCTCCCCTCCCCCACCCATGACAGCATACAATCAAGTATAGGATCTGCAGATACTTTCACATTAGACATTAGTCAGGTTACAAAGGCGTAGATGGAATTTTACTAGATGGAATGAAAAATGGTAAAGAGGAAATAAAACCAAACAAGAAAAAGAAGATCAAGTAGTTGGCTTCAATCTGGATTCAAGCTCAGTTCTTTCTAGTTCTTTCTCTGGGTGTCTCATCTCTCTCCACCATGAGTCTTTTGGGATTGACTTATATCACTGCATTGCTGAGAAGAGTCCAGTCTGTCATAGTTGGTCATCACACATATGTTGTGTCTGGGATTGTATACAGATTTCTCCTGTTTCTACTCTTCTCACTCAGCATCAGCTCGAATAAGCCTCTCCGGGTAAATATGAAGTCCGTCTGCTCCTCATTTCTTATAGCACAATAGTATTCCATAACATGCATATACCACAACTTGTTTAGCCATTCCTCAATTGATGGGCACCCCCTTGATTTCCAATTCTTTGCCACCACAAAAAGAGCTGCTATAAATATTTTTGTACATATGGGTCTTCCTCCCACTTCAGATTTTCTCCCCCTCCCTCTCCTTCCCACAGAGGCATGAAATCAAGTATAGGATCTACAAATACCTTCACATTAGACATTAGTCAGGTTGTAAAAAAGGATTATAACCTACGGAATGATCAGTGGGAAAGAGGAAACCAAACAAGAAAAAGAAACACAGCAGGTAGTAGGCTTCAGTCTGCATTCAGACTCTGCAACTCTTTCTCTGGATGTGGACTTCTCCTTCCATCATGAGCCTTTTGGAGTTGTCTTACAACCTTACATTGCTGAGAGGAGCCCAGTCTATAAAAGCTGGTCATTACATACATTGTGTCTGTGATTGTGTACAGATTTCTCCTGTTTCTGCTTTCCTCGTTCATCGTCAGTTTTTATAAGTATCTTCAGGTCCTGAAGTCCGTCTGCTTCTCATTTCTTATAGCACAATAGTATTCCATTACATTCATATACCACAACTTGTTTAGCCATTCCCCAGTTGATGGGCATCCCCTTGATTTCTAATTCTTTGTCACCACAAAAAGAGCTGCTATAAATATTTTTGTACATATGGATCCTCCTCCCACTTCTATAATCTCTTTCAGATACAGCCCGAGAAGTGATATTGCTGGGTCAAAGGGTATGAAATTATTTATAGCCATTTGGGCATAGTTCCAGATCGCACTCCAGAATGGTTGGATCAGTTCACAACTCCCCCAACAATGCATTAGTGTTCCAGTTTTCTACATCCTCTCCAGCATTTAACATTTTCCTGTTTTGTCATCTTAGTCAATCTGGCTGATGAGATGTGGTACCTCAGAGTTGTTTTGATTTGCATTTCTCTAATCAATAGTGATTTAGAGAATTTTTTCATATGCTTATAGATGTCTTTAATTTCTTCCTCTGAAAACTGCCTGTTCATATCCTTTGACCATTTATCAATTGGGGAATGACTTGTATTCTTTTTTTTAATATTTAAAAAAATGCTTCATTAACTTCTGTTTTACATCATTCATTTCTGCCAGATTTTGAGTTACAATCATCCCCCCCCCGTTATTCCCCTACCCACCCTCCCAGAATAGCAGTCCCACAAGATATTGCTTCCTCCAGTCTGCTCTCTCCCATACCTTCTCCCATACCCCCATCGACTTTTCCATTAGAGGAAGGTGAATCTTTGTGTCCCAATGCCTGCACATCTTATCTCCCAATTATAAGCAAAAGAGTATTAATAATAGTATTTATATATATTTGAAACATTTAATGTTAAGACCTCGAATTTCAGATCCATTTCCTTCCTCCCTTGTCACCCATTCCCTCTGGGGAGATAAGTAATTCAGTATATGTTGTACATGTCTAGCTATGCAAAACATTATCATAGTAGATATATTGTACAAGGTTGCTTATAATTCCCTCCCACTCATCCCACCCCCCACCTGGTCCATTCCCTACATGATCCTGTCCCTCTTCTATAGTGGGTACTTCCAACCTCCCCTCCCCCCAAGGATGCCCTCCCATCCATCATCCCTCCTCTCCTCCCCCTTCCCCCTATTCTGCTGTAGGTTGAGATATCCGATTTAGTATGTGTGTCATTCTCTCCCTGAACCAAATTCAATGAGAATGTGGTTTTGCCTTTTTGCCTTCCTATTCTCCCCCTCCCTTGCAACCATTTCCCCTTGCTTCTTCTACATGAGATAGTTTACCCTACCCTGTCTCTCCCCATCTCCCCTTGCCACTTTCCTCTCTCACCTCATAATTTCACCCCTTGAGTATCCTCCCTTCCCAAAAAATTCAACCTATGCCCTCTATCCATATATAACTGTAACCATCTACACACACATTCACATATGTATTCATATGACCATCCACCCTTCTTCCATTGTTTTCATAGTGAGAAAGGTTTCATCAGCCACAGTTATTGTTTTTCCATATAGGAATGTAAATAGTTCAACTTTGATAAGTTCCTTTTGATTTCTTTTCCCTGATTACCTTCTCAGACATCTCTTGCTTCTTGTGTCTGGATGTCAAATTTTCTATTCCATTCTGGTTTTTTCCTCAAGAATGCTTGAAAGTCCTCTATTCCACTGAATGACCATATTTTCCCCTGAAACAAAATACTCAGTTTTGCTGGGTAGGTGACCCTTGGGTTCATTCCCAGTTCTTTTGCCCTCTGGAATATCATATTCCATGCCCTTCGACCCCTCAGTGTAGAAGCTGCCAGGTCCTGGGCTATTCTGATTGTGTTTCCACAATATTGAAATTGTTTCTTCCTGGCTGCTTGTAGTATTTTCTCCTTGATCTGGGGATTCTGGAACCTGGCTATAATATTCCTGGGAGTTTTCTTTTTGGGATCTTTTTCAGGAGGTGATCTGTGGATTCTTTCAACCTCTATTTTGCCCTCTGGATCTAAAACATCAGGGCAGTTTTCCTTGAGAATTTCTTGAAGGGTGATTTCTAGGTTCTTTCTTTGATCATGGCTTTCAGGTAGTCCAATAATTTTAAATTGTCTCTCCTGGATCTATTTTCCAGGTCAGTGGTTTTTCCCATGAGATATTTCACATTGCCTTCTAATCTTTCATTTGTTTGGATCTGCTTAACAGCATCTTGATTTCTCATAAAGTCATTAGCTTCCATTTGCTCCAGTCTAACTCTGAAGGAATGAATCTCCTCAGTGAACTTTTGAGATTCTTTTTCCATCTGTCAAATTCGGCTTTTTAAGGCATTCTTCTCCTCATTGCCCTTTTGGGACTCCTTTGCCATTTGAGTTAGTCTATTTATTTTAACTTGAGTGACCAAGGCTGGTCACAAAAGCAAAACTTTATTCAATCACAGGCAGTGGCCATCGAGTTAGGAGCCACAGGGGCAGAAGTCTTCATGCCACAAGGGCAAAGTTTTCAACCACAGAGGGCCTGATAGTGCAGACATTTCTTCATGGTGTCCTGGCCACGGGTTTGAGGGAGTAGCAGTCCTAGCCCTATTCCTGCGCTTTGATCCTAGGGTCTTGCCTTTTGACTCTCAGAGAGTTCTGTCTCAACTGTAAAGTGCTTTGTAAAAAAACAAGTATGCAAGCAAAGTGCTCTAGAAAAGGGGAGAACCGGGCGGCTAGGTGGCGCAGTGAATAGAGCGCCGGCCCTGGAGTCAGAAGGACCTGAGTTCAGAGCCGGCCTCTGACACTTAAACCACACAAACAAAAACCTAGCCGTGTAACCTTGGGCAAGTTACTTAACCCCAATTGCCCTAAAGGGGTGGCTAGGTGGCGCAGTGAGTAAGAGCACCGGCCTCGGAGTTGGGATGACCCGAGATCAGATCCGGCCTCAGAAAATGAGCACCCATGCATAAATAATGACTAGCCGTGTAACCTTGAGCAAGTTACTTAACCCCAATTGCTTTAAAAAAAAAAGGGGGGGGGGGAGAACCTTGGGAAATTCCAGAACATGAGAACCATCCTACTATCTCTACTTGGGGGCCAAGGGGCTGAAGAGAAGAGCTGGTCCAATGAGGTACCTTGGCCCCACCCACCCCCTTCCTGAAATTGACTAGATTTGGTCATATAAAGAAACTATTGACTTGACCATAGAAACAAGAGGAGGTGGTTTGGCTGATGACTAGGTACAGGGCCCCTGTTGCCCCTGACTGATGCATGCTGTGGATACTGCTATGCTCCCCTAGCTGGCTGCCCAATATAGAGAGCAGCCATGCAGGAATATGGACAGGCCAGGGACTCCAGTACATGCAAAGCTGGTAGCACACAAAAGAGATGGGGGCAGCTGGCAGGGGGGCCCCCTCTATATTCTAGGGTCACCTAAGAGCCTGTATCTCTACCAAGTGGGACCATCAGCACAGAGCCCACCCAAGGGGAGGGCAATCACACTGACATCAGGGGTATGTGTGTCTTTGGGGGGGGGTGGAGTCCTCATTTCTACCTGAGAGTTGTTAATGGGCAGGGAAAGGGGCATGGTCACCCTGCTTGGGGTAGAGTTGAGGGCATGGAAGAGGCCGTGTGCCTACCTCCCATGGTGGGCCCACATCCCTTTTACCGACCACCACTGGCCCTGGGGTCCTTGGCACCCAACTCTGGGCAGGGAAATAGGAAGGGGAAGGAAGACTGTGGCTCTTCTTCCTACCCCCACTGTCTTTATCGTCCATACATCCCAAAAACCAGGAAGCTGAAGAAGACAGTGACCCCTACCAAAGAAACAGTGGCAGGCACTGTGAAGAAATGTCGGTAGTTGATACGGAAGTACCAGACTACACCCAGCAGCACCACAAATACAGCCACCATGAGGCTGCCCACATTGACGCTGAGACCTGGCAGCTCTATTGTGGGAGAGGTGGGCAGTGAAGAGGGGCCAGAGGCTGTTGGCCCTGGGGGTGATCGGTGACAGTGGATTACACAGTTGTCAGTGATGTTTAGGGAGCGCAGGGTTCGAGCTGGATCCTGCAGCAGGTGGCCTTGGTAAATCAGTTTCATCTGATTCTCCTGCCCAGGAAAGTATTTGCTCTTGAGGGTGCCCACAGTGTCCTCAGGTCTGGCCACAGCCAGCTCCTCTGTGTCATTGAGGAATTTGAGCCGAACATTGATGAGGCCAGGGTTAGGCAGAAGGTGGGTGCCTCAGACCTCAGGGAAGCTTCTGGACTGCTGCCCTCACCACTAGTTGCCCGATTAGGCACCCCCTGTATGTCAAGCAGGTGGTCAAGGCCTGGCTCAACCCTGCCCCCAGCACCAGGCTCACCTGCTGAGTCCCCCCCCACCTTCCTCCTCAGCTTTCTCCTCAGTACCCTCTTCAAGATGGGTGGGCTCAGCTGGCTCCGAGGTGCCCGGCCCCCCGACCAGGTGTTCCACATGACCAAGATGGAGCACAGAGGTGTCACCAGCTGCCACAATGGTGCCCAGGAGCTGGCTATTGCTAACATCTGCCACGTAGGTGGAGAGCCAGGCCAGTATGAGGGTCAATACCAGCACCACCACACCCACCACCACTGTCACCTCATTGCCCACACCTTCAATGAGGGTGCTATCAGGTGGTTCCATGGCTGGAATTCTCACTGGGACTGAGCTGTCCAGGTGTCCTAGATGCGCTGGGACAATCCCGGATCTCACCTGTCCATCCGGGGGAGGCGGGGCGGGGGGGCATCGGCAGCCCCTGATTCCTTCCAGGACCGGGTCTTCCGGCTCGCACTAGAAGCTCTGAGTTAGTCTATTTTTAAGGTGTTGTTTTCCTCAGTCAGGTTGTTGACCCTCATTTCATACTTTTCCTGCATCCTTCTCATTTCTCTTTCCAATTTTCCCTCCACTTCTCTTATTTGATTTTTAAAGTCCTTCTTAAGGTCCTCTATGGCCTGCAACCTGATCATGTTTTCCCCTGGGGCTTTTGGAGCAGGACTTCTGACCTCACAGTCCTTTTCCCGCTCTATGCCCCCAAAATAGGAGTCTAGGGTTGCATTTTTCTGTTCAATTTGTTTCCTTTGCCTTGGCATGTTGCCACTTAATTACTTGACTTTTGGGCTTGTTGCCACTGTATGGCCAGGTGCCAGACAGGAATTTTTGTCCCGAACGTGTGGGGGACAACTTCTGTTTCTGGAAGCTGGAAACCCACCCACGACCTCCACCCCAGATCACAATCCAGATCCAGGGAGGTTAAAGCAAGAGCAATTACCCCCAAGACTGATCGCTGGATCTCCCTACAGTTCGCAGGCCAGGAGCTGGAGCTGCCTCTGAAAACTACAAAATGTCGTGTCTCCTCAGAGGCTTCTAGCCCCCAGGGGAAGAAGCCGATGCATTCCCCAAATACTGGTCCCAAAGTCCATAGGGCACTAACCTCTCACTTTATCCTAGGCATGTCTATGTTGATAATTCTGGAATTGCCACAGCTGCTGGTGTTCTGGGGTCTCTCCAGCGGGCTGCTGGCCCTGCCGCCCTGGGGCTAAAACCTCGGCTCATGGGGACCTGGGCTCGGCTCGGCTTGGCTCCCAGTGCTCTGCGTGCTGCCGGCTCCCAGAGCACTGAGCTGGTCCTTCCTGCAGGGCTTCTGGGCTGTCCTCAGTGGGAGGTTATCTTCTCTGTGTCATTCTGTGGGTGCTGGGGCTCCAGAAGTTGTTCAGAGTCCCCTTTTACATAGTTTGGAGGAAATCTGGGGGCAGAGTGGCTTGGATGAGCTGTTTCTACTCCGCCATCTTGGGCTTGTATTCTTATAGAAGGGAAGTTTGGGGGGAAAAATAACAAGTCCCATTTTAGACATCTTGATTTTAAGATATCTACAGAACACTCAGCTTAAGATGTTCAATAGGCAGTTCAAGATGCAAGGCTGGACATTAGGAGAGAGGTTATACCTAAACAAATAGCCCTGAAAATCACCTGCATAGAGAAGTTCATTGCAACTTCTGGACCTGATGAGATTACCAAATGAAACAATCTAAAGGAAGAAGAGAAGGCCCAGGGTAGAGCTTTAGAGGACATCCACTGGTAAAGGATCCTCTTTAACTGATACAGAATAATAGTCCTCAGCAACTTATGGTCTTTGAGAGTTTTTAGGGCACTTGCCCAGGGTCACACAGGCAAGATGTGTCTCAGGCAGGGTTTGAATCCACACCATCCTGGCTCACAGGTGCCAGTTCTCTAGCTCCATAAAATGCTAGTTGCTTGCTATCTGAGGTATCAGTTTATTAACCCAGCCCTGCAGCCTCCAATTGCCTTCCTCAACTGCCATCCTCCTCCAATGCCTCCCCATGACATGGAAGAGTTTTTGAAAAAAAAAAATGTCAGTTAAGCAAAAGCTAAGACTGGTCCTGCCAGGCTAAGAAGTCTTCAGGGATGAACTTGTTGAACAACAGGCTGAAGACCTCCCTGAGGAAGTACAGAAAAGTTCGTTGCCAAAGAATAATTTTTTTTGCCATAGCAGTCCATTAAACTGCCTACCAATACATGAACAGTTATGATATCCTGCAAGGATATCCATGGCAGTACAAGCCTGGAACTTTTTAAAGGTTAAATAAGTTAATTTCATCTCATGGGGTCTAAGATCTTTAGGGATTCTGACTTTGTCATCCAGTTCGTCAGCTGTCTCTCCTGCCCTATGTCATCTGCAAGCCTTTCAAAGGCCTTTTGTTGCCTCTATGATGTGATACAAAATCCTAAGCCTGGCATTGAAAGCCCTTCACAATCTGACCTCCATCCCTTTCCAGCATTATCTCATAGATGTTCCTCTTCAGGCACCTCTGTTCCAAGACAGTTGGCCAGTCAGCTAATCTCTGATTCAACAATTCATCTCCCACTCTGGTGCCTTTGGACAGTGTCCTCTAAGTCTGGGAAATATCCTCTTTTCACCCCCACTTTCTAGAATTCTTGCCTTACCTCAAGTAATAACCTCTTCCCTCCAGGTGTTTCTTCCTCCGGGAGACCTTTCCTGATACTCCCAGTGATATTGCTCTGTCCTGCTTGAGATCACTTTGTATTTCTTTTGTATGTGTCTTCTTACCGTTCTGCACATTGGTTATGCATCCCCAGTAGAAGTAAACACTTAGAGAAAAGGGACTTGGCCAGCTTTGTCTGTGTCCCCAGTACCATGGACAGAGCTTTACAGTTGAAGCCAACATTTTCCTGAACTGAATTGAATTTGACCCACATGCCAACTATGCCTTCATTCAAGGAACTGGTTTTGGTTTTGTTCTTAAAGATGAATAGCACCAAATGAGATTCCAATTAGAATGTGGGAAGAGATTTTTATTTAAGGACCAGCAGAGCACAGAATGATACCAAGCACTCCTCACTGAAAGGCAAGAAACCTTTCTGTGACACAAAGGTCTTCCACCTCCAGATGCAGAAGAGCTGAGAGTTTTCCCCACAGTGTTCCATCTCCACCCTTTCTTCTTCTTCAGAAAGGGGCTTCTCTTGTCAAAGAGCAACCTGGAACCATTATTCCCTCTAGCCATGAACTCACAGTTGTCTAAGACTTCATTCTAGATAGGGCCAGAAACTTCCACATGAAGTTAACAGAAATAGGGTTTAGGGTTAGGGTTAGGGTTAGGGTTTAGGGTTAGGGTTAGGGTTAGGGTTAGGGTTGAATTGAATTCTGGTTCAGAATGGACCTAATTTGGTTATTTATGATATAGGCAATGAAGGAACAAAGAGAAGCAGGAAGGATGAGGAGAAACAGAAGTCCATGAATAGTAAAAAAGTAAATGAGGCCAACAAAATCGTTCATTTATGAAGTGTCCACAGTGGATTCTAACCAGATTCTGGTCTAGGTGTTGGTGGAGTCTAGGAGGTACATGAAAGATATATCCAGGTAACAATGTACAATACTAAAGGAAAAGTGCTTTAGAGAAACATAAGCATAATCTCAGGTGAGATCCCAGGTGAAGGTTAAAAATCATGGAATCAGGGAAGGCTTCCAAAAAGAGGCCTATGAAGGGGTAGTAGTTTAATTTGTGAGAGTTTCAGGTTTCATTTGACCCCAGATATTCCTGACTCCAAGTCCAGTGCCCTGCACACTATGCCACAAACTTTCTCTAAGGCAGCCATGAGGTTTTCAAGAAAATGTTATCTGTTGGCATGGGATGGGCTTTGCTTTTCCTCCTACACTTTTTGTGCCTCCAAAATCTTCTCCTCTAAGGATCCTGAATAAGACCTTAGACAGCTTCTTCCCTGAGCCCATTTTAAAGGTGAAGAAACTGAGCCCCAGAAAGGAGGAGGTCACCCAGGAGACTAAGTAGAAGAGTCACAACATGAACCCAAATAAAGGTGCTTTCTATTGCACCACACTGCCCCCTCTTCACCCGCTGAAATCAATATCCTTTGAAATCAAATCCATGTTCCAAGCCCTCTGGACAATCTTCCCTGAGCCCCCCAGGGAGTCATGACCTTCCTTTTCAGACCTCACATAACCTTCCATTTACTCCCTGTAACCAACTTAAACTGGAAAGCTGTGCCTTGTAACTGTCTCTGTTATCATTTCGTCCACCCAATCATCTGGGAGCTCCCTGGGGGCAGCTCTCCATCTTATCTAAACTCTGTGTGTCCCTCAGTGACCAGCACAGAGCTCAGCCCACAGCTAATGCCGATCACTGTGCTTATCAGCTACAGAAGCCAGCTCCAAGTTTCTCTCTCCTGCTCCCACCCTGAGTTCCTGTGGGTGCCGCCTTCCCACAGTGGGGCCCCAGAGATTTATG
This sequence comes from Gymnobelideus leadbeateri, assembly GCA_011680675.1. NCBI lineage: Eukaryota > Metazoa > Chordata > Mammalia > Diprotodontia > Petauridae > Gymnobelideus > Gymnobelideus leadbeateri. Next base: position 460,899 of record WOXC01008744.1, on the reverse strand, counting down.
ACTCTACCAGGAACAAGGACTATTATGTGTGCAGGCCTTTGAAAGTAAACTGCATGAGAAGCTGCATAATTCAATGATTGAAAATCAACGCATTCATCATTTTCCAGAGAGCCACAAATGTAATAATGATATGGAGACTTTCTTCCTTTCATCTGATATTCAGTCACATTTCCTATGCTGGTGGACCTGGAATGGGCACCTCGAGGACCACAAAGATGAGTAAAGCAAGCCCCTGCTCTAGAGAGCTGCTTCCCTCCCAAGGTCCTTGGATCACTCCCCCGTGCCCTAAGGGTTCTCAGGTGGCTGGCAGGGAAGGGACCTTCTGGGGCAAGAAGGAGGGATGAGAAAATGACCAAGACTGCCATGGATGTCTGGACCATTGGGAAATTGGTATGCTGGTGTTCTTCAGGTCTCAAACACATACACACACACACACACACACACACACACACACACACACACACACACACACACACACCATGTTTTGATATTGAAAAACACTCATGTAGGGGCGGCTAGGTGGCACAGTGAGTAGAGCATCGTCCCTGGAGTCAGAAGGACCTGACTTCTGATCCGGCCTCAGACACTTAACGCACACACAAACAAAAACCTAGCCGTGTGACCTTGGGCAGGTTAACCCCAATTGCCCTCCAAAAAGCAAAAAAAAAAAAAAAAAAAAAAGAAATAAAAATACTCATGTAAATAAAACGACCATAATTATGTATAGAGACCATTTTTAGGCAGTATGGTATTTATTGTAAGATTATCTTTTTCTTATCTTTTTAATTTATAATTCATTCCTTCATTCATTTTTATGAGCATTTATCATCTCTTCCTCACCCTGACCCCTGCCCACAATTGAACAGTAAAATCAAACAAAAAACCCAGAAGTCTCACAAGAAACATGCATAGTCCTTCAGAACAAATCTCACCTCAGCTGTGTGGTAGGAGATGGGTGATGTCATTCATGTCCAGTCCTCTGGATTCGTGATTTATCATCATATTATCCTATAACTCTGCCTTATAGAGAATACCTGCTTCCTTCATCATAGCTGGTCAGCCCTAGGCCCTGCCTGGGCAGAAGTGAACTCTCTGCCCCTGATGGCAGGGGATATACTCCCTCCTTCCTGAAGGTTTTTGAGAGGCTTCATGCCATTGGATCCAGGGGAGGGATTGGGGGCAGATTATTATCCTTATTTGACAGGTGGGGAAACTGAGACCAAGTTTGCTTAAAGTGCTCCTGAATAGCAAAGCTGGGGTAACAACCCAGGATTCGATTCCCAATCTGGGGCTCTTTCTGTACATGCCACCTACGCTCACATTATGCTCTATTATTACCAGCCGTGTTAAACTGCTGAGCTGTGGGGAGAACAGGCAACAAGGACCTGGGAGGGGCATCACCCCCACTCACCTCCTGAGTACTCTTCCCAAAAGAAAAATGAGCCTCCATCATCTTTCTCCAGTTCTAGCCCTCATTTAGGGGAACCTGAACATACATCATGTCCTCTTTCACCCAGGAAAAGCTCGCTCTCTCTCTCTCTCTCTCTCTCTCTCTCTCTCTCTCTCTCTCTCTCTTTCTCCTTTCTCTCCCCCCCCATCTCTCTGTCTCCCTCTGTGTGTCTCTCTGTCTGTCTCTCTCTCTTCTCTGTCTGTCTCTCTCTGTCTCTCTCTGTCTCTGTCTCTCTCTCTGTCTCTCTCTCTCTGTCTCTCTGTCTCTCTGTCTCTCTCTGTCTCTCTCTCTCTCCTCTTGCCAGCTACAATCCAAGAGTTCCAGGCACACAGAGGTGGCACATGCACCCAGGGAAAATGCTCTGCCATGTTTTCTTTCCAGTTCACAGAGTTAGAAGGGTCCTCAGAACCAATGGAATCCAGTTCGCTCTAGCTTGTAGCTTAACATGATGCCTAGTACATAGTAGGCACTTTAAAATTTTTAGATTGATTGATTCACTATAGCTTAGCTCATAATGATGTGCAATGAATGACCAACTGTGATTCCAGAGGATTCACAATGAAACCTGCTCCCCAGAGGAGGGATGGACTCGGGGCACAGAACGAGACAGACATTTGTGACAGGGACAATGTGGGCATTTGTTTTGGTTTACTATGCATGTTTGTTACAAGGGTTCCATTCCTTTTTTTTTCCTCATGGGGTGGAGGAGTGAGTAAGAGGGCAGGGGGGAATAGGAATAGGGTAGTAGAGAAAGAGAGAAAAGGAGAGAGGAGGGAGGGAGGGAGAGAAAGAAAAGAGGAGAGAGAGAGAATGGGGAAGGAGAGAGGGAGGAGAGAGAGAGAAAGGAAGAGAGAGAGGAAGAGGGGAGTAGGGGAGGGAGGAAGGGAGAGAGAGAGAGAGAGAGAGAGAGAGAGAGAGAGAGAGAGAGAGAGAGAGACGGAGAAGGAGAGGGGGAGAGAGAGAAGAATGGAGGAAGGAAGGAAGGGGACAGAAATGGAGAGGGAGAGAGGAAGAAAGAGGGGGAAGAGAGGAAGGGAGGGAGGAAGAAAGAGAGAGCGTGTGTGTGTGTGTGTGTGTGTGTGTGTGTGTGTGTGTGTGTCTTTGAGGTATTTTTTAAATACACAGACAAGAACAGAAGGAAGTCTAGAAATATGCACAGTCGAGCAGGATAGTCTGAAAGTTACAGGTTAAACTTAGTATGTACTTAAAAAAAAAAAGCAACCAATTCATAATAGAGATCTTCAGCTATATGTACAATCCTCTTTTTACTTCTACTATGTGTATCAACATACCCATTTTGTTTGGTGTTTCTTAAGTTCATAATAAAAATAAAATGTTTGAGGGGCAGCTAGGTGGCACAGTGAGTAGAGCGCTGGCCCTGAAGTCAGAAGGACCTGAGTTCGGATCCGGCCTCAGACACTTAACCCACACAAACAAAAACCTAGCCGTGTGACCTTGGGCAAGTTACTTAACCCCAATTGCCCTCCAAAAAGCAAAAAAATAAAATAAAATAAAATGTTTGAAATGACGATATAGTGATTTAGCTCACAGAGTCCTTTAAATGCATTTATTTACATTGTCTCATTTGCTAAAACATTCCCAAAGAAGCCACCATCTGGCCTCTATTTGAACACCTCCAGTGATGGAAAACTCACTACCTATCTTTGAGAACACTTTAGTTGTCACTCCACCCCACCCCACTCTCAGCTACCATTACTCTTCCATTCTGCTATCTGGGACCAAGTATAACAAGTGTAATCTTTCAAATACACAGACTGGGGCTGCTAGGTGGCACAGGAAATAGAGCACTGGCCCTGGAGTCAGGAGAACCTGAGTTCAAATTCAGCCTCAGACACTTGACACACCTACTAGCTGTGTGACCTTGGGCAAGTCACTTAACCCCGATTGCCCTGCCTTCCTCCCTCAAGAAAAAAAAAATACATAAAGACTAAAGTTGTCTTCTCCACTACCTCCAAACCTTCTCTTCTCCTGGCTCCACATCCCCAGTGTATCCAGCTGATCCTTATGTGACACGAACAGAGGTCCTCAATCCACCCTCCTCTAGAGGACGATCATATCCAAACTCCAGGTGAGCCTCCTTCCTCAAATGGGGCACTGACCAGTAAACACTACCACCAGAGGGGGTCTGGTCAGAATAAAGGACATAGAGACTATATCACCTTCACATTCCTGGAAATTGTCCTTGTCTCAATGCTGCCTAAGCCTGCATTGAATTTCTTAGCTGTCTTTTCAAACTCCCTGCTCATATGTGCTTGAGGCTTATTAAGACCCCCAGATCTTTTTCAAATGACCTTCTGTCTGGCCACACCTTGTACTGGTGGAGCTGGGGGAGGGGGGCGGTTTAACCCAAGCTTAAGACTTTTTCACTCATCCTCATTCACTTTGATCTAATTGGATTCAGCCTAATAGCCTCGCCCACCAAGACTGGATCCTTGCTGGGTCCTATTCTGTCCTGCCTTAATTTGACTTCCCCTCCTGGCCAGGCATCATCTGCAGATTTCATAAGGTCTATGCCTTCTTCAAAGTCACGGGTAAAAGCATGTCCAAGCATATAGGCAAAATAGTACCCAAGGCCCCCTACTAGAAACCTCAAGGCAGCTTGTCCAGCCCACACCAGGATCTCCTACTGGGGAGATAGCTACTGGGGAGTAGCCCTAGCAAGTAACTCTCCGGCCTCCTCTGAACACTCGGAGCACTCACTACCTCCAAAGGCAGCCTGTTCTGCTCTTGGGCACTGCTTGCAAGGTTCTCTTTCTCAGTCCCCTTCATAGGGACACCGGCATGGATCTCAGCTACTCTCAGCAGCATCTGCCCCCACAGCTGACGTCTTGTTTTCTGGGTCTAGCTCAGGGTCCATTTGCCTGGGCTGGACACAGGTGACATTGGATGTGTGTGTCTGTTTGTCTGTCTCACTTTTCTCTCAGGTGTCACTCACACACACACACACACACACACACACACACACACACACATTCACACACATCAGCAAAACAGACCCACTGAGAAGGGGCTTGGTTCAACAAGGCTGTTGTGGACCCTTGGACTTGTCAGAAACAATTCAGCAGGCATGAGAATTCTCCTGCAGAGTCACCAACACAATGTTCCCTTTCTCCCACAGAGTCCCTCAGTGGGATGGAGGCCGGGTAAAAAACTCACTTAATTTAGTCCTGTTCTTACACCAAACATGAAAGGGCCAGCCAAGAGCTTTGGGGGAGCAAAGGGAGACCAGATTCAAATTCTGGCCAGGATCCTTGTGGCAGGGCCACCAACTCATGGAAGGTTCCAGCGTTCCTGTCTGACTAGAAATCATCTGTAACAAAATGAGCCTGGTTTGACTCTAGGAGCAAACCTACTTTTCCAAAAGCATGAGGGGACCAACATCTCCCATGGAGAACATACAGAAGGGGGGGTACCTCCCGTCTCTACCATTCCCTATTCTCAGGCCCTTCCCAGCTCCTACTTCTGAGGTCTCTGAGTCTGTATGAACTAGGATCTGTCAGGGCTGGGTGGGGTTAGAAAAGGGAGAAGCTGGGCTCAGAGGCTTCCCAACACAGGTACCAACTTGGTTTGGCCTTCAATGTTGAGGGAATAGCTTTCCTGGCCATTTGCTCCTGGGAAGCAAAGGTGGAAAGAATGAAAGCATGGCCACCTGCCCCAGGCTGACAATAACAGCCTCAATGGAATGGAGAATGGATAACAGGAAAGAGAAGGAGACCCAGCAGGAAGGGTAGGTTGAGGCCAGGTTGTGATGATCAGCCTTGAATGCCAGGCAAGGCCTCCTCATGGCTTCTGAGCCTGGCCAGAGCTGCCCATCAGGGTGGCTGGGGACACAGCAAGTGCCTCAGTGCCCCAAAACATCCCCAGGTCCAAGGGCAATTTAGCCCAGCTTCCCTGAAATGCTGAGTCAGGGGTAAGCACCCTACACCTGAGGCCAGCAGCTTTCTTCATTAGAGAGAATCTCCTGGAGCAGGAAGGAAGTCATCTGAAGGGAATTAAGAGAAGACCAATAAAGGTGATTCATGGCAGGATGATCAGAGTGATTAAGGAGAAGATTGATGCCATGGGGTGAGTGCGGGCTCCTGGAGCCAAGGCCAAGGGTGGGGAGGGGGGAGCCCTGGGCAGGCCAAGGGGGCCTCTCTGAGGATGGGGGCACCGACAGGTAGACTCCAATACAGAAGGGACTCAGATAGGCACGACCTGCCCAGGTAGGTCAGGGCTCTAGACTGTCATGGAAGGACGATTAGAAGCCCCTCCTCCCCTAGAGGAGACTTAGAGACAACCTGATAGCTAAATTCATGAAACCATGCTGTATAAAGAGAATTAGCTATGTCCTATTCTGGGAAACACCGGGAGCCTTGGCAGGGACAGAGAAATCAGTGTCTAGCTATTGGTGCTACAGGCAGGGTCAATGGCTGACTGGCTGGGTAGTGAGCTCCCCAGCACAAGAATGCCAGCAGTGAAAGTGTCATCCCAGCTCTGGCCCCCAGGAGGGATTCTGGCATGACAGGAGATGAAATTTCCTATTATGTAAAGGCCTCCAAAGTGGGATCATGTGCTTCAGAGGTAGCAAGTTTCTCGTTGCCAGAATTCCAAAAGGAGAGGTGTCAGGAGGAATCTCGGGAGGAGGGCTTTTTCAATGACCTCTGAGGGCCTGGGAGTATCTGAGAGTATCAAGGTCATGGAGGAGGCTGTGCTCATGATGGAGAAGGGGCAGAGATAGTGGCCCAGGCTCAGGGAGGGGTCATGGCCCTCCACAAAGGGACTCAGGATGATGGAGTAAGAACAGCAGTGGATCTGGAATCACAACACCCAGGTTCGAGACCTGAGTTTTCTACTTACTCTCTGTATGACCTTGGGTAAGTCCTCTCCTCTAAAATGAAGAGGTTAGTCTCAATGTCCTGGTTCCTTTGAGCTCTGACTCCTACCTTCCCCCCTTTGCCAAGTCCTCATTTCCACCCTACTCTTGTTGGGGAGAAGGCTCAGGAGCCCACCCCCAGAAGGGAAGAGAGACGCCAAAGGCTCCTTCCCCTCTCTGACCATCCCAGACCAGGGAAGCCAGACACTGGAGCTTACAGTCTAATGTTACAAGCTAATAAATACATACAGTAAGTTAGATGCAGGATCAGCAGGAAATCCTTAACTGAGGGAAGGCACTGGAATTAGGAGGGGTGGGGAGGTTTGCTCGCTCCCTGTCTCTGTGCCAGCATCATTCTCTCCTTCACACTTGGCCCTCATGGACCGTGGGGTTCAGAGCTGGCAGGCCACTCACTGAACGGCCCCTGGACCTCCTTCTGCTTCCAGTCGTTGATGGAGCTCAGCGGGAAGCAGCAGCTCCCCACCCTGGGCATCTCTTTAGCCTCCTTCATCCATCACAGTTCACCACTTGACGTCCTCCTCCCCAGTCAGTCATCTTTCCACTCTGCCCAACACCCCTCTCCCCTATCATAACTAAGACTCCATCAGCAGCTGTGCCCAACAGGGCCCTGCAGCAAGTGGCCGGTGCTCTTCAGCCTCCAGGCTCCCCAGAAATACTCAGCCAATGGGGCTGCCTGGCCTACAATGACTCGCGCCCTTCACCAGTTCGCTGCCAATCTGAGAAATGGCTCCTGCTCATCCATTCTTTGAACGTCCGAGCCTGGAAAGCAGCCACAGTTGCTGTTCCTCGGGGCCTGACGCATCCCGGCACTCTGACTGCCAGATTGGCTGATGGCAATGGGAGCCATCATTCACCAGAGAGCTTCACTGCACAGAATGCCAGCATCACTATGCCCCTGAGCCTGGAGGACCTCTGGGATTCACAGGCCTTAGACCTGGAAGCAGTCACAGAAATCTCCTGGGACCCCCTTTTTTATACAGAGGAGGAAACTCAGGACCAGGGGTGGGGAGTTTGATCACCTATAAAAGGGTCAGACTAGGTGGCCTCTGCCGTCTCATCCAGCTCTGCTGAATCTATGAGCCTGTGAACCTAGATGGTTTGCCTGGATTTATACCCAGATCTTGCACTCCATCCAATCCAACTCCTTACCTAGGGATTGCTACTACCATTAGGACACAAACAAGAACACAAGGCAGTTGCCCTAAAGTTGCCATTAGCCCAATCCATCAATGAACATTTATTAAATGCCTACTATTTACCAGGTACTACACCAAGCTCTAGAAATACAAAAAGAGGCTAAAGACTGGCCCTGCCCTCAAGGAGCTTACAATCCAATGGTAAGACAACAAGCAACCAAATATCTACAAGTAAGCTATGTACAGGATAAATGGGAAATCACTAACAGAGGGGAGGCATTGGAATGAGGAGGGTTGGGGAGGAAGAATTTTATGGTCATGTTTGTATAACCTTTATCAGACTGCATGCAGTCTCTGGGAGGGAGGAGTCTATCGAGGGGGAGAAATTTAAAATGCAAAATCTTATAGAGGTGAATGTTGAAAACTAAAAACAAATAAAGAAAAATGGTTTTTTTTATTATTTAAAAAAGAAAAAGCTGGTATTTTAATAGGTATTTGAAGGAAGCCCAGAGGGCAGTAATCGGAATGGAGCAGGGAGAAGATTCCAGGCATGGCGACAGCTGGAGAGAATGCCCAGAGCTGAGAAAAGAAGGGGCTTCTTTGTGGAATAGCCAGGAGGCAAGTGTCACTGGGTCAACAAGGACATGTTGGGGAGTAAAATGGAAGAAGACTGGCAAGGGAGGTTATGAAGGGGATTTTTTAATTAATTAATTAATTTTTAGTTTTCAACATTCATTTCCACAAGATTTTGAGTTCCAAATTTTCTCCCCATCTCTCCCCTCCCCCCTACCCAGAGATAGCATACATTCTGATTACCCCTTCCCCCATTCTGTCCTCCCTTCTATCACTCCCTCTTATCCTCTTCCCCCTTACTTTCTTGTAGGGCAAGATGAATTTCTATATTCCATTGACTATATATCTTATTTCCCAGTTGTATGTAAAAACAATTTTTAACATTTGCTTTTAAAACTTTGAGTTGCAAATTCTCTCCCTTCTTCCGTCCCCACCTAACCTCATTGAGAAGATGAACAATTCAAATATAGGTTATACAAGCGTAGTTATGGGGGCGGCTAGGTGGTGCAATGAGTAGAGTGTTGGCCCTGGAGTCAGAAGGACCTGAGTTCGGATCCAGCCTTAGACACGTAATGCACACACAAACAAAAACCTAGCCGTGTGACCTTGGGCAAGTTACTTGACCCCAATTGCCCTCCAAAAGGCAAATAAATAAATAATTAAAGAAAGAAAGAAAGGAATGAATAAATAAATGAATAGATAGATAAATGAAAAAACAAGTGTAGTTATGCAAAACACTTCCATAATAGTCATGTTGTGAAAGACTAACTGTATTTCCCTCCATCCTATCTCACTCCCCACTTATTCTATTTTCTCCTTTAACCCTGTCCCTTTTCAAAAGTGTTTGCTTCTAACTACCCTCTCCCCCAATCTGCTCTCCCTTCTATCATCCCCACCCCCCTTATCTCCTTCCCTTCTTACTTTCCTGTAGGTAAAATAACCAACTGAGTGTGTGTGTTATTCCTTCCTTAAGCCAAATTCAATGAGAGTAAGGCTCACTCATTCCCTCTCACCTCCCCCCTCTTCTCCTCCATGAAACCTTGCTTCTTTTATGTGAGATAATTTATCCCATCCTATCTCTCCCTTTCTCCTCCCAATATATTCCTCTCTCACCCCTTAATTTTCTTTTTTACATATCATCCCTTCATATTCAGCTCACCCTGTGCCCTTTGTCTATCTATCTATCTCCAACTACCCTTATACTGAGAAAGATCTCATGAGTTACAAATATCATCTTTCCATGTAGAAATGTAAAACAATTCAGCTTTAATAATTCCCTTATGATTTCTCCTTCCTGTTTACCTTTTCATGCTTCTCTTTATTCTCATATTTGAAAGGCAAATTTTTCTATTCAACTCTGGTCTTTTCATCAAGAGTGTCTGAAAGTCTTCTGGGTTATGAAGAGTTTTGAATGAGGAAGGGTCCCTATCTTCAAGGAATTCATAGACTAGTAAGAGTGTTCTAATATGGACACAGTCATAATGGTAGAGTCTGAAGGTCAATATTAGAAATTGCCTCAAATAGGTAACCCTTCACTCAGGTTTGTACTCTGACACAATAACAATGGCCAGCAGTCTATCCGTTGGAACACCTAACTGCCCCCTCCTTGTTGGTTGACCTCACACAATGGATGCCCTTGGATTTCATCTTCCTCATTTCAAAAATGAGCATTCAACTCAATTCAATGAATATTTGTCAAATGCATATGCTCCCAAGTTCCAATCCTTGCCCTCGAAGTCTTGGGTATGGGGATGCCTGCAGTTTATGTGAAAGCAAATGCTAAGTCTATAGAAAGGACTTTCAAGAGACAGATCAAGGGAGGCCTCCTAGAAAAGGCCCCTAAGTTACTGAGCATTTAAGGGATCATAGAGCTTGCCCAAACTCCCTCCCAAGACAACTGTGAAGAAAGTGCCATATGAGGGCTATAAATGTGGGAATCATTTGTGTGGGATGCTTTGGCCACAGCAAGTAGTGTGTTATGTGCATGAGACAACACCTTGAGGAGAGATTCCAGGAAGGAAAGATTCCATTGAACAAATACTCATTATCCACCTTCGAGACAGAGAGTTCTCTTCCCAGTACTGGGGGAGACACAAAATGGCTAGTGTGCTGGGCTCCGAGTCAGGGAGACTTGAGTTCAAATTCTGCCTTGGCTATTTCCTAGCTCTGGGCAAGTCATTTTACCTGTTTGACTTAGTTACCTCAACTGTAAAATGAGGAAATAGCTCCTACCTCACAGGAGAGCTATAAGGATCAAATGCAATACGGGAGAGCTTTGCAAACCACACCATTGGAATAGCTCTTATTATACAAAGACCACAGAGAAGAGACTCAGAGGTCATGAAGTCCAGCCCTCATTTTAGAGAGAGGGAAACAAGCCCACAGCCCAAGAGACTTCCAGTGAAGGAGACACGATTTGAACCCAGGTCCTGGGACTCCAAAAGTAGTGCCTTTTCGATTCTTAATTCTCTGCTACCTCAAGATGAATGAGAGACAATGTGGGAGTCAAAGTGTAACACGGAGGGCACTCAGACCAGTGGCTACCATGTCTCCCCTGCCCTGTTGTTAGGCTCCCCAGTGACCTGCTGTGCCCATGCTGCTCCTGCTCACACCCCCATCAGCTGGCCTGGCAACTTTACCAGGAGAAGTGGCAGCAATACCTCCATCAGCTGGGAGGGGGAGCTTCCAGCTCCATTTCTCGAGCTCTCATTTCCATGACTTTGCAGGCAAGCAGCCAGCTGATGTCAACAGAAGTAGGACCCATTCTAACGAATCTTACGTCTCCACTGTATTGATTGGGCAGGTCAGACCCTGAAGATCTCCAGTGTGGATAATGAAGTCTGACTCCATTCTCTCACTATTGCACAGGCAGCCACTGTCCTTGTCAGGAGATGGGGACACTGTGGGGGACAGCTGCCACTGACAACCCAGGTATGGAGGGAGCCATTGACTCCAGTTACTAAAGGCTGGGAAGGGCAGCCAGGAAGTGGGCAGAGGGTACTAGAAGGATGGAGCAGACCCGCCTTGGATCAGAGAGCAGAGGGGAGCAGAGCATGGAAGAGAATCTTTGAGTGTTGGCCAAAGCACTGCGTGACTCGCTCTTACAAAGATCCTGAGGGTGGAAGCAGAGGCTTGGCAGGGAGTGATTGAGTGAGGCTCAGAGACAGAGGGAAGCAGCAGCAGGGCATCTTGCCTTGAAACACCTCCCCTGGAGTGTCGCAAATGAGCTGATAGATATACAATACTGCACAAACTCAAAAGAGTTCCATAAGTGTTAGCCATCGTTATTGTTATTGTCAGTATTATTATGGCCCAAGAGGAAGGATGCCGTCAGTGCTGGTGTTTGACTTCCTCACACAGCAGCGCGCACACATAACCCAGCGAGGGACCAATGGACTCATCTGCTCCAGGGCAAGAAGTGTCACATCATTTTAGAAGAAGGGGAGAATCTGGTCTCCAAACTAACACATCCCCATATTGTTACAGATCATTTTCCCTAAAAATGAAGCAGGTGGAAATACTTAACAATGCTTTGTGGAACTGGTTTATAGTTTCTGGTTGAGAATTGTTGAGGGTTTATAAAGTGAAAACTGATGTACTAGAGATTCATTAGTTTAATAAAATAATTCACTATAATACCTACACACATAAAAACTAACAACAGTGGGGGAGGAATGGGATGTGAGTGGGAAGCCTTCCACATTCTCTCAAACAGTAAAGATATGGCATTTTTTTTCCTTTATCCTAACAAAACCTGGCCTCTTATTCTGCACGTGATTGGGTGTTTGCCAAATATTTGTCTTCTCAACCTGAATAAAAGTTGTTCTTTAAAAACCACACCTCTAAGAATCATGACAGGGGGGGGGGAGCCAAGATGGCGGAGTAGAAACAGCTCATCCAAGCCACTCTGCCCCCAGATTCCCCCCAAATTATGTAAAAGGGGACTCTGAACAACTTCTGGAGCCCCAGCACCCACAGAACGACACAGAGAAGCTAACCTCCCACTGAGGACAGCCCAGCAGCCCTGCAGGAAGGACCAGCACAGCAGTCTGGGAGCTGGCAGTGCGCAGCGCACAGAGCACGGGAAGCTGGAGCTGAGGTCCCTGTGAGCCGAGGTTTTAGCCCCAGGGCACCAGGGCCAACAGCCTGCTGGAGGAACCCCAGAACACCAGTAGCTGTGGCGACTCCAGAATTATCAACATAGACACACTTAGGACAAAGTAAGAGGTTAGTGTCCTATGGACTTTGGGACCTGTATTTGGGGAATGCGTCAGCTTCCTCCCCTGGGGGCTAGAAGCTGCTGAGGAGACACTCCATTTTGTAGTTTTCAGATGCAGCTCCAGCTCCTGGCCTGCAATTAATTGTAGGGAGATCCAGTGATCAGTCTTGGGGGGGTAATCGCTCTTGCTTTAACCTCCTGGATCTGGATTGTGTTCTAGGGTGGAAGTCGTGGGTGGGTTTACAGCTTGCCAGAAACGGAAGTTGCCCCCACATGTTCAGGACGAAAATTCCTCTATCTGGCCTTAAAGCCATAGTGTGGCAACAAGCCCAAAAGTCAAGTAATTAAGTGGCAACATGCCAAGGCAAAGGAAACAGAAAAATGCAACCCTAGACTCCTATTTTGGGGGCATAGAGCGGGAAAAGGACTGTGAGGTCAGAAGTCCTGCTCCAAAAGCCCCAGGGGAAAACATGAGCGGGTTGCAGGCCATAGAGGACCTTAAGAAGGACTTTAAAAATCAAATAAGAGAAGTGGAGGAAAAATTGGAAAGAGAAATGAGAAGGATGCAGGAAAAGTATGAAATGAGGGTCAACAGCCTGACTGAGGAAAACAATACCTTAAAAAATAGACTAACTCAAATGGCAAAGGAGGCCCAAAAGGGCAATGAGGAGAAGAATGCCTTAAAAAGTCGAATTTGCCAGATGGAAAAAGAATCTCAAAAGTTCACTGAGGAGATTCATTCCTTCAGAGTTAGACTGGAGCAAATGGAAGCTAATGACTTTATGAGAAATCAAGATGCTGTTAAGCAGATCCAAACAAACGAAAGATTAGAAGGCAATGTGAAATATCTCATGGGAAAAACCACTGACCTGGAAAATAGATCCAGGAGAGACAATTTAAAAATTATTGGACTACCTGAAAGCCATGATCAAAGAAAGAACCTAGAAATCACCCTTCAAGAAATTCTCAAGGAAAATTGCCCTGATGTTTTAGATCCAGAGGGCAAAATAGAGGTTGAAAGAATCCACAGATCACCTCCTGAAAAAGATCCCAAAAAGAAAACTCCCAGGAATATTATAGCCAGGTTCCAGAATCCCCAGATCAAGGAGAAAATACTACAAGCAGCCAGGAAGAAACAATTTCAATATTGTGGAAACACAATCAGAATAGCCCAGGACCTGGCAGCTTCTACACTGAGGGGTCAAAGGGCATGGAATATGATATTCCAGAGGGCAAAAGAACTGGGAATGAACCCAAGGGTCACCTACCCAGCAAAACTGAGTATTTTGTTTCAGGGGAAAATATGGTCATTCAGTGGAATAGAGGACTTTCAAGCATTCTTGAGGAAAAAACCAGAATGGAATAGAAAATTTGACATCCAGACACAAGAAGCAAGAGATGCCTGAGAAGGTAATCAGGGAAAAGAAATCAAAAGGAACTTATCAAAGTTGAACTATTTACATTCCTATATGGAAAAGCAATAACTGTGACTGATGATATCTTTCTCACTATGAAAATAATGGAAGAAGGGTCTGTGGTCATATGAATACATATGTGAATGTGTGTGTATATGGTTACAGTTATATATGGATAGAGGGCATAGGTTGAATTTGTTGGGAAGGGAGAATACTCAAGGGATGAAATTATGAGGTGAGAGAGGAAAGTGGCAAGAGGAGATGGGGAGAGACAGGGTAGGGTATAGGATAAACTATCTTATGTAGAAGAAGCAAGGGGAAGTGGTTGTAAGGGGGGAAGAATAGGAAGGCAAAAAGGCAAAACCACATTCTCATTGAATTTGGTTCAGGGAGAGAATGACATACATGCTAAATGGGATATCTCAACCTGCAGCAGAATAGGGGGAAGGGGGATGAGAGGAGGGATGATGGATGGGAGGGCATCCTTGGGGGGAGGGGTGGTTGGAAGTACCCACTATAGAAGAGGGACAGGATCATGTAGGGAATGGACCAGGTGGGGGATGGGATGAGTGGGAGGGAATTGTAAGCAGCCTTGTACAATATATCTACTATGATGTTTTGCATAGCTAGACATGTACAACATATACTGAATTACTTATCTCCCCAGAGGGAATGGGTGACAAGGGAAGAAGGAAATGGATCTGAAAGTAGAGGTCTTAATATTAAATGTTTCAAATATATATAAATACTATTATTAATACTCTTTGCTTGTAATTGGGAGATAAGATGTGCAGGCATTGGGACACAAAGATTCACCTTCCTCTAATGGAAAAGTCGAAGGGGGTATGGGAGAAGGTATGGGAGAGAGCAGATTGGAGGAAGCAATATCTTGTGGGACTGCTATTCTGGGAGGGTGGGTAGGGGAATAACGGGGGGAAATGATTGTAACTCAAAATCTGGCGGAAATGAATGATGTAAAACAGAAGTAAATAAAGCATTTGCTTAATTAAAAAAAAAAAGAATCATGACAACACTGTCTTATAGAGGAAGTGAGGTCCCCATTTCTGGACTGGGTGACTCCACAGATCTGCACTTGCAGCTTGGAAGACAGAGGAGTCTAACAGGAGAGAAGACTGAAATGTGGTGATCTCAAGCTAGATTTAGAGAAGCTTGGTGTCCAGGAGGGAAGTGAGGGGCCCTAGGTCCTCTGACATGGTCAGACTGCATCTGGAGGACTGTGTTCAATTCCGAGTTCCATGATTTAGGGGGAGGGATCTCAGTGACCCGGAGCTGCCCAGTAGGAGGGAGACCATGATGGAGAGGAGAATGGAAACCATGCCGTAGTAGGAAAAGCTGAAGAGGCTGAGCGCCCTTGCCTGGAAATGAGAAGAAAAGATGGGGGAGAACAGGGACTGGCACCCAGTGCCTGAAGGGGCTCATTTGGTAAAAGAATACCAGTCCCCTAGCTTCAGGAAAGGGGCAATGGGGAGGCTTTGACTTCAGGAACAGCTCCCCAATACCTAAAGCTGCCCGGATGTGAGTTGAGGGAATGACGCCCCCACACCCCATTACTGAAGGGCTTCCGTCAGAAGCTTGATTGCCAGACCTCGATGGGTGAGCTGGTTGACCTCTGAGAGGTCCCATCTGGCCTTCCATCCGTGATCACTGGCTGTCCTCACTGGGTGGGGAGGCCTCTCCAGCCTCTGGCACCCAGATTCCCAGAGATAAGCTCCCAAGAGGAAACCTCACTGGACATGCGCTGCCCAATGCTATCAATACTGTGATTTAATTAAGAGATAATGACAGTGAATTGGACAGTTGTGTTGCCCCAGGATAATGGGCTCCTCTCGCTTAATGAATCTCTTAGAAGAACAGCGCCGCCAATATGAACTTCTCCGCTAAGAGCGGTGATCGTCCGTCTTCCCAGAGCCCAGGATGCCCAGCCAGCATCCTGTGCCGGCTCTTTGTGCCCTGCCCTTCGTTACCGAGACACCATCGGCTGCTTTCACTTAAGAGAAAAATCATGAGTTTTATTTTCTATTAACGCCTCAAAATCTGCAGAGAAAATGGGATGCCAGATTTCCCAAGGAACAGCCTCATTCCTCAGGACGCTGCAGATCGAGCAGGGCCCGTGGGCACCCCGGGGAACACATTCTTTTGAGATAATTCCAGGGTGGGGTGGTGTGGAGAGGGGGGCGGAGGCCCCAAGCTTGAGTTTGGTCAGCGGACTGAGCCTGGGCCAGTGTGGAAGCAACGTTAAGAGCCTGGGGTCCGAGGCCCAGCTGAGCCCTCACTGGCCGGCCCCTTCCCTCTCTGGGCCTCTTTTCCCATCTGTCAAATGGGGAAGTTCAATTGTCTCATAACCTCAAGAGATCTCGAAAGTCAGTGAGTCCCACCTATAACTGAAGAGAAATCCCCTCTTTGAGGGACCCAACGAGTTGTCACCTAGTCTGTATGTGAAATCCTCCATAGATGAAGTCACTACTTTCTAAAGCAAGGAGAGACAAAGAAAAGGGAAAAGAGGAGGAGGGGGAGGAGGAGGGAGAGAGAGAGAGAGAGAGAGAGAGAGAGAGAGAGAGAGAGAGAGAGAGAGAGAGAGAGATTGAGAACATTATGTACTCCTATGTACCAGTGCCTAACACTGTGCTAAATCCTGGGAATACAAGTAAGTAAAATCATGCCTGACATCCAGGACCCTACATTCTAGTGGGGCGAGGAGGGGGGTGTGCAACCCAAAAAAGGAAGCGAGAGGAGGGAGCTTGCAGGGAGGACTTATGGCGATGAGGAAGAGGGCACATGGAGCCCTGGTTCCTAGTCGGATACCTTATATACTGAATTGTTATTCAACCTTCCTTTTGATCTGGAAACAGGCTCTGAGTCCCCAGGGCCATCCAAATTCTGGGACCCAATAGCCCAGATCTAGTCCTTCCCCATAACAGGACTCCATGGGGCAGGTGTCCAACCTATGTCTTCTAGTGCTTGGAGGCAGCTTAATTGAGTTCCAATCCTGCAACAAGTAGCTATGTGACCCTGGGCAAGTCACTTCTGTATAAATGGCAACAATGCCACTATTCGTCCTCACTAGTGTTGTGAGGATCAAATCAGATGAGATAGCACATGTAATGCACTTTGTAATCCGCAGAGTGCCAAGTGAATGCCAAACCGCCAGGACCTTCATTGACCAGACTCGAGACTCTCAGGTTTCTCCTGAGACCTTCACCTTCAATCTCCCACACTCAGGTCCCTCCAGCACCTGTCTTCAGGTCAGGTACCCATTGAGGATGTATGTGGGAACCCTCAGTTTTCTGGGAACATGTCTGCTTAGCGAATGAGGGGGAAATAGGGTTTTGCCACTTTGCTGTCATGTGTGGTTTTTCTCCAGGCCCTATGTACAGAGGACTTGACCCCAAAGAGAATGGAAGGACCACATCAAGAGAGGTTTTAGGGGACCTGAACCCTTGTTCTCACGTGTTCCCACTCCTCAGCTCTTCTGGCACAGACCACAGCCCTTATTCAAAGCTCTTTCATGCCAATTATCTCTTTATCTTCTTGAGAGCCATGTGAGAGGAGCTAGACAGGTATTTTCTGTGCTTGGCAAATGGAGAAACTGAGGCCAGGGACGTGAGGTGACCCCCACGGGTCTCCTACTCTGATCTCTGTGCTTTTTAATAGTACCCTCAAATTACAGGCGAAATCCCCATTCCTCACCCCCTGCTCTCTTCTGTTTGATCTGATGTCGCTTACATCCCAAGGGTTTTCCCATTTGGCATTTCCATGACCACTCCCCTGGAATCCCTTCACCCCCTGACCACCCACTGCTCCAGGGGAAATCTTCACCATCCGTTTCCTCTGCCTTTGCTCCCAGGATTCGGAGTGTTGACAGATAAGGCTCCTTAAATCAAGCTCATTTCATCCATCATACAGAGCTGATCTCATCACACATGACCTCATTGATATCTCTCTATCCTACACGCACTGGTTCCCTGTCCCATTTCCACAATGACATCTACAAACCTCCTCTCACCTCTAACCTATCCCAGCACTTACAGTATGACCCAAGCTCTTCGACCGCTCCCTCAGCTCTCTCCCGTCTAGATCTCCCCAGTCCTCACCTCCTTCCCTGCTCCTGCAGAAGCAGAGGCACCTCTGTTACTTCCCCATAACTCCTCAGTCCTGGTCTTTAATCCTGTTCCCTCCCACCTCTCCCTTTACCCTCGTTTTGGTATCCACCCCCTGGGTCTCATGCAGCTCCAACTGTGGTTCCTTCCTGGCTGATGATAAGCACTCTAGAGCTACCCAGACCTTTAAAATTTAAAAAAAAAAAGTTTCCTTCAGTCTTTCCACCTCACCCAGCAAACACCCCATGTCCTTCCTCCTCTTCTGCTAGATCTTCATCCATGAAGTGCCCCCTAACTGGACATCCCCAAGGGCGGGTCCTGGACCCTGTTCCCCTTTCTCTCTGTCCTCTCACCTGATGATCTCATCAGCTCCCTGGAAGTCAAGCTTCTCTCTATGCAGCTGATTCTATTTGTCCAGCCCTAGTCTCTGTCCTGAGTGCCAATACCTCATCACTAAGTGCTCGTGGACATTTTGAACTAAATCCTGAAGGCATCTTTCATGACCAAAACACAACTCACTTCCTTTTCCCTCCACTCCCCCACCCTAAACTGATTTATTTCTTTAGAGGGCATCACCATCTTTTCTGTCACCCAGACTTACAATCTCTCTCTCTCTCCCTTCCTCTCTCTCTCTCACACACAATCTATTGACAAATCTCATCATTTTTACACCATTCTATAGAACGGAAATTCTCATTGATAGCCAGTCTATATTTCTAATATCTGACATAGAACCTGAGAACACTGGTCTTCCCTGATGCACTAATGAAGACTTTATTATATGGACTTAAACTTATTTCTTTTTTTAACAGTTCATTATTTTTATTTTTCGGGTAACAAGTGTTTTGTGTGAGCTGTATCCCCCACTCAGTAGCAACTTCCCCTCAGACCTCAATGGCCCTGGGTTTGTCACCTTACCAAGAGCTACCATGTAGAGCTACAGGCATAATTGGCTATTTAGCAGATGGGCACCCTCCTTCCCTCTCATTTTTCACAGAACAAAAATCCACAAAGAACACGTTCGAGATTCCATATATAGCCTCTGGAAAAGAAAAACAATTCCAGAGACCACATTCCAGAGAAGTGCTTCCCACCCATCACTGGTAGAGCATACCTAGGGTGGGGTGGGCAGGGATTTGTGTTAACCCCACCCCCATTGAAGACCTGGATTGAAATCCCAGGTGAGTGAACTCCTGAGCCTAGTGCCTAATTAATCAGACTATTTAAGTAAAGCAGAGAGCTTCCTGATGGCAGACAGGGTCTCCTCCTCCAGGGGCCCTAAGGGAACTCTTACCCAGCCCAATGAGCTTAGTCTGCTCTCTCCCTAGGGGCAGCCTTCCCAGCAAGGTTCTCCTAAGCCCTATAGTCTCTAGGTTTCACTCTCCCTAGGAGGCCTTAGGCACCCAGATCCAAAGTCTCGCCCAGAGCTGCCCCTGCTCCCCTCTCCCAACTGTTGGTCCTGCTAGTGTTTTGGGTGGCTTCCCCTGGTGACCCCACACACTGGCATAGCGCCAGTGCCCACGTTGTAGGGACAGAGAGCATCTGGGAGAATCAGAGCCAGTCAGAGAGGGAAAAGAGAGCTAAGTAACCACCAAGGCAGACCCCCAGGACAGCTTAGGGGGTTCTCTGCAGGAAGGCAGGGAGTGGGCATGTCAGTGAACCAGCACTAGGACACCCTAAGAGGACTGGTGCCCACTCCAGCTTATGGGGAGCCTGAATGGGTGCAACAATAATAGAAGGTGCAGTTTGGCCTCTTGGATCCCCAGGGTTGAGCACAGTGCCGGGCATGCAGTGGGCGATTAATAAATGCTTACTGACTTGACTACACTTAGAGAGAAGAAAGTTTAGTGAAAACTCCAGCTTTGGGGTGCTTCCTCATAAAGGGAAGTAATAAAGTGATGACAGTGATTCTGAAGCTCATGGTCAGCAAAGGACTGAAGGACAGAACAGAAGACCTGGGAGCTCCTCTGGGCCAACCCCCATTGGAAAACCGAGGCCCAGGAAAGGGAGGAGACTACGTGGTGAGTCAGTGGCAAAGCCAAGATTGGAACCCAGGCCTGAGGACTAACGTTCTCTCCAAATGGGAGACACAAATGCATCCGCCATAATGGATTTCTGACCTCTAAGTCTTATATTCTCTATAAGTAAAACCATCTCAGCAGGATTCTATAAATAACAAAGAAATTTTTTAAAATTCTATAAATAAAAATTTCCTATAAATAAAGCTAACTCCACAAGATTAAGGACCCTGTGGAGGGGAATCTGCTAGGGTTCTATCATTTGCCGAAGTAAATGTGGCAGCCGAGGGCCAGCTCCCCAAGACCCAGGGTGACCCCAGTGGGTGCTGGGCCAGCACCTAGGACTGAGCAGCTATGACCTGAATGACTTCCCAGGGTCATTCAGATGAGTTGGGGAGCATCTACGCCAACATGTACCTAGCCCAGTATCCCCTTTATAACAAGGTAGCTGACTGCCAGCAATGGGGAAGTCCCCACTCCTGGAGGCACCCTGGCTACTTTGGGACAACCCCTGGTAGGCTCTGGTGGGCCACAAGCAGGGGAGAGTAGGTAGCTTTCCAAACCCCACATCCTCATGAAGATTTTGTTTGCTTCTGGTGTAGTGGGGGGACCAGGGATCTCATGCACCCCCTCAGTCAAAGTCTCGGTCCAGTACTCCTGCTCTGAACAGGCAGAGTTCTGTTGTTGTTTCTTAAGATTAAAGCACTTGAGTCAGGCTCCCACACACACCATGTCAAGGGGGTCTTTTAAAAGCAGAATGTGTCTCTAGAATTACCAGCTGTGGCTGCCTGATAGAAAGCTGGGGTGGGGGTAGGGGGTAGGGGGTGGGAGGTGGCTCTGGAAACCCCAAGGTCAGGTGCTTGGCCCACCTAGAAATCAACCTTGAGGCAGCCCAGGGTTACTTTTTACCCTGACCTCCTTTCCTTACTCAGTTTCTCCAAAGAGTTATCTACACTCTGCTCCATCACTGGGGATGAAAACCAAGAGAAGTGGATGGGAGTGACAGGGAGCAGACTCCAGCTCAAAACTAGGAAAAACTTCCCAACACTAGGACCTACCCCCAAAGTGGAATGGCAAATAATGAGTCTCCCATCCCTAGAGATAGTCAACCAGAAAGTGGATGCAGGCAGGAGGTAGATGAGGGGAAACCTGAACAAGGCTGGGTCAGACTAAATGCCTAGGAAAGCCCTTCTGGCTCTGAGGCCTATGATTCTATGGCTCTCACCCAAAGGCTGGCTGTCCTGTGATGTCTATGGTTGTTGACTGACTCTTCATAGAGCCTCACTCCTCCCTCAAGCACAGTCATCTGCTTCTGTCTCTACCATCTGACTCTAATACCTACTCTCTTCCTCCCACACTCTGTCCTCAGCACCTTCTCTCCTCTCCCTTCTCCCCTGTGTCCCCCTCCCCATGGCCTCAGCCCCAGCTCCTCTGCTGAGCTCCAATCCCACCCTCCAGTTGCCTCGGGGATAGCTCCAGACTCCACAAAGAGGTGACTCACTCTGATGGCCCTTTCCCTCTTCCTCCTTTCATTATCAATATCGTTGCCAAATCCAGTCTGTTTTCTTCTATGGCATTGAACTCTTCCTCTCCACTCATGAGGGCATTAACCTTACTCAGGTCAAGTTTAGCCACATTCATTCGTGACATTTCAGATGCTGTCCAAGGTCATCACCTTGAATGAATGAATGCTTGAAAGAAAGAATGAATGAATCTAGGGCACTTGGCTAACTACTTCTGTGCACCCAGACTGCTGGCCTCCCCCATCTCCATCAGGTACCTAGGCTTTAGCACTGAGTACCAGGAAAGGTAACTTCTGTCCTCTCTTTCCAGACACCCCTGCCAAAGGGAGGGCTGTGTGTTTAACTTCCCCAAGTCAAGAACAAAATCTGGTGAGAATTAAAAACAGAAACCCTCCACGTTTTCAATTCAATAAACCAGCCCCAATTCCGTGGTGAGGAGCCAGAGACTGGGGAGGCTGGGGAAGGAGGGGAAAGGAAGGGTCTGCCTGTCCCATGGGGGAAGAGGGGAGAGAGAATGCACCTTGTGGCCCCCAAATGTGGTCTTCCCTGAGTCCCTCAGGGGAGGAGAGGATAGTGCCATCCTTGAAACCCGCCCCTGGCCCCATACAGCCCCTCTGGAGCCCGGGAGCCAGGCAGGGTTTATAGACTTGCAGAGCCTAAGAGGATTGGGGGATTAGCCTGCCCAGGCGGCTGTGCCTCCCATCAATCAGCCCATCGATCGTTAGTTCTTTGTCTTTTCAAGCTAAACAAAAGGTCTCAGATGCTGCCCTTGAATGACAGGCCAAAGGAGAAAAAAAAAGCCTCCTGGAAGCCTGGCTGAATGCTGGAGGTGGGTACTGCCCAGGGTCCATGAATTCCCCCAGCATAGGAGGGTAGATGAGGGAAGGGGGGAAAGTGAGGGCCATTGAATAGGGAAGGGCCGAACCCATCTCAGGCAGAGTTGATGGGGTCCCTACCCTGAGGTCATAGGCAGAGAGATTCCACTTAGCTGGAAAATGGGGGTAATATGGCCCTATCTTGCAGGGTTGTTATAAGGATCAAATGAGATAATATTGTTTAAGCATTCTGCAAACCTGAAATGCTAGCTTTTATTATCAATGTGTCAATGTGACCAATAGAACCATTTTATAGATGTGGACGGTGAGGAGCAGAGAAAGGAAAGGGCCTAGCCAAGATCGCAGATGCCAGAAGCTGGAGGCCGAGGAGAACCCAGAACAAGCCTCGGAGGGCCTGGGCTTGCCCATGCTGCTGGGGAGGTACCCAGACACAAAGGGGCTCCTCTCTGGCATTCCTCTCAGGCCTGAATTCCCAATCTGCTCATCAAACTGGCATTTTCCAGCTCCAATAAAAACTTCACAAGATCAGACCTTTATTGATGGTCTCATCAGCCCCCAAAGACAGAGATGTGGACTTTCTGATCAGCCACTCACTATCCCATCTAGCCTCTCTGGCTGAAAGTAATCTCCTGATAAAAGAGAGGGCCAAGGGATGGGGCGGGAGGGGGTGAGGGAGGGAGGGGTGATGTGCCTGTGAAAATAAACTGACACGTGGTCTGGGCAGAGAGAGAGACAAGCAGATGGAGCAGGTCGGCTTCTTTCTTGTATATCCACATGCACAGCCCAGTGTCTGGCACTTAGGGGGTTAGTAATAAATTACCTATCTGTTCTCCCATCCATCTACATCTATCCATCTATTGACACACATATATCTATAATATATATAATCCATCCAAGTCTATGTATTCATCCATCTGTCTATTTACATACATATATACATATATTGATCCGTCTGTATCTATCCATCATTTACATATGCACATATACATAAATCCATCCATCCATTTACACTTATATCTCCATCTATATCTACACATACATATGCATCTAGCTGCCTATCACTCAGCTCTATCCCCATCTACCTTGAGATATCTCTGATTGCTGACAACTTTTCCTTGTATATGACCAGAATTGTACGAATTTTGCCCTAGATTTGGACTTGGAATACTTTGGGTTGAATACTTGTTCTTACTGGAATTCAATAACTTCCTGTCTTTGGGTCTCAGTTTTACCAACTCTAAAGTAAGGAGGTGGACTAGATGCTTCTAATTTGATAGCCTAGGTTACTTTTGAAATATTTTTTATTAGTAGAAATCTATTTTCTCTCCTTTGCACCTCTCACCCCTCTGGGGAGGGGAGGGGAAATGAGAAAAACAAATTCTTTGTAACAAATATACATAGTCAAGCAAAACAGTCTTCATTGGGCATGTTCAAAATATATCTCCTCCTGTGCCATGTCCATCAAATAAGAGCAAGGTGTTTCTTGGTGTCTCCATCCAAACTAGTACATCTATGGCCAGCACAGCATCCCTGCTGCATGGCCTAAGCTGCTTTTTCCCTAGGAAGAGAGATAAACATGCCCCAGACTTAATGGGCCCAGGAGAAAACCAAGGTTTGAAATGTTGTCATAACTGCCCAGTCACCAAAGATAGCAAAAGGAGTCAGGAGCTCCCTAGGCTGAAGACACACTTCTGAGAATATGGATCACTGGTAAAGGCAGTGATCAGAATGCTGCTGCCCGGGCAGAGCCAAGATGGTGGAGTAGAAACAGCATTTCCAATGTGCTCTGCCCCACACAAATTTCAAACAATGTGAAAGGGGACTCTGAACAACTTCTGGAGCCCCAGCACCCACAGAACGGCACAGAGAAGCTAACCTCCTGCTGAGGACAGCCCAGCAGCCCTGCAGGCAATGGCCAGCACAGTGCTCTGAGAGCAGGCAGCACAGTGTGCTGGGAACCGACAGCGCAGTGTGCAGAGCTGAGCCCAGGTCCTCGGTTTTAGCCCCAGGGTGGCCAGGCCTTCAGCCAGCTGGTGGAACCCCAGAACACCAGCAATTGTGGCGATTCCAGAATTATCAGCACAGATATGCCTAGGACAAAGTGAGAGGTTAGTGCCCTATGGACTTTGGGACCAGTATTTGGGGAACACGTGGCTTCCTCCCCTGGGGGCAAAAAGCTGCTGAAGAAACAGCTGCACAAAAGCCATTTTGCAGCATCAGTAGTGGCTCTAGCTCCTGGTCTGTGAACTGTAGGGAGATCCAGCAATCAGTCTGGGGGTTAATCGATTTTGCTTTAAACTGCCTGGATCTGGATTGTGGTCTGGGGGGGTAGTCTGGGGTGGGTATCCAATTTGCAAGAGTGGGTGGAGGCTTTACAGAGGCCACCCAACTGGTGGAAGTTGTGAAGACCCCACGTTTGAGCAGAAGCTCCCCTGTCTGGTGGCAGAGTCCTACTGTGGCAACAAGCCCAAAAATCAAGTAATTAAGTGGCAACATGCCTAGGCAAAGGAAACAAAATAAACAGAAAAGTTCAACATTGGACTCCTATTTTAGGGGCAAAGAGGCTCAAAGCATGGAGGAGGACTGTGAGGTCAGAACTCCTGCACCAAAAGCCCCAAATGAAAATACAAGCTGGCTACAGGCCATAGAGGACCTTAAGAAGCAGATAAGGGAAGTGGGGGAAAATTTGGGAAGAGAAATGAAAAAGATGCAAGAAAAGTATGAAATGACAGTCAACAGCCTGACTGAGGAAAATAACACCTTAAAAAATAGACTAACTCAATTGGCAAAAGAGGCTCAGAAAGGCAATGGGGAGAAGAATGCCTTAAAAAGTCGAATTTGCCAGATGGAAAAAGAATCTCAAAAGCTCACTGAGGAGATTCATTCCTTCAGAGTTAGATTGGAGCAAATGGAAGCTAGTGACTTTATGAGAAATCAAGATACTATTAAACATATGCAAACAAAGGAAAGAATAGAAGGCAATGTGAAATATCTCATGGGAAAAACCACTGACCTGGAAAATAGATCAAGGAGAGATAATTTAAAAATTATTGGACTACCTGAAAGCCATGATCAAAGAAAGAACCTAGAAATCATCCTTCAAGAAATTCTCAAGGAAAATTGCCCTGATGTTTTAGACCCAGTGGAGGAAATAGAGGTTGAAAGAATCCACTGATCACCTCCTGAAAAAGATCCCAAAAAGAAAACTCCTAGGAATATTATAGCCAGGCTCCAGAACTCCCAGATCAAGGAGAAAATACTACAAGCAGCCAGGAAGAAAAAATTTCAATATTGTGGAAACACAATCAGAATAGTCCAGGACCTGGCAGCTTCTACACTGAGGGGTCGAAGGGCATGGAATATGATATTCCAGAGGGCAAAAGATCTGGGAATGAACCCAAGGGTCACCTGCCCAGCAAAACTGAGTATCTTGTTTCAGGGGAAAATATGGTCATTCAGTGGAACAGAGGACTTTCAAGCATTCTTGATGAAAAAACCAGAGTTGAATAGAAAATTTGACATTCAGACACAAGAAGCAAGAGATGCTTGAGAAGGTAATCAAGGAAAAGAAATCAAAGGGAACTTATCAAAGTTGGACTATTTACAATCCTACATGGAAAAACAATAACTGTGTTTGATGAAACCTTTCTCATTATGAAAATAATTGAAGAAGGGTACATGGCATATGTTCACAGGTATACATGGATAGAGGGTACAGGTTGAATTTGATGGGAAGGGATGATTATTTTTTTTTGGAGGGCAATTGGGGTTGGGTGACTTGCCCAGGTTCACGTGGCTGGGTTTTTGTTTGTGTGTTGGGTGTCTGGGGCCGGATCCGAGCTGGGGTCCTTCTGGCTCCGGGGCTGGCTCTCTGCTCGATGCGACACCTAGCCACCCCAAGGAAGGGATGATTCTTAAGGGGTGAAGTCAAGAGGTGAGAGAGGAAAGTGGCAAGAGGAGATGGAGAGAGACAGGGTAGGGCAAACTATCTCATGTAGAAGAGGCAAGGGGAAGTAGTTGCAGGGGAGGGGAAGAGCAGGAAGGCAAAAAGGCAAAAGCATATTCTCATTGAAGTTGGCTCAAGGAGAGAATCACATACATACTAAATGGAATATCTTACCCTCACTCACTCTCCTGAGTAGGGGAAAGGGGGATGAGAAGGGGGATGATGGAGGGGAGGGCATTCTGGGGAGAGGGGAGGTTAGAAGTACCCACTATCAAAGAGGGATAGGATCAAAGTAGGGAATGGACCAGGTGGGAGGTGAGACGGGTGGGAGGGAAATATAAGCAGTCTTTTACAATATATCTACTATGGTAATGTTTTGCATAGCTCTACATGTACAACACATACTGAATTGCTTATCTTCTCAGAGGGAGTGGGTGACAAGGGAGGAAGGGAATGATCTAAAAATCAAAGTTTTAAAATTAAATGTTTCAGTAACCTCGATGAGCTCCTGGGTCACTAAGGCTCAAAGGGTGAATCTGAGTGGAAACCGGAGTGACGGAGCCCACTGGAAGACGAAGTATGGCAGAGTCCAGCCCAGGAGGTGGCCCAGTGTGTCCGGACTGGTCAGGCGCAGAGCTCATGGGGTCTGCACAGCCCAGACCTAAGAGCAGACAAGCAGACTACACCAGAGAGAAAAAGCCCCAGCCTGCAGACTTACCGAGGACGAATCACAGTCATCTCTCAGACGGGTAGGATCATTGGAGCCAGGTAGGAGAGTTGGGCCCTCAGTGGAAAGAGTGGCTTCTCTAGCTGCATTTGGCCCCCAGCCTGGAGGTTTAGAAACTGCCTGCCTGTATAATACAGGGGCTGAAATGGCAAAGTAAATTCTAGCTGCTCTGATCCTCCCATCCCTCCTTCATGAAGCAGAAAACCCAAAGATAAGTCTCCCACCCAGATTGAAATCCCAAGTTAATGGAAATAGCCCCAGGCTTGAGAATCTCCAAGAAGGGGTGTAACTGAGTTAGCCAGGAGTCTGAAGAGAAGAGAGGGTGGGGCCCCAACAAGCCCCACCTCTCCTTACCAACAAAAGCCTACTTAGAGCCCAGGGGTATAGAGGCAGAAATCTGAAGTGATCAGACTCACCCATACCTACTCATCTACATCCCTCATTGACTTCCCTGACTTAGCCATAAACTAGCCACCCAGAGGTATTCAAAGTCAAGGATCAGGCCCTAAACTCATAGACTGAGAAACTAAGAAACAGGAAGTCACAATGGGAAAAAAAGAAGCCGAGAAGGAGAAGGGGAAGGCAAAAAAGTCTATTCGAGCATACTATGCAGGGCAAGAACAACAAAAAATACACAGGACAATATAGACTCTCTACCCACACCTGAGACCACAGAAGGAAACATGATCTGGTCTCAAGCCCAAATAGCATTCCTGGAGGAGCTTAAGAAAAATTTTAAAGACCAAATCAGGGAGGCAGTGACCAACTTGGAAAAATGTCTCAGTGAAGTAATTGGAGAAAATACCTCCCTAAAAAAGGAACTTCAAAAAATAACTTAAGACCGTAATTCGAAAAAATTAGAAACAATCAAATTGAAACTCAGAACTCTATGATGCAGCAAGAGTCAATCAAACAAAACAAGACGATGGAAAAACTGCAAGAAAATGTAAAATATCTCACTGGAAAAATAACTGACCTAGAGAACAGATCCAGGAGAGACAACCTAAGAATTATTGGTCTACCAGAAAGCCATGATGAAAAAAGCAGCCTAGACAACATCCTCCAAAAGATTGTCAAAGAAAACCGTCCTGAGGTCCTGGAATCAGAAGATAAAATAACTATCGACAGAATTCACCGGACTCCTCCTGAGAGAGATCCCAAACTGAAAACTCCAAGAAATATAGTAGCCAAATTCCGGAACTACAAGATTAAAGAAAAAATTCTACAAGCAGCCAAAAAGAAACAATTCAAATATCGAGGAACTACAGTTAGGATCACACAGGACCTAGCAGTTTCTACATTAAAAGAGCGGAGGGACTGGAATTTGATATTTCGTAGGGCAAGAGAGCTAGAACTACAACCAAGGATTAACTACCCGGCAAAACTGAGCATAATCTTCCAGGCAAGGAGATGGTCATTTAATGAAATAAGGGACTTCCAGATGTTCCTGATGAAAAAGCCAGAGCTCAATGGAAAATGTGATCTCCAATTACAAGAAATGTCAAGAAAGACATAAAATGTGATCTCCAATTACAAGAAATGTCAAGAAAGACATAAAAAGGTAAACAAGAGAAACACAGACTCACACATGCATAATCGCACACACCCACACCCACACCCACAAACACACGATCATTACTTGGGATGCAACAAGAGCAAAATGTTCACATCCCTATATGTGGAGCTGATAACTGTCAATATTCGAAATCTTTATGATTATCATGACCTTCAAAAGGGTTATACTTAGATAGAGGGTGTGGGTATGAATGCACTAACCTGATGTCTAAAAAAAAAAAAACTATTAAGGGGATCAAAGGTACTGTAATGGGAAAAAGGAAAGGATGAGCTAGAAAAAGGTAAAATATGCCATCTGAAGGGACATTAAAACACACTATAGAAGAGTGGAAAGAAAGAGGGAGAGGAACATCATTTAAACACTATTCTCACTGGTTCTGGTTCAAAGAGGGATCAACTTAAATCAGTGAAGTTTAAGATTTTAATGTGAATAGACACATAAATTCATTAAATAGAGGAAAAGGAGGGAGGGAGAGGAGCAATATTTGAAATTTACTCTCATTGGTTTGGAATCAAACGGGGAGTAATTCACTCTGATAAGTATAAAAACTTACTTCGTCCTATAGAAAGCAGAAGGACAAGGGGGGGTGAAAAAGAGGAGACTAAAGGGGGGGATTAGAAGGGAGGGAAACAGTAATAAGGGGAGAGGGTAGGTTAAAAAGAGGGATCACTGGATGGGAACACTGAGGGAGGGGGTGGTCAAAAGGGAAAACTTCAAGGAGGGGAAGGAAGAAGGAAGAAACAAAAACATAAACAGGGGAGGGAATAGGATGGAAGGGAAGAGACAGTCATTATTACTGTGAATGTGAATGGGATGAACTCTCCCATAAAACAGAGGCGGATAGCAGAATGGATTAAAAACCATAATCCTACAATATGTTGTCTACAAGAAACACATTTGAAACAAAGGGATACCCAAAGGATAAGAGTAAAAGGTTGGAGTAAAATTTATTATGCCTCAGCTAAAGTAAAAAAAGCAGGGGTAGCAATACTTATCTCAGATAAAGCAAAAGCAAAAATAGATCTAATTAAAAGAGATAAGGAAGGAAACTATATCCTACTAAAAGACACCATCGAGAATGAAGCAATATCACTACTTAATATATATGCACCAAGTGGTATAGCATCTAAATTCCTAGAGGAGAAGTTAAAGGAATTAGAGAAAGAAATCGACAGCAAAACTATACTAGTGGGGGACCTTAATCTTCCCCTCTCTGAACTCGATAAATCTAACCTCAAAATAAACAAGAAAGAAGTTAAGGAGGTGAATAGAATCTTAGAGAGACTAGATATGATGGATCTCTGGAGAAAACTGAATGGGGACAAAAAGGAATTTACTTTCTTCTCAGTAGTGCATGGTACATACTCAAAAATAGACCATGTACTAGGGCATAAAAACCTCACAATCCAGTGCAGAAAGGCAGAAATAGTAAGCGCATCATTCTCAGATCATGATGCAATAAAAATTATATGCAATAAAGGGCCATGGAAAGATAGACTAAAAACTAATTGGAAACTAAACAATTTAATCCTAAAAATTGGTGGGTCAAAGAAGAAATTATAGAAACAATCAATAATTTCACTCAAGAGAATGATAATAATGAAACAACATACCCAAATTCGTGGGATGCACTAAAGGCAGTTCTCAGGGGAAGTTTTATATCCCTGAGTGCATACTTAATTAAAGCAGAGAGAATCGAGGTCAATGAATTGGACATGCAATTGAAAAAGCTAGAAAAAGAACAAATTGAAAATCCCCAATTAAGTACTAAATTAGAAATATTGAAAACCAAAGGTGAGATTAATAAAATTGAAATTAAGAAAACCATTGAATTAATAAATAAAACTAAGAGTTGGTTTTATGAAAAAATCAACAAAATTGATAGACCCTTAGTCAATATGATAAAAAAAAAGAAAGAAGGAAACCAAATTATGAGTATCAAAAATAAAAAGGGTGAATCTACCTCCAATGAAGAGGAAATCAAAAAAATAATGAGGAATTATTTTCCCAATTGTATGCACATAAATATGACAATTTTAGTGAAATGGATGAATATTTACAAAATCACAAGTTGCCCAGATTAACTGAAGAGGAAGTGAATTACCTAAATAACCCCATCTCAGAAAAAGAAATCAAACAAGCCATCAAAGAACTGCCTAGGAAAAAATCTCCAGGGCCAGATGGGTTTACTAATGAATTCTATCAAACATTTAAAGAACAATTGATTCCAATACTCTACAAACTATTTGGGAAAATTAGTGAAGAAGGGGTCCTACCAAACTCTTTCTATGACACAAATATGGTACTGATTCCTAAATCAGGAAGAGATAAAATAGAGAAAGAAAATTATAGACCAATCTCCCTCATGAATTTAGACGCAAAAATTCTAAATAAAATATTAGCCAAAAGACTCCAACAACTCATCACAAAAATAATACACTCTGATCAGGTAGGATTCATTCCAGGAATGCAAGGATGGTTTAATATTAGGAAAACCATCAGTATAATTGAGCACATCAACAATAAAACTAGCTGAAACCACGTGATCATCTCAATAGATGCAGAAAAGGCTTTTGACAAAGTACAACATCCATTCCTATTAAAAATACTAGAAAGTATAGGAATAAATGGAGCCTTCCTCAAAATAGTTGATAGCATCTATTTAAAACCATCAGCAAGTATTATATGCAATGGGGATAAACTAGAAGCCTTTCCAATAAGATCAGGAGTGAAACAATGGTGTCCACTGTCACCCCTCTTATTCAATCTGGTACTAGAAACACTAGCAGTAGCGATTAGAGAAGAAAAAGAAATCAAAGGAATCAAATTAGGTAAAGAAGTGACCAAGCTATCACTCTTCGAAGATGATATGATGATATACTTAGAGAATCCTAGAGAATCAAGTAAAAAACTACTAGAGACAATAAAAAAAATTTGGCAAAGTTTCAGGATATAAAATAAACCCACATAAATCTTCAGCATTCCTGTACATCTCTAATGAAATTCAACAGCAAGAGATAGAAAGAGAAATCCCATTTAAAGTCACTGTAGACATTATAAAATATTTGGGAATCTACTTGCCAAAACAAACCCAGAATCTATATGAGCACAACTACAAAACACTTCTCACACAAATAAAAGCAGATCTAAATAGTTGGAAAAATATCAATTGCTCATGGCTGGATCGAGCTAATATAATAAAAATGACAATTTTACCCAGACTAAACTATATATTTAGTGCCATACCAATCAATTTACCAAAAAACTACTTTCTAGAGTTAGACAAAATAATAACAAAATTTATTTGGATAAACAAACGGTCTAGAATATCAAGGGAATTAATGAAAAGAAATGCTAGGGAAGGTGGACTAGCTATGCCAGATCTTAATCTGTATTATACAGCAGCAGTCATCAAAACTTCCTGGTACTGGCAGAGGTGTAGAGTAGTGGATCAATGGAATAGATTAGGTGCAGGAGACCCAGCAGTTAATGAATATAGCAATCTATTGTTCGATAAGCCCAAAGACCCCAGTTTTGGGGATAAGAATGCACTATTTGACAAAAACTGCTGGGAAAACTGGAATACAGTATGGCAGAAACTGGGCATAGATCATTATCTAACACCATATACCAAAATCAAGTCCAAATGGGTCCATGATCTAGGTGTAAAGGATGATACTGTAAGCAATTTGGGAAAGCAAGGAATAGTTTACCTGACAGATCTGTGGAGAGGGGAAGACTTTAGGACCAAACAAGAATTAGAGAGCATTGTAAAATGCAAAATGGATAATTTTGATTACATTAAATTGAAAAGATTCTGTACAAACAAAGCCAATGTAACCAAGATCAAGAGGGAGGTGGGAAATTGGGAAAGAATTTTTACAACTTGTGTCTCTGATAAAGGACTCATCTCTAAAATTTATAGAGAACTGAGCCAAATCTATATGAATACAAGTCATTCCCCAATTGATAAGTGGTCAAAGGATATGAACAGGAAGTTTTCAGAGAAAGAAATTAAAGATATCTATAAGCATATGAAGAAATTCTCTAAATCACTATTAATTAGAGAAATGCAAATCAAAACAACTCTGAGATACCACATCCCTCCAGTCAGATTGGCTAAGATGACAAAACAAGAAAGTGACAAATGCTGGAGAGGATGTGGACAAATTGGAACACTAATACGTTGCTGGTGGAGTTGTGAACTTATCCAGCCATTCTGGAGAGCAATCTGGAATTATGCCCAAAGGATTATAAATAATTTCATACCCTTTGACCCAGCCATACCACTTCTAGGGTTATAT
Organism: Gymnobelideus leadbeateri; assembly: GCA_011680675.1. Lineage (NCBI taxonomy): Eukaryota > Metazoa > Chordata > Mammalia > Diprotodontia > Petauridae > Gymnobelideus > Gymnobelideus leadbeateri. The sequence goes on along the minus strand of WOXC01008744.1, from coordinate 428,161 downwards.
CCCAAAGAGATCATAGAAGTGGGAGGAAGACCCATATGTACAAAAATATTTTTAGCAGCCTTTTTGTGGTTGCAAAGAATTGGAAACTGAAGGGGTGCCCACCAATTGGGGAATGGCTAAACAAGTTGTGGTATATGAATGTAATGGAATATTATTGTGCTATAAGAAATGAAGAGGTGACGGATTTCATAATTACCTGTAGAGACTTATACAAACTGATGCTGAGTGAGAAGAGTAGAATCAGAAGAAATCTGTATACAATCACAGACATACCATATCTGTGATGACCAACTATGACAGACTGGACTCTCTTCAGCAATGCAGTGATATAAGTTAATCCCAAAAGACTCAAGAAAGTGAGAAATGCCCCATCCAGAGATATAACTAGAAAGAACTGAACCTGAATCCTCATGGAAGCAAACTAAATGATCTTGTTCTTTTCATTGTTTGGTTTTACTTCTTCCTTACCATCTTTCATCCCACCTAGTACAATACGCCTTTGTAATTGGAATAATGTCTAATATGAATGCATTTGCAGATCATATACTGGACTATATGCTGTCGTGTGGGGAGGGGGGAGGGAAGTAAAGGAAATTTGAAAATCAAGGAACTATAGAATTGAAACTTGTTAACTGAAACTAAACTAATAAATTAATTTTAAAAAATTTAAAAAAAAATTAAATGTTTCATAAGATGTCCAGGCAGTGGGGCTCAGAGATTCACCTTGCCCTAATGGCAAAGTCGAAGGGGGTATGGGAGAAGATATGGGAGAGAGCAGATTGGATGAGGGGATATCTAGTGGGACTGCTATTCTGGGGTGGTGGGTAGGGAAAAAATGGGGGGGAAATGTAACTCATAATCTGGTGGAAATGAATGATGTAAACCAGAAGTTAATAAAGCATTTGTAAAAAAAAAAAAAAACGAATGCTGCCGCCACTGCCGATTCAGTGCTGTGTCCTTGCTGGTGAGCCTTTCCCTGCTACCCAAAGATGGTCCAGAAGGGTCTCCCTTTGCTCCAATTCTGAACCTGAACCCAGAGATGAGCCTGAGTCAGGCCCTGCCCTGACCAGAAAGCCTTCGGGGACTTCTGATCCATGGTCCATTCTCAGCTGTTAGCATGGCTCTGTATTACTTCCAACAAATCTTTCCATCTCCCTTAATCATGTTTGACTCTTATTTCATACAGGCAAGGTGGAGTTGTGGGAAGAGCTTTGGGTTTGTAGATCCCACCGCCTGCCACTTTACTAGCTGTGAGACCTCTTCCTTCCCAGGGGCCACAGGACCAGATGATGGCTCGTGGCCATGCACACAGTAGACACTGAATAAATGCTTGTTGTTTTGGAGTCTGCCTCCCCTCGCCCCATTACATAGATGGGTGACATACCATAATTACTGAGTATGGCGGATGAGGTAAAGAGAGATGATCCTAAGGTCACAGCCCTGGGAGACTAGAAGGACAAGCTCAGCACCATGTTTATTCTAATGGCCCATTGGACCATAATTTATCCCACATAAGCCCAGCCTCTATTCTGCTTTTCCACTATTACAATTGAGGGAGCTCATAATGTTTCTGGACAAATGGGTCTCTTCCAGTCCCATCTCTAGGACAGCATCCCTGCCAGTGGCTCACTGGGCAGCCCAGAGACAGTGGCTAGCACAGGGACCCTGTTGGATAAGGCCAGTCTGCACTTGTAAGGCTAAAGCTCCTCCAGCAGGTTGTTGGTGACCTGGTTCCCCACTGAAAGAGTGAGTTTTCAACTGCCATATCAACACACTGCTGGATAGGGGCTGTCCTTTGTCAGCTTTTGAAGGAAATCCAATCGTTCACAAAATCTTTACAAATAACAAGTTTGTGTAAGAATGATCATGGTAAGCGTGGACACATCCAGCTGAGACCTTCCCACTAATGGGTCTAAAATTTCAGGGTTGGTATCAGGGAATGTGTGACCTGTGGTCTATTATTTGGGCGTTGATGGGGAGGAAAGAATTGGATGCATGGGTCAGCATTGTTTAATCTCCTCGTGACAGGTGGGCAGTAAGTGTGAGCTGAGGAGTCAGAAAGCTGATTTCTGGTCCTGGCTCTTCTCTCTCCTTGCTGGCCAGCCTGAGGGTGGTCCTTGTGCCGCTGGGCCTCGGTGTTCCCTCCTGTCAAACAAGAGACTCACTACAATGCTGCCCCCAGACCTACCAAGTCTCCCTGTTTCTGACAAGTGGGCAAATCACCAACATTAAAGTCAACTTTGACTTTTCACTTTCCTTCCTTCTTTCATTTACTTGGCAAGAACTATCCCCACCCCTTCTAGTCCCCATATAGAGTTCAATTTTTGGGCAACTAGGTTGCATAGTGGATAGAGTAACTGGTCAAGAAGAGGGAAGACCTGAGTTCAGGTCTAGCCTCAGACACTTACTAACTGGGTGACCTTGGGTAACTCATTTAACCCTCTTTGCCTCTTCTTCTTCATCTGTAAAATGAGTTGGTGAAGATGGCTAAAACCACCCCAATATCTGCCAATAGGGTTCCAAAAAGTCAGGCATGGCTGAACAGTAACAAGACACCTCTACTTCATCTCTTAACACACAGTCAGTTGCTAAGCTGTGTTGATTTTACTTCCACAATACCTGTCCCATTTCTGTCCCTCCCCATACTCACCCGGTTCAGGTCCTCATCACCTACTCTGTGGGCTATTGCCATCACCTCCTAATTGGTCTTCCTGTCCACCTGCACAATGAAAGATGCTCTTCCTCTCTAGAGAGAGAATTAATGAACTCAGTGCAAATTGAAGCAGGCTTTCTTTTTTACTTTCTTTTTGTTTCTTGCTTCTTACTGTTTTTTTTTTCTAACAGAGCAAATATGGAAATACATTTTGCATGATTTCATATGTACAATTGATACCATGTTGCTTGCCTTCTCAATGGATGGGGAAGGAGAAGGAGGGAGAAAAAGAATGTGGAACTCAGAAAATATTCTATGAAATGTTTAAAATAATTAATTGATTGATTAATAAAAGAAAAACACAGCTGTCCTAGATCTGCACCTAATTCATTGTGAAATGTTCAGCAAGTCCCTTCCCCTTCTGAGCCTCAGTTCTCACCTCAGTTCTCACCCTGTTCAATGAGGGGTCATCCAGCTCTGTGAACCTAGAAATAAACATTCTTTGACCCTCCAAAGACTGCAGTTTATATTTGAATTCTGGCATTCACAGAGAGGAGGAGAGGAAAACTGTACACAGTAGGCACTTCATAAAGGCTTGTTGAATACAGCTGCTGTCTCTTGCTTCACACCCCCTGAGGCAGGGAGCATATGGCGCCCCCCCCCCATTGCCTGGGCAGCGTTCCCTGCAAACTTTTTACCAGCCTGGCAGTACAAGATTGGGATATTGGCATCTGTCTGCTGCTCACAAGGTGGGAGGAAAGGGAAAAGATATGAGTCAATATTTGCAGGGCTCTCCCTGTTCTCTGGAAAGAGCCCCAAAACTTTTAGTGAAAGAACAGCACCCCTGCTCCTGCCAGGCCTGCTGAGGGCGGATGGTGAGGGGGATGCACATCACTGGGAGGAAGGTATTCTTCCCCAGGACTGCAGCCAGCATTGTGAAGCTGGGCAGAACTGGCCTCAGAATGCTGGAGGGGTGGCAAGGGCAATGCAGAAGAGGCACTCTCAAAGGGATAGACATGTCCTCATCCTGGTAAATGCCTCTTCCCTCCACCTTAAAAAGTCACATCTGGCTGAGAGCCAGCACTCACCTCTTCAGCTGGTCAGCTAGCTGACATCTATACACAGAACCGGGAGTATCAGAGCTGGGAGGGGCCTTATGCAGATAAGGTCAGAAAGGCTCAGAGACCAGAGCAGAGGTAGCTTCAAGGGGCTCACACCTATTCTCCCAACTCCCATCGAGTGTCCTCCCAGCCCCGGGGTCAAGACCATCCTCAGACTCCCCTGATGGCCACTGGCAGGGGTCATAATAGTGTCCCATGTCCCCCAAAGCCCCGGATGCTCCATGCAGTCAGGGTCAGCCAGATCATAGTACCAGACAAAGACTGTAATAGTGAGTCATCCCACCCAGGGCAGCAGTCTGACTCATGGAGCTGTTCAAGGGGGTCTTCTTCTCAGACATGTTATTCACTGAGATCTTTCTAATTCTGAGGCTCTAGGGTTCTCTACATCAGGATTGTCTCTGAGTGGAAAAGGCTGACTTGGAAGGGGGCAAGTTCCCCAGGTCTAGAGATTACCAAGAACACATAGAATGGGCATTTCTTGGGTGTTGGTCATTTCCAAGTTGATGTGGGTGGTCTCTGAGGGCAGAGGGACAAAGAAGGAGGAACTTTCTGCCGTGCTTCTCAGGGACCTCCCAGAAACCATAGATCTACAGCTGGCAGAAACCCTGAAGGCCACTACATCCGATCTTCCCATTTTACAGATAAAGGACTAAGGACCTATTGGTAATAATAGCAGGGGTATCATCTGAATCCAGCTCCTGGTCCTAAGCTTGGTTCTTCTCCTACTGTGCCATGTTCTTCTTCCCTTCCTACAGCTTTATTCCTCCATGATGTCAGGGGACCAGGAGGACGGATATTTCCAGTCATCACACCCAGGGTCTCAGAATTCCAGAACTCAAAGGGTGTCTAATGCAGGCCCTTCCCCCACAGGAATCCCCAGGCATGTGGCCATGAAGCCTCTTCATGCTGACCTTGGAGACATGCTGGATTCAAAGAAGCAGCAGTAGAATTGGATGAACTGATGCATAGTGAAAAGAGCAGAATCCGAAAACGGCGATGTGATGGCCACAACAATAGTGTGGAAGGAAAATAGCTTGGATCAAAGCAGTGGCCAGCCATGGCTTCCTCTGCCCCTTGGTGGGGCAGGCTTGAGGTAGAAGGTGAGATCTGCCTGCATGTCTCAGACACAGCATTGTTAGTAACGACATTGTTTTTGTCATTGTTGTAGGAATGGCTGGCATTTACATGTCCTGTTGGGGTTTGTGAAACACTTTACCCATATTATCTAATTCGATATTCACAACAATCCTGGGAGGCAAGTGCTATTATTGTCCCATTTTATAAATGAAATGACTTCTGAGACAGAGAGAAGCCGTGACTTGCCCACAGTCACAGAGCTAGCAAGGATTTGAGGTTGGATTTGAACTTAAGGCTTTCTGACTCCATGAATAGCACTTGCCAGCCAATGCATTGCCCACAAAACCATGCATATATATTTCTCACAAGAAGAAACTTCTATGAATGGAAGGGGTCTTAATGGGGAGCAATAGATATGCCTCAGAAAGAACATCAATAAAATATGTTCAAATTCTCAGAAGGAAACAAAAGACACTGAGGAATGAGGACAAAAAGAGCCATTTTACTATTGCCTTGTTAATTCTAATACATATCTGTCTATTTTATTTTTTGTAAACAAATGCTTTATTAACTTCTGTTTTACATCATTCATTTCCACCAGATTTTGAGTTAGAATCATTTTCCCCCCCTGTTTTTCCCCTACCTACCCTCCCAGAACAGCAGTCCCACAAGATATTGCTTCCTACAATCTGCTCTCTCCCATACCTTCTCCCATACCCCCTTCGACTTTTCCATTAGAGGAAGGTGAATCTTTGTGTCCCAATGCCTGCACATCTTATCTCCCAATTACAAGCAAAAGAGTATTAATAATAGTATTTATATATATTTGAAACATTTAATCTTAAGACCTCGAATTTCAGATCCATTTCCTTCCTCCCTTGTCACCCATTCCCTCTGGGGAGATAAGTAATTCAGTATATGTTGTACATGTCTAGCTATGCAAAACATTATCATAGTAGATATATTGTACAAGACTGCTTATAATTCCCTCCCACTCATCCCACCCCCCACCTGGTCCATTCCCTACATGATCCTGTCCCTCTTCTATAGTGGGTACTCAACCTCCCCTCCCCCCAAGGATGCCCTCCCATCCATCATCCTTCCTCTCATCCCCCTTCCCCCTATTCTGCTGTAGGTTGAGATATCCCATTTAGTATGTGTGTCATTCTCTCCCTGAACCAAATTCAATGAGAATGTGGTTTTGCCTTTTTTGCCTTCCTATTCTCCCCCTCCCTTGCAACCACTTCCCCTTGCTTCTTCTACATGAGATAGTTTACCCTACCCTGTCTCTCCCCATCTCCTCTTGCCACTTTCCTCTCTCACTTCATAATTTCACCCCTTGAGTATCCTCCCTTCCCAAAAAATTCAACCTATGCCCTCTATCCATATATAACTGTAACCATATACACACACATTCACATATGTATTCAGATGACCACGCACCTTTCTTCCATTATTTTCATAGTGAGAAGGGTTTCATCAGTCACAATTATTGTTTTTCCATATAGGAATGTATATAGTTCAACTTTGATAAGTTCCTTTTGATTTCTTTTCCCTGATTACCTTCTCAGACATCTCTTGCTTCTTGTGTCTGGATGTCAAATTTTCTATTCCATTTTGGTTTTTTCCTCAAGAATGCTTGAAAGTCCTCTATTCCACTGAATGACCATATGACAGTGAGTAGAGTGTCGGCCCTGGAATCAGAAGGACCTTAGTTCAGATCCGGCCTCAGACACTTAACGAACATACAAACAAAAACCTAGCCGTGTGACCTTGGGCAAGTTACTTAACCCCAATTGCCCTCCAAAAACAAAAACAAAAACTTTGTCTGAGATCATGATTATTACCCCTGCTTTTTTTACATAATAAATTCTAATTATTTTATCTTTGTGTGTATCTCTCAGTTTTATAGCATTTTCTGAAAGCTGTTGAATTCAAATTTTTAATTTGATCAGTTTCTATTTTGTAAGTAAATTCATCACATTCACATTCTAAGTTATAATTACTCATTATTTCTTATTATCCTTCTCACCCTATTCCCATCCCTCCTTAGTACTCTGCTTTACTTTTATCTGCTACCTTCCCCTCCCATTCCTTATCCTACTTCTTCCTCCATGAGATCCTTCCCTATCCTTTCCCCATGCCCTACCCTCTTGCCCTCTTCTTTCTGCATTTAGAAGATTTATTACCTTTCTTGGTATACAACTTCTGAATAAATTTTTCCTTTTATGCCTCATTTGTATGAGATAATTGCTCCCTTTTATCTCTCCCTCCAAAGTTTCATTTTTTTTAGAATCACCTCATCATACACAACTCAGCCCAAGCCTTTATTTTCAAACTACCCAAATAATGACAGTCATAAGAGTACTGATAATATTTTCACATATAAGAAGTAAACAATTGTACCTCAGAGTCCCTTATAATTGATCTTTAATATTTACCTTATATTTCTCCTATATGTTATATGATGAATTTTCCCTTGAATTCTGCTGGTTTTGTCACAAATACCTGAAAGTCTTTCCATTCATTAAATGTCTATCTTTTGGGGCAGCTAGGTGGCGCAGTGAGTAGAACGCCGGCCCTGGAGTTAAAAGGACCTGAGTTCCGATCCAGCCTCAGACACTTAACACACACAAACAAAAAGAAAACCTAGCCGTGTGACCTTGGGCAAGTTACTTAACCCCAATTGCCCTCCAAAAAAAAAGCAAAAAAAATGTCTATCTTTTTTCATCCAACATTATAGTTAACTTTGGCTGGGTAAGTTACCCTTGGTCAAACCCCAGCTCGTTTGCTCGATGAAAGATAATATTTGAAGACCTATGATCCTTCAACATAGTAGCTGCTGGGTATTGTGTAATCCTTACTGTAGCTCCATGATATATAAATTGTTTTTTCTTGTTGCTTTTGATAGTTTCTCCTTAACCTGGGAGCTTTGAAACTTGGCTATGATATTCCTGTAAGGTTTTCTCCAGCAATCTCTTTCAGGTGGATTTTTTTTTCTATTTCTGCTTTGCCTTCTTGTTCTGGAACTTCAGAGTAATTTTCTTGGGTGATTTCTTGTAGCACTATATCAAGATTCATTTTTAATCATAATTTTCAGGTAGTCTGACTATTCTTATATTATTTCTCCTTGATCTATTCTCCAGATCTGTAGGAATTTTTTCTGATGAGATATTTCACATTCTCTTCTACTTTTTCATTCTTTTTATTTTTTTATTATTTCTTGGTGTCTTAGAATGTTATTAACTTCCTTGTGCACAGTTCTAGTTTTCAAGGAATTATTTTCTTCCCTAAATTTTTTATTCTCTATTTTAGGTTGGTTGATTTTCTTTTCATAATTTTCTTGATTTCCTTGGATTGTTCTTTTTTCCCTTAATTTTTCCTTGATCTCTTTCATTGGAGTTTTAAGTCCTTCCAAGAACTCTGTGTGCTTGAGATTATTTGACATTTCTCATTGAAAAAGGAATAGCTTATTTTGCTCCATTATCTTCCCCTGATTATGAACCCAAATCTTCTCTTTTGCTATAGTAGCCATCTATTTTGGGCTCTTTCTCCTTTGCTTACTCATTTCTGTTTTTTATTTATTGTTTGAAACTTGAAAGCTATTTTTATAAGCAAGGTATAGCCCCAAGGTACGGGGAATAATGCTCCAAGTCTCAGGTCCTTCTTACCATTATATTCTGAGGTTTGTCTCAGGGCCCAGACTTGGGTTCTCCACTCCACTCCTAAGCCACAGCTAGGGCCCCCAGCCACACTGTCCCACAAATGATCTTGCTTCCTGCAATTACCTCCAGTGGCTGCAAATTACAACTGATCTCTATTCCCGGGAACTGAAACCAGAGACTCTGCTCTCCAGCAAGTGACCACAGCCAGCAGTTACTGGTGCCATGTGTGTGATAACTTCTTCTCTTTCGTACCAGTAGCCTGGGATACGTCTGGTCTGCACAGCTGTGCTTGGCATCACTCAACAGTGGAACGTCCTTCAATTGAGAGAGTGAGACTGGTGACTTTGCACAGCTCTCCCTCACTTAAATCCAATTCACTTGCAAGTCTTAACATCACCTCCCTATCTAAAAAGGAAGCAGAAATCACAAAGAGCCTAGATAACTTGACCAAGAACAATTCACACCAAGTCAAAGTGAATTCTCTACAGTCTGGACTCTAACCTCATCATTCAACTCAAATTACTCTCTCTAAAATCACTATTACTCTCTTAATTGCCAACTCCAAGGATCTTTTCTCAATCTTCATCCTTCTTGGTCTTTCTGTAGCCTTCAACACTGTCAATAACCCTCTTCTCCTGGATACGTTCTTCCTTCTCGCCTTGGTTTTTTGGTGTTTTTTGCTTGTATGTGTTTTATGATGCTTCTCTCTCCTATTCTCCTCTTACCTATCTGACTGCTCCTTCACAGTATCATGATAAGACCACATCTGGTATATTGTGTCCAATTGAGTATACTATATTTTAAGAAGGGGAAGCTAGGTGGCACTGCAGTAGATAGAGGGATGAGCCTGGAGTCAGGAAGACTCAACTTCCTGAGTTCAAATCCAGCCTCAGACACATGATAGCTGTGTGACCCTGGGCAAGTCACTTAACCCTGTTTGCCTCAGTTTCCTCATCTGTAAAATCAACTAGAAGAAGAAATGGCAAACTATTCCAGTATCTCTGCCAAGAAAACCCCAAATGGGTTCAAGAAGAGTCAGACATGATTGAAATAACTAAACAACAACCACATTTTGAGGAGGCTATGGATGTCCTAGAGATCATCTGGAGAATGGCAGCCAAAATATCCAAGAATTTCTAGTTCATGTCACCTGAAGATTAGTTGAAGAGATTGAGGATATTGACCCTAAAGTAGAGAAGACTTGGAAAAGTTGTGACCATTCTTCAAATGCTTGAAAAACTATCATGTGGAAAGGGGATTAAACTTATTCTGCTTGACCTCCAAAGACAGAACTAGAAGCATGGGTGTACCCTGCAAAGGCATAGATTTAGACTTTATGTACAAAGAAAAATTCTAGCACTGTGAGTCATCCAAAAGTGAAATAACCTACCCTGGGATGGAGTTCCTCATTATTAGGGTCCTTCCAATGAAGGGTGGGAGGATTACCAGTTTGGGGTATGGTATAGAGGGAATTTTTGTTCAGGTATTAGTTGGCTCGATGGCCACTAATATTCCCTTCATCTCAAAGATCCTGTGATTTGCATTCATCCAACACAAAGAGGGAATGTGCCATACCTTCTCACTGCAGGGCAGTGATTTACTCCCTGCATCAAGAAAAATGAAGCATCTGTTATGTATAAATTAAATCAAATTTTCAGCTTCTCTAAAGGACACACAATTATGTTAACTGGCAGTAAATAGATAATATATTGAGATTTATGTGTAAAAAGCCATTCCTCATTGTTAATGCAGAATCATTAACAACCATCTCTTGAAGAGTTCCCTCCCCCCTTCCACCAATAGGAAACCTTTCAAAATGTCAAGTGTTTCACTTCCTTCTTTATAAAAAATATGGTCCAGACAAAGTTAGGAGAACATTAGATTGACATTTGGTCCTCCCAATACAATACTCTACTCTAGGAGAGATTAATTGTCCCTTTGTCTCTTAGCATCCACAAGACTAAATAGCTTGTGGTAGCAATGTTTAGATTTTTGGCACTTGTCTCCATCATCATCATCATCATTTCATCATTATCATCATAATTATCTATCTCTATAAATCTATTACACCTGCTTTTAATAATTTCTTTTTTAAGCAATTGGGGTTAAGTAAGTTGCTTAAAGTTACACGGCTAGTCACTATTTATATGTGGGTGCTCATTTTCTGAGGCTGGCGCTCTTACTCACTGAGCCACCTAGCCACCCCAATAATTTCTTTTTGATGTTTCTTATATCCCTGGTTCATCAAGTCATTGATCTATGACCAAAGAGACATATCTTTCTTCTTCTGTGACAAAAGACCACAGCATCACAGATGGAAGGGACCTTAGACAGTCCAACCCTCCCCCCAATTTACAGAGAAGGAAACTAAGGCCCAGAGAAGCTACAACCTATCCAAGGTCACAAAGAAGTAAAAATAGAGCTGGGAATCTTACATCACACAATTTCATGGAATGGGAATAGATATTTTCAACTAAACACAGCAGATACTTTTGATTAAGAATTGGAAATGGAAAAAAAGAAAATAATAGTTATAGTGCTATCTGGCATTAATTGGACACAGCTATTTCCTAGGTGAGAAATATCCACAAAGAACACAAGCTGTGCATGGATAAAGCTAGTTGGAAGAAACAAGAAGCCTGAATTCTGATTTTAGACCTTTTCTTTCCTGACCTCTGAATGCCCTTGACACTTCATTGACAATTTATCCTTTTATTCACCAGACATGCTTCTTATCTGAGGGCCCAGTTATTCTTTATTCTGTCAGCATCATGACCAGGGCATCAATTAAGCTGAGGGCCATAAAATGAATCAGCACCAGAGCAATGGACAGCACCAAGCTACAGAAAGCTGAAGGAAGCCCACTATAGCGGGCTTCAGTGAGGTAGAAGGAGGTGGGAAGTTGCCACTAGTGGTCACTGTTGTGAGCCTTCTATCTCTTTCAGAAGACAAATTTCACATTTTACATATGAGAAACTTGGAGCCCAAAAAGGTCACAAAGGTAGTAAGTAGCGTAACCTAGAGGCCAATTCCTGTGCCCTGACTTAAAATTTAGTGATCTTATTGTCCTTCCAGGAAGCTCATCTCATGATATTTTGTTCAGTCCCATGAAGAACTCTTAGATGCAACTCTCATCTTAGGTTACCTGGGGAAATTGTCTCTTCTTCAAGCTAACCATCTTCAGTTCCCTCAAATAATCCCCACATGACATTACTATTACTTCATATTTAAAGTATTTTGCAAATATCGAAGCATTACATAAATGCTAGTTACTATTATTCCAGTGGATAAAGTAATGGCCTGAAGTCAGAAAGACTTATCTTTTGAATTCAAATCTGGCCTCAGACTAGCTGTGACCCTGCACAAGTCACTTAATTATTTTTGCCTCAGTTTCCTCATCTGTAAAATGAGATGGAGAGGGAAATGGCAAACCATTCTAGTATCTCTCCCTAAATGGGGTTATGAAGAGTCAGATACTACCAAAGACAGATTAACAGCAAAAACATCATCATGTTTCATTTTTTTTCAAACTCCTTATTAAAATGTGGTACCCAAAATTGAAAACAATTCTCCAGATCTGGTCTGACTATGAGCCTTCCTTAAGCTTGGTGGGCATGCCTCTCTCAATGCACTTTACAAGTGTGTTAGATTTATGGCCACCAAGTCACACTTGATTGATTTTGAGCTCATTAGTCTATGCTTCTTTCCCCTTCCTCCATCCATCCCAGTAGGGGATGTAGGAAAAAGGGTCATGATGGAAAAGGCTAGAATGGAAATGGAGTGCCTTGACTTTTCAACACATAAATCTTTCATACTATATTCGTTGGGGTAGGGCAGAGAAACCAGACCATTGACTTCATTGAGAAAGTTCTCTGGGGCACTGAGAGGTTATTTGACTCACCCAGAGTCATACAGCCAGTATGCATCAGAGGTGGGACTTCAGGGCCAGCTCTCTCTACACTGCTCAGCAGCTGCTTCTCTATAGCCCCAATCACAAGGAAAGGAGTCTAAGAGGCGGGTCTTAAAAGTGAGGCTACATTGACATAAGGAAATCAGTTTTTCTATATTCCTGTATGTTCCTCTCGCCAGTAATGAGACACCCACTGGGTGTCATTCCCTCTCTCTGAGCTTTATTTTCTTCATCTGTCAATTAAAGGGGTTGATCCAGATAATTACTAAGGTCCCTTCTAAAATTCTACAATTGTTCACAGCACAGACCATCTTCAGGGATGTGTACTTGTCTTTAAGGGCAGAAATGCAACAACAGACATATGCCAGATAATTAAGTTCAATTCATTTTAATTCAATAGGGAATCACTAAGGATGATATTTCCATAAGACTTCAAAGGACTCAGACCTGATGATGTCTTTATCTCATTCTTCAAGAAACTCTTCAGTCTTTGGGGTGAGACACTTATTAGTCTGGTCGATCAAGCTTCCAACTCACAACTGGAAAGGACCCCAAACATGGTCCACTCCAACCCCTACCCAAAATGATATTTGTTGGAGTTTTCACTCTCTGACAGAAGCAGAGCCACTGATAAATCCCTGGCTTGCCTTAAAAATAATTATATTCTTCCTTCTGGGTTTGAGTAAACCCATTAATGACTACTCTTTGGTTCTAGTCATTGAACTGGCTCCAAAATGACAAAATTGTGCCATTCCTTGGGTCACATAATGCCTTCTTTTCTATGAGGGTATCATGAAAGAATTTTGGCCAATGTTTTGTTAAAACTAAGGTATTTTTTATCTGTAACAGTGCTCTGGTTTACCAGCCTATTAGCCTTCCCAAAGAAAAAGTTAAAATGCTTAACTTTGACATTGCTGCTTCTTGGATCATGGCGATCATTGCTAAGTGCTCACAGGCCATCTCTTTACTATTTTAGCTCTTTCAGAATCTGTGGTTTGATTGATGAGGTTACTCCCTCAACTAATGAAAATGTTAAGCCCCCAACATGAATTCACTCCAAGATTGGAAATGTTCTAAAATTCAATCACACATAATTCTCTGGGTCCATTGGTGACCCCAACCCAATAGACTTTCTTTTCTGATGCAGGAACTCAAATATCTCCTAATAATATCTCTACTTTGGCCGAGGTTTAGTCTTCACAGTTTGCAAAATGCTGAGATCACTGTCAGGAGCAGGATGAACACCTAGTGTACATTCAGTACCAGGGTCTACAACACCAACAGAGCAAGCCAGCCTTCACTAGCCCCAGAATACATCTCAATTGTCCCCAAGTGTTGCAGGGATACACATCCAAAGACCCAAAACACACTTCTCAAATTGCACCGGGATGTGCTCTGGAAGCATAGCCATATGGCATATTCACAACTAACTCTCCCATACAGAAAAGCAGGATATCTTAGAAACTCATAAGTTGAATTAATTACATTTTTAAAAACAACAGAGATCTGTGGTTTCATGTATTTCTTTTTTCTGTTCTGTGTATATAGAAATGCTCAGTCTAAATAATTCTTGTCCAGTACAGAATACCAAGAAAAACAATTTAAACTAATTCTTCCTGAGCTTCCATACAGGTGAGGCAATGATTTGTCTTCCCAGGAATCTCTGCCATCCACACATTCAAACTCCTCTCTCAATTCTTTCACACCCACATTCTTCCAAAAGCATAAAGGCAAACTTTCGTCCTTATTTGCTTTTCTAGTTTATCCCTATATTATGTTAATGCTGTCTTCCAATGGCAATATGAGTGACTATGGAGAAAACTAAGAGATGGCAAATTTACTCTTCAGAGGGTTTTGAACCCCCTTCAGATGAGCGCTTAGAAGCTACTATTTCAAATAGCTGATATCATCACTCTAGACCTTACTGGATGGTTTATTTGACCTGCTGTGACCCAAAAATTCATGATTGTGAAGTCAACCTAACTAGGTAATCCTCAGATGGCCTATAGTCAGAGAATCACCAAAGTCATACTATAAGGCTTTCTGGTATGGTATGACCTCTAGAGCCCAGGTCATCTCCATGACATAATTAAACTGCAGGAAGCCCTTTCACAACACGGTCTAGAATATTGCTAGGAACTGAAGTCAAGATTATGGATCCTGAGGAATTTATCTTTGTCCCCATTTAGCTAAATAAGGAAAAAAAATACAGTAAACATTTGCCCATCTCTAATCATTTAGGATTTGTGTTCTCCATGATTTTTTTAAGGATCATTGGCAATTGTCAGAAAACTCTGAGATTTGTCCTATTCCTCTTTTGATAGAAAGTTCCCACAGATAGCTGGATCATTGAATTCCCCTATTACTACTACATCATCATTAAATGCCAAGTTTGTGATCTCTTTTCCAAACTCCTCAGCCTCCTTGGATCCTGCTGGTCTGTGGTATACTCCCACTGTGATATACTTTTTTTCTTACTCTCTTATCCAGATACTCCCCATTTGATTTTCCTCACCAAGTGCATGACTTTCCTTACATGAAACAATGCAGTAGAGTGGAAATGTCACTAACGGACCATGAGTAAATCACATTTGATCTCAGAATCTATTTCCCCATGTGAAAAACTGGGACAATTTGACACAAAGGCATCTAAACCCCATGAATATCTGTTATTGGACTTCTCATTCCCCTCTCCTCTCTGTCTCTTTTACTCCTTTTACATAAGTTACATTTTCCTTCAAGGTTCTTTCCAATTCTGAGTCCATGACTCTGTCCATAGGAATGCCCACCTTTCAGACTAGGATATTCCCTTAGATAAGCAGCCCAGATAGCTGATCCATCAAAACCTGGACACTGCAGCTGAAACGTTTACTAGGCCCAGAATTGAGTAGGAAGAAAAGAATTGACTGGGGGGACATTGGGACATGGCCTCCATCTCCCCCCTGAAACAAAGGTTCATCTTTTTAGTGCCAATATTCTTCCAATCATGGTACTCTTTTAAAACATGACATATTATAATATCCAGAATACTAAGGTTACAGTTTGCACATAGGACAATTGAAAGATATGTGGAGGGTGGGAGCATTTTGGAGTGGGCCACCAGAGATGAAGCAGATAAGAGAAGTAGTCACTATAAAAGACAGTTTTTGAGAAACTCAAAACCAAACAAATGGCAGGCTAGCCCTGTAGCAAGAAGGAGATTTAATCAATGGGTGGGCTATCTGTCTCAACGGTATCTGGGGAATGTCAAGAGATGCAGAGGAAGATCCTTGGAACATTGGGTGGGATCCTTGTGAAAGATTTGTAAGAGAAGGTGAACAAGATGATGAGAAGATGTCGGTGGGTGGTGACCTGGACCATTGGCTGGAATACTTATATCAAGATCACAGAAAAGTAAGAAATACTGGGACAGTCCCTTCTCTTTTTCATCCCTTGGTTTCCTCATCTGCGTTAGGAGGGCATTAGACAGAATAGTCTCCATTCTCTCCAGGTCTAGCTCCTATGATCAGCACCAATTTGGGTTCCTAACTGGATCTTATCTCCATTTCAATAAACTTGCTTTCCATGTGTGTTCCCATGTGCCTGCCCATTCTCATCTCTAAAAATGATTCTTGTGCTCTGCCAAGCCTGGCAGTTTCTGGAGCAGCTAATGATCTGATTGACAGCCCATTATCACTGTATCACTCCCACCCCAAGCTGAGAAATGAGGAGGGGCTAGGAAAGGAGAAGTGTTTGTTTCTTTTCTAAAAATGCACTTTTAAACTGTGGGAAAAGAGAGACAACCATATGGACCATACAAACAGCCAGGCTGTACCAGATGAAAGAGAGACAGAGACAGAGACAGAGACAGAGACAGAGAGAGAGAGAGAGAGAGAGAGAGAGAGAGAGAGAGAGATGGAGAATACTAAAACTTCTTGGAACTTTCCAGGTATGATTATGGGTGTGATTCCAGGTGATTATGGATGGAATGGGAGCAGGGGGAGAGAGGGGGGCATTTTTCCTTATCCAAAGGGGAAAACTAACCTTTCTGAATTTGTACAACAACATATTTAGGGCTGGGCTGAGCATAATCTCTAATCTCACCAGCTTTGGTAGGTCTGAGCCCTCCCAAAAGACAGTTAATTTAGAGAATGTCTAAGAACTGGACTTCATGAACCCTGCTGAGGCTCAGTGCCATGCTGGGACTTAAGAAGTCATTAAAAGGAAAAGCAGGCAGAGCCAAGATGGCGGAGTAGAAACAGCATTTCCAATGTGCTCTGCCCCACACAAATTTCAAACAATGTGAAAGGAGCTCCGAAAAACTTCTGGAGCCACAGCACCCACAGAACGGCACAGAGAAGCTAACCTCCTGCTGAGGACAGCCCAGCAGCCCTGCAGGGAGCGGCCAGCGCAGCGCTCTGAGAGCAGGCAGCACATCGAGCTGGGAACCGACAGCGCAGTGTGCAGAGCTGAGCCCAGGTCAGCGGTTTTAGCCCCAGGGCAGCCGGGCCTTCAGCCAGCTGGTGGAACCCCAGAACACCAGCAATTGTGGCGATTCCAGAATTATCAGCACAGATATGCCTAGGACAAAGTGAGAGGTTAGTGCCCTATGGACTTTGGGACCACTATTTGGGAAACACGTGGCTTCCTCCCCTGGGGGCGAAAAGCTGCTGAAGAAACAGCTGCACAAAAGCCATTTTGCAGCATCAGTAGTGGCTCTAGCTCCTGGTCTGCGAACTGTAGGAAGATTCAGCAATCAGTCTGGGGGTTAATCGCTTTTGCTTTAAACTGCCTGGATCTGGATTGTGGTCTGGGGGGAAGTTTGGGGTGGGTATCCAACTTGCCAGAGTGGGTGGAGGCTTTACAGAGGCCACCCAACTGGTGGAAGTTGTGAAGACCCCACGTTTGAGCAGAAGCTCCCCTTTCTGGTGGCAGAGTCCTACTGTGGCAACAAGCCCAAAAATAAAGTAATTAAGTGGCAACATGCCTAGGCAAAGGAAACAAAATAAACAGAAAAGTTCAACATTGGACTCCTATTTTAGGGGCAAAGAGGCTCAAAGCATGGAGGAGGACTGTGAGGTCAGAACTCCTGCACCAAAAGCCCCAAATGAAAATACAAGCTGGCTACAGGCCACAGAGGACCTTAAGAAGCAGATAAGAGAAGTGGGGGAAAATTTGGGAAGACAAATGAAAAAGATGCAAGAAAAGTATGAAATGACAGTCAACAGCCTGATTGAGGAAAATAACACCTTAAAAAATAGACTAACTCAAATGACAAAAGAGGCTAGAAAGGCAATGAGGAGAAGAATGCCTTAAAAAGTCGAATTTTCCAGATGGAAAAAGAATCTCAAAAGCTCGCTGAGGAGATTCATTCCTTCAGAGTTAGACTGGAGCAAATGGAAGCTAGTGACTGAAATGGAGCCAAATATGAAATAGGGCCAAACCTCAGATTATAGAATAACCTTGTTTTTTCTTGAAGAATGCATGCTTTCCCAACCCTAACCACAATGTCATGTTGACCTATAAGATTCGGGAACTGAGTCAACTGCCTCAACTGCTAGCTACACTTCACCTGTTTGCTCTCACCCCTCCCCTATAGCCCATGAAGTTGGCATCAAGCCTCTATCTCCAAGACTCAACTAAGTCTGCTAGCCAATCATTTCCCGACAACTCCTTGTCTCTAAGAGTTAGCTGAGTCTCACTAAGCCAATCAGTGAGCTCAATATTTCCTGCTTTCCCCTCATAATTGTATAAAAAAGCACCCGAGGAGACACTCGGGGTCCTCCATCTAAAATGTATGGTGGGACCCGGGTTCGAACTCGTAATAAATTTTTTCTTTTTCTTGCCTCAGTGGTCTCGGTTTGTCTATTATTCCACTCCACGCTTCAGTGACTTTATGAGAAATCAAAATACTATTAAACAGATCCAAACAAATGAAAGAATAGAAGGCAATGTGAAATATCTCATGGGAAAAACCACTGACCTGGAAAATAGATCAAGGAGAGATAATTTAAAAATTATTGGACTACCTGAAAGCCATGATCAAAGAAAGAACCTAGAAATCATCCTTAAAGAAATTCTCAAGGAAAATTGCCCTGATGTTTTAGACCCAGAGGGCAAAATGAGGTTGAAAGAATCCACAGATCACCTCCTGAAAAAGATCCCAAAAAGAAAACTCCCAGGAATATTATAGTCAGGTTCCAGAATCCCCAGATCAAGGAGAAAATACTACAAGCAGCCAGGAAGAAACAATTTCAATATTGTGGAAACACAATCAGAATGGCACAGGACCTGGCAGCTTCTACACTGAGGGGTCGAAGGGCATGGAATATGATATTCCAGAGGGCAAAAGAGCTGGGAATGAACCCAAGGGTCACCTGCCCAGCAAAACTGAGTATCTTGTTTCAGGGGAAAATATGGCCATTCAGTGGAATAGAGGACTTTCAAGCATTCTTGATGAAAAAACCAGAGTTGAATAGAAAATTTGACATTCAGACACAAGAAGCAAGAGATGCTTGAGAAGGTAATCAAGGAAAAGAAATCAAAAGGAACTTATCAAAGTTGGACTATTTACAGTCCTACATGGAAAAACAATAACTGTGTTTGATGAAACCTTTCTCATTATGAAAATGATTGAAGAAGGGTACATGGCATATGTTCACAGGTATACATGGATAGAGGGCACAGGTTGAATTTGATGGGAAGGGATGATTCTTTTTTTTTTTGGAGGGCAATTGGGGTTGGGTGACTTGCCCAGGTTCCCGTGGCTGGGCTTTTGTTTGTGTGTTGGGTGTCTGGGGCCGGATCCAAGCTGGGGTCCTTCTGGCTCCGGGGCTGGCTCTCTGCTCGATTCGCCACCTAGCCACCCCAAGGAAGGGATGATTCTTAAGGGGTGGAGTCAAGAGGTGAGAGAGGAAAGTGGCAAGAGGAGATGGAGAGAGACAGGGTAGGGCAAACTATCTCATGTAGAAGAGGCAAGGGGAAGTAGTTGCAGGGGAGGGGAAGAACAGGAAGGCAAAAAGGCAAAAGCATATTTTCATTGAAGTTGGCTCAAGGAGAGGATCACATACATACTAAATGGAATATCTTACCCTCACTCACTCTCCTGAGTAGGGGAAAGGGGGATGAGAGGGGGGATGATGGAGGGGAGGGCATTCTGGGGAGAGGGGAGGTTAGAAGTACCCACTATCAAAGAGGGACAGGATCAAAGTAGGGAATGGACCAGGTGGGAGGTGAGACGGGTGGGAGGGAAATATAAGCAGTCTTTTACAATATATCTACTGTGGTAATGTTTTGCATAGCTATACATGTACAACACATACTGAATTGCTTATCTTCTCAGAGGGAGTGGGTGACAAGGGAGGAAGGGAATGGATCTGAAAATTGAAGTTTTAAAATTAAATGTTTCATAAGATGTCCAGGCAGTGGGGCTCAGAGATTCACCTTGCCCTAATGGCAAAGTCGAAGGGGGTATGGGAGAAGATATGGGAGAGAGCAGATTGGATGAGGGGATATCTGATGGGACTGCTATTCTGGGGTGGTGGGTAGGGAAAAAATGGGGGGAAAATGTAACTCAGAATCTGGTGGAAATGAATGATGTAAACCAGAAGTTAATAAAGCATTTGTTTAATTAAAAAATAAAGAAAGAAAAAAAGAAGTCATTAAGAACTATGTCACATGGACTTTTGAGACTCTTGAGTGCAACAAACTGGGTGAGATCATCAAGAAAGGATAAGGCTTGAGTATCCCTAGGTCCCCAGGGAACCATATAGAATTTAGAGATATGGCTGATGTGCCAAAACTGCTCCAGTTTGATTTACCAGGACAGTAAATATTTTCCTGGGGGATATGTAGGATGGGTAATCAGAAGAATGTCTTGTTGATTTGATGGAGTGGAGTACTTCCCATGGAACTGGGCATGAACTATGGCCCTTTGCAGAGGAACATGTGCTTTGCTGGGAGGACACAAGGTACCCTTGGTCTGGCCACATATGATGGAGGCTGTCTCAAAGATAACTGGTGATTGAGACAGGGAATGGGCTCATTGGAAGTCCCTTCCCACCCTGGACTGGGGGTGATCTAAGGGAGTGGCTGCATATGAGGTGTTACTGATGGCTTGAGCATTAAGCCCTAAAGTCTCCTTCATTTCTATGAGAACAGAAAGTTCCTAGAGGCATAGGAAGTTCTGGAAAAAATAGATCAGTAGGACTTTAGCAGAACTGACTTTGCAAAACTTCAGTCTTCCATAGGGACCAATTCTCTTCCTTTCTTCCTTCCTTCTTCCTTTTTTCCTTCTTTCTTTCCCCCCTTCCACATACCATGGATAGCCACTACTACTTATGGCCTTGGGTAGTGGCTGCCCCAGTCAGGTTCCAGGAACTCAAAGCCACTGCTGACAGATGCAGACTATGCACTGAGGGTATGAAGGTAGCCCTCATTTTTCAAGTCCTGTTTCCTCATCTATTGGCCTAGACGGTCTTTCCAATTCTTCACACTCAGGAATTACTGATCCATGAGTCCTTCTCCATTCTAATAGTCATCTCTCTTGAAAAGAGGAGCCATGTTCTTACCTCCTCATGGATTCACACACAGAGGCCCAGGAATCCCTGCCCCCCCCACACACACACATATATACATACACACACAATTTAAAGTAATCACAGCTCTCTCAGCATGCACACAGTTAAGTAATCTCAGCAGTTAATTCAGTCTTCCATTATTCCAATGGCTTGCACCTGCCCCTTGGACAATAACCCCAAATCCAGAACATTCCAGTTTTGGGCTGCCCAACCAGGGTTAAACAAGGAATTGTCTGTTAGTTATTCCTTCAACCAACCGACTAAGTAATGGAGAACATAATCCAATTCTATCAGACCAATGCTTACTGAAGGCTTACTGTATTCTAAGTGTTATGTCCCAGGAACTGAGGGGTAACAGAAATGAAATTAAATTAAATTAAATTAAATTAAATGAAACATGGACTTGCTCTGAGGAAGCTCATAATTAAGTCTAGAGAAGTAGTGATGAAACTGGGTCAGGGGGATTAGAGTAACTTAGAGTCAGTTATCAGAGGTCTCACCTTACAGTCTTTAATTGTCCCATTGAATTTGAACCAGCAAATAGCCCTCCCCTATCCCATCTCAGGCAGTAACGTGGTACAACTTGAAATCAGAAAGATTCATTTTCCTGAGTTCGAATCCAGCCTCAGACACTCATTAGCTGTATGACCCAGGGCAAGTCACTTAACCCTGTTTACCTCAGTTTCCTCATCTATGAAAGGATCTGGAGAGGGAAATAGCAAACTACTCCAGCATCTTTGTCAAGAAAACCCCCAAAAAGGGGTCGTGAAGAGTAGAGCACAGCTAAGCAACAACAGAATCCCAACTGTCTGTCTATCACTCTCTCTGTGTTTCTCTGTGTCTCCCTGTCTCTATGTCTTCATCTTCATAGAAACAAAGCACACACATATATGGACATACACTGAACCCACATTCTCCCCTGGGCTTTCATATCTAAGACAAAATTCCCATGTTGCTCTTTCACTCCCTCACTCTCCCTATTCCCAGAGCTCAAAGATCCTAACTCATTTTTAAAGACTGATTGGGAATATTTTCAACAACCTGTCAAATTTTGCTTTCAATGGAAAATTATAAATCATGCATGGGAAATGTTAATTTTTACCTCATATTCAAACAACTTTACAAAAGCTGCTATATTTAGAGAGCCCGTGATTGGCTGACCAGGATGCTAATGGTGCCTTCCCCATAGATGCCCATGGAATCCAGTCAGTGATAATGGCACTTGGATGAAAGCAGTTGTGGATGGGAGGAAAATACTGGACACAATTGACAGCACTCAAGTCCTTCTGTATTTCAATACATCCAAGGCATGGGACTTCCTCACTGACACGCTGAATCTCATTTAGAGAAGGACAAGGGAATGTAACCTGGGAAGATCACTTACAGGAACTAAGGATATTTGGCTGGAGAAGATTCCAGACAGGGAGGGGAGGTGCTGGGTAGGGGACAATCCCAGTATTCAATTATCAGAAAGACTGCCGTTCAGAAGAGAGATTAGCACTGCTCTACTTGGCCCCAGAGGGTATAATTCAAAGTAATGGGATAGGGTGGGGCAGATTATAGGGAGGCAAAATTCTGCTCACTGGGGGAAAAACTTTCTAGTTCATAGCTCTAGCCCAAAGGGGAAGGGGTTGCCTAGAGACATAGGACAGTCATCACAAGTAGAGGCCTAGCAAAGGACAGAATGCCATTTCTTGAAGATTTCATAGACAAGATTCATATTTGGGGTGGGCAGTCAGGTGGCCAGGTGGAAAGAGCCCAGGTGGATAGAGCCCAGGACTTGAAGACCTGAGCTTGGATCCTGTCTCAGACAGTTACTAACCTGTGTGCCCCTGAGCAAGTCAATCAACTTCTCCATTTCCTTATCTGCAAAGTGATGATAATCATAGCACCTCCCTCACAGGGCTGTGGTGAGATTCAAATAAGCTAACATGTGTAAAGTGCACTGGAGAAATGCCAGGTTGCACAAGGTAACCTCTCAGGTCCCTTACAACTCTGCCGTGATTCTAGAATGATATTTTATTCTAATCACTAGGCTGATGATTAGAAAGGCAAGAAAACCTTACTTAGTTAAGCATCCTTCAGTCTACAAAACGCCTGTGACCACTTTCCAAGTTCCTCCCAGCTCTAAACTCTGACAATTCCATGAGTGGACAAGAGATCATGCTGGCTCTACTTGGCCCCAAAGGGAGATCTGGAAGCAATGGGATGAAGATATAAGACTAAGTAACTCTTATCCCACAGAAGAAAAATTGTTCTATGAGAGCCATCTCGAAATGGAATGGGCTGCTTGGGAAATATTGAGTTCCCCAACAAGGGGGGTATTGGAGTGGGTTCTCAAATACATTTCAGAGATGAGTCTTGCTCAGGCACGACTTAGCCTAGACTAGATGAATTCTCAGGTTCTTCCTATTGCCTTCCAATGGGGCACTCTGAGCTTTAAATCCTGGCTCCAGACCCATGGATTCCAGCAAACACTAGACTGTGGTGTGTCATTTGGCTTCAATCAATTCCATTAAATTAATTCTTT
Organism: Gymnobelideus leadbeateri; assembly: GCA_011680675.1. Lineage (NCBI taxonomy): Eukaryota > Metazoa > Chordata > Mammalia > Diprotodontia > Petauridae > Gymnobelideus > Gymnobelideus leadbeateri. The sequence goes on along the minus strand of WOXC01008744.1, from coordinate 404,647 downwards.
GCAGGAAATGGAACCAACCACAAATACAGATCCCCAAAGACAATAATCACCTTCACTGTTCCCCAAGTCCAGGCCTCAGAGATTTTAGGCTCAATTACCTTAGCCTTCTTGCAATCTACTTCTCCCCCTCCCTGTATCCTGCATTGCCATTACTAGTTTCATTAAGATAATTGGTGAACTAATTAACTTGCACAATGCAGGAGCCTTTCCTAGCTGGTTCTATCTCCAGAAGGAGTGATCAGCTGGAGCTCATATTAACATCGCCACCAGAATGCCTGGTCCCTCCATCCTCCTGCCCCTAATCATCCCTGGTTTTGCCACTTATCACTCCTATAGTTTTGTTCATAATAAACTGGAAAACGGAGCCTTGGGCCTCATTCCAATGGGATTGAGGAGAGCTCTTCACCATTTATTTTCTCTGTTTACCACAAGTAGAGGTTGGAATTAATGGAAAATATTTATCATGGCTAAGTAACAAGTTCCAAACACAGTTATTACCTCCACCCAGTCATTCCAACTCACACAATGCTTTCTCTTTTCTCTGTATAAATAATGGCAGAGAAAATATGTAATGTTTTCAACGGAGCACTCCCCGAGGAAAACCAGCTAGAGGAGTGTGCTTTGCAGAACATTGAGCCAGCAAAATCAAAATGGCAGATCACTATTGAATTTTGCTGGTTCTGAGCACTAGCAATAAAATACTGGGGAATGTGGACAAAGGTCACGGTCTGCGAGCACCTAGAGTCGAGTGAAGACAGTAGCTCAGAGATGAACTGTCACCCTTGTGCTCCAAGCCTCTCAGGATCTTCCCACCTACCTGATCTCATGGTGTGCAGCATGTGGACACTCCTTCCACCAGGACCAGCCTTCTCATCTTGCACCATTCTCCTCCATGTTCCCCCACCAATCTCTCACTGAGATGCTGGAGGTCTCCACGTTTCCTGCCAGGGCCGTCTTCTCTTGACTTCTCAACTTTAAAAGTACAGCCCCTCCTCTTTTCCTGCCTGCTCTATAGCCATGTTGCTTCCAGCTAGCTGATGTCTCTACATTGTCATTTGGTCACATCATTTCAGCCTTTCAGGACTCCCATCATGGGGCTCATTTTCATCCCTGAATTACATTTATCAGTTGTCTGTGTGCCCTTGAGGTTGTGGTTCTCATCTCATCAACCCTTGTATGTTCCCAAGAATCCAACCAGATGATCATGTTTTCAACCCAGCATTTGGATGTCATGTGATCCAAAACTGAACCATAGATATTCTTGTTTGGCTACAACTCTGCCGGCATCTCCCCCTGAAAACTTTGAGCAGGAGAGCCTGGAGAAAAGACCTGAGAAGAAAAGATTTCATCAGCCAATCAACAAGCATTTGTATCTAGTATCTTTGCCAAGAAAACCCCAAATGGGGTCACAAAGTTTGGACACAACTAAAAAAATGACTGAACAACACCAATGTGCCAGGCACTATGCTGAGCAGAGGGAATACAAAGACAGGGTGGCTGGGTGGCACCGGCCCTGGAGTCAGGAGGACCTGAGTTCAAATCCAGCCTCAGACTCTTAATAGCTGGGGCAGTCACTTAGCCTCTGTCTGCCTCCATTTCCCTATCTGCAAAATAGGGACAAAAACAGCACCCGCCAATATTTTCCCTCTAACTCTTCAGCTAGAGACATGTCAGATATTTTGTAGCAAGGATTTCCATTTGGGTGGAGGCTGGGCTTGAAGCCCTCTGCTGCCTTGAGGACAGTCCCTGGAGCCCCTCTCTTTGATCCTCACATTCCCTACCTGGAAAAGGAAGTTAATCATTGTGTACTTCTCTGCTCTACCCAGTTATTGAGAGGATCAAATGAGAAACACTGATAGAACCCCTTTAAAACATTAAAGCATCCAGTAATGATGAGCCATTATCATTCCAAAGTGCTTTCTTGACCACCAGCCTGTGAGGGAGATAGGAAGCCATTATCACCATCTCATGGATGCTGAATGAGCCCAAACCTGCCTTGGCCAGTTACTGCTCCTTCTCTTCACAAAGAAGAAAGAGGCTTTGTAGCTTCCAAGGGCAGTGAAAGAGCAGGATAAGAAGGAGGTGGGAGAGGCCAGCTCAGCACACACACCTCGTAGGACTGGAACTCGGATCTCCTGGCCCCATTTCAGGCCCCTTGGTGAGTTTACAGGCTGCTGAGGCTCCAGGATTCAGTTCTCTGATGCCTTTTCCAACAGTGTGATTCCATGATGAATAATCATGATAATGCATAGAGCCCATCTCCCAGGGTTGGAGGAGATCTTCATCATACAAACTAGCATTTCCTAGCACTTGGAGATTTGTAAAGCTCTTTCCATGTTATCTCAACTGATATTTACAACAATCCTATAGGGTCCACTTTATTATTATCCCCCACTTACAGAGGAGCAAATGGAGTCCCACAGAGGTGGAATGACTTACCCAGGATCACACAAATAAGGAAGGGTCTGAAGTAGCATTCGAACTCAGATCTTTGGACTATACATCCGACACTCTTTCTACTGTGCCACCTAGCTGCCACATATAGACAAGATTTACAAAGTGGATTGCAAACTTTATAATGCTAGATAAAAGCTGTTGTTCTTCAGTGATATCCAAATGACACCATTTGGGTTTTCTTGGCAAAGATATTGGAGGGTTTGCCATTTCTTTCTCCAGTTCATTTTATAGATGAAGAAACTGAGGCAACAGGGTTAAATGACTTGCCCAGGGTCACACAGCTAGAAACTCTCTGATCTGAATTTGAATTCAGGAAGATGAGTCTTCCTGACTCCAGGCCCAGTGCCCTATGCACTATGGTGCCCCCCCCAATCATCTGTTGTACTACTCTCCAAAGCCCTAGGACAGATAAGCATTAAGTTCTCCTCTCCTCCCCCTACTCCCCACTGGCAAAGAGCCCATCAGCCCATTGCAGAGAAGGGTCACCAGATCTCAGGATTCTTGCTCTCCTGGAAGTTTTCCAGGTGCTTCCTAGGGCTTCCCTGTGGACCTTGGGCCATTCTTGTAGCTCTCCAAAGCTTGCAAAGCACCATATAAGATCTGGATTCTAGGCCAGAAACAGATGGACTAGACTGGCCCCTGGGGTTCATTCCAACCCTGAAATCGGTCCTCCCAACAACCTATAAGGTTGGTATGATTGTTACCCCATTCTACAGGTGAGGAACTTACTGGTCAGATGCCAATAAGGGGCTGAGTCAAGAGTGGGTATCCAAAGCCAGAGACAGTGTTTATCCCACACCCTAAATGCATCACCAAGGTCAGCAGACTTGAGGATGCAAGTCCCAGGAGGTTTCAGCCCTAGCTGTGGTAGTCAACTCCAAGGAGAGGCAGAGAAAGGGGAAAGAGCAGATGACCCCCAAAGGCACACCAAAAGTAAACAGACCCTAAAGACCTCAGCTTCCCTTTTCCCAAATCCTGATCGACAACCCCGACTCTGGGACAGTGAAGGCTCACCCAACACTGTCTACTACTAATCCAGTGTGAGTCAGCAGGGTAAGTAGGTTACCCAGAAGCCGTCAAATGGAGGCATGGTCTCTATGACTGACCCATGCACTCTGCCTCGTCTCTATGACTGACCCATGCACTCTGCCTCAGTCAGACCCTATCTGGCATTCAGGGCTCAATTCTGGGAGCCACATTTCAGGAAGGACATTGGAAGCCTGGAGGCAGTCTAGAGTGGGGCAGAGGGACTGTAGAGGTCATGCCAGATGAGCCGTACTTAAAGAAGTGAGGGTTGTTGGGTCTGGAGAAGTCACCTTGGCCAGCACATGTGAGCTGTCCCCAAGCATCTGAAGCATTGTCGTGGGGAATCAATCTATTACAAAGCATTTATAAGGCACCTACTGTATGTTAGGCAGCATGCCAGCTTTGGGAGAATACAAGGGGAAAAATGAAAGGACTGCCCTCCAGAAGCTCCCACAGCAGCAAGGAGCAACAGCTCCTTCCAAGTCAATACAGAATATTTTCCAAGCTCACACAAGGTAGTTTTGGGGCAGGGAGACATCAGGAAAGACTTCTTCATGAGGAGGTGTACTAGTTGAAATTAAAAGAAATCTGGAAGTCTACGAAGTGGGATTGGTAGAGCACACATTCCAGGCATGGGGGGCAAGGCAGCAAAGGAGGGGAGGTGGGAGATGCATAGGAGAGGGTATGAAAAGCAGCAGCTCATGTATGGCTGATGCTGGGTCCTTCTGAGGTCCCTTTAGCCCTAACACTGGGATCTTGTGATAGGCCTGGAAAAAGTGGGCAGGAATCAGATTAGTAAAGTGGATAAATGCCAGACAAAGGAGGTTTGTATTTTATCTGAGAGGACAACAGAGAGATGTTGAACTTCTTAAGAGAGGAAAGGGGTGATTTGGTCATACCTACACTTTAGGAATGGCAGCTAGGGGGAGTCATGGTGAATAGAGTGCTGAGTCTGAAGTCAGGAAGACTCCTCTTTCTGAGTTCAAATCTGTGTGACCCTGGGTAAGTCACTTAACTCTGTTTGCCTCAGTTTCCTCACCTGTAAAATGAACTTGCTAAGGAAATGGTCAACCACTTCAGTTTCTGTGCCAAGAAAACCCCAAGTGGGGTCACAAAAAGTGGGACTGAACAACAATTTAGGAAAATCTTTTTGTCATCTGTTTGAAGGGTAGATTCAAGGGGGGAGACCTGAGATTGGAAGAACAGTTAGCCCTGACTTGCTTGGCCACAGCAAGCAGAGCAATAAGATATGTTCCAAAAAAAGGAAGATTTTGTCTCAATTGAAGGAAAAACTTCCTAACAATAATTCAAACTGTCCCAAGTGGAATGGGCTGCCTCTAAGGATGGTGGGTTCCCATAACCAGAGCTCTTTGAACTGAGGGTTGGTGACCAGTGGTGTAGAGGGGACTCTACCCTGCTCTGATACAAATCAGAAGTCTCTTGTATTCAAGCATGCTGCTGTTCCAGGAATCTTCCAGGAAGGAAAGGCTTCTTAATAATAGAATTATTAATTAATTAATAGAATTAAAAAATAGAATGGACTGCCTGAAGAGGTAGTGAGTTCTCCATCACAGATGATCTTCAAGTGTCAATCAGGTTTTTCAATTTATTGGTGAAGATAGGATCAGTATTTGGAATAGGTTTTACACAAGGGGCCCTCTGAAGTTGTTCCCAAATGTGCAGTTTGAACATTCCACATCTAGACTTGTGGTCAGATAAATTCAAGTAGCCCCGGAGAAGGCCAGAAGGAGATGCCATAATGGAGTATGCAAATGTGCTGACAATCCCAGTAATTAGTTTAAAACAAGACATGAATATGTTAATCTGATTCCTTTTAGAATTTAAATACCCATAAACCCACATCTTGTCAAATGAAACAGTAATTTAAACATTAGACCAATCCATTAGAATATTTACCAAGCCCTAGGTGCACCCAGTCATTACAATCTCTCCTTGAAAGGGGCCCAGAGCAGTGGAAGGGGATGATGGGGAAAGGCCGGATAGAAGTATAGAGAGTCAGCTTGGGTCAAGGAAAAGCATCTCTGCTGCCCTGCTGGCATAAGAAACACAAGCGCCCCTCCCTCAGGACATGATTCCTGAGTCCATCGCTCACCTAATGGCTAAGTTGGAGCCATTAGAGGAATGGGCAGTCTGGATGGGTAGGAACAGTTGTTCCAGACCTCATGGTAGGCAGAGAATTATATGTGTAATGGGCCACTGAGGTTGAATGATGGCTGCTTGCTCCTTGCCAAAGGTGACATGTAATGGTTTGTTCTGAAAGTCTTAATGTTATTAGACGTCCCTTATGCTTGGACTTCCTTTTCTCCTGCTGGTTGTGCAGTTTCATAATGAAGAGCCATCATTAGCCTAATAGAAAATTGGCTCCACACCCTGCCTCTTGTAAAAAAGGGAGCACTTGGCTCTAAGCTCTAGACCCCAAAGCAACCTCAAGACTAATAAGACCGAGCTAAGGACCTGAGATGTGGGGATTCTTGAGCTGCTCATTAAACTAGCACCACCTTCAATTATCCAGTGATAATGGAACCCAAATCATTCCCTGAACTCAGAAAGCTTTGCCTACCAGCCAGTCAATGACCTGAGTGGATCAGAAAAGTAACACTTGTCCACCATTCATGTCTAAGTCCTGGTTTAATCTGAAATACCTATAAAATAAGGGGAGGAAGACAAGAGACCCACTGCCCTGGACTATGAACTCTATAACATGACAAGAATTATGAAGAACTAGAGAATTATGGGAAGGGATAATTCACTCATTCAACAGGCAATCCGTTGGTCATTCAACAATACTTACTAACCCTTCTGTTCAGTTCAATGCTATTTTCTTTAGCATTTATCAGTCTCTGTTCTAGGTACAGGGGGAAAGTCAAATGAAATAGATGAAACAGTTTCTGCCCTCATAGAGCTTAGTTCTAAAACAGAAGAAAAAAACATATACCCAGAACCTCAGAGTGGAAGTGATCCATTTATTTCCACCTCTACCTGGATGGATGCTTCTCCTGTATCCCTCATACATAGCTCCTTGCCTAAAGTCAGGCAGCACCACCCCCATGCATCCATTCCTCTCTGTTCCCACAACTATCCATCCTTCCACTGACTGCGTATGTCCTCATGAAAGCTCTTGTCTCTCCCACTAGAATAGAAATTCCTTGAGGCCAAGGTCTGATTTATTTTTTCTCTTATATCCCCAGAACTCAGTCTGGTGCAAGGCATGTAGTAAATACATAGCAAATGCTTGTGGGTAGTACCATAAGACACCACACAAATTCATCCATATTCCATGGTGTCCTGGAAGTTCTCATTAAGGTCTCTCAGCTTTCAACTTCACAATGCTCAACAAAGTCATCTGGAAATCAACTGTAGAGAAATAAACTTCTGCAGCATCTTTACCTTCAGCAAGTGGTGCTTTTCCTCTGGTCCTCAAAAATATCTGTATTTCTGTCCCTTTCCACAAGTGAAGTAGCTCCCAATTTGAAAGGGGACACATCTTGCCCTCCTTTCTTCTTCAGGAGGTGACTCCATGAAGAGACCACCTGTTAAGGATGTTCAGAGGGAACTGATGTTCAGTTGCTGGTTGAAGCAGAAGGCCTGGAGAGTTCTTCATCTCATCCTCAATTGGTTAAGGTGCCCCCCACTTCCAGTGCTTTATTGAGACATTGGCTTTTGCCCAAAGGACAAAAGCTCCCCCACTCCATCCAGACCAAGAGGTAATGACATTTTTATAACTGATGGCATGTCATCTTCTACACAAACATACCTAGGGCTCCTCTAAGGCCCCTCAGGAAGAAGAAACTGGTACCAGATAGGGAGGGCGAAGGAGTGGCAATTCATCGATGACCCATTTCTTCTCTGGGGATACAATGAAAAAGCAAGGCCTGGCTTCTTTTCAAGTGGTCTAATTTCTTTCCTATGATAACTTACTTTGAATATTTGAAGGCCCATCATGGGGGAAAAGGAGCAGACAGATTGCTTCTTGATTTTGTGAGTTCCCCAGGGGGCGTCTAGTGAAAGATCTTAACAGGAAGTCCACAAACTACTTTGGGGTTTTTTATGTTTTTTTTTTTATATTTTCAACTATTTCAATATAATTGGTTTCCTTTGGAGCCCTCTGTATCTTATTTTGTGCTTTTAAAAACATGATTCTAAGAAAGGGTTGGTAGGCTTCACCAAACAGATAGCCCAAGGTCCCTGATACAAAGAAAGGTGAAGCATGACCTTCTCCAATTACAGATGCCCAGAGCCAGGCCTCAAGCCCCTAGCTGCTGATTTCTGCTAAATCGTAGCCTCCTTCCCAGATGGTATTAAGTAACCAAGTGCAGCCCCATGGGGAAAACACCCTCCTTTAATTCTGAAGGCCTCTTCTTTTCTGTTGCTTCCTAGATCTGTGACAAATGGGAAAGTCACTTAACCTCTATAAGCCTCAGCTTTCTTATCTTTAAAAATGAGGGAGAGGGGCAGCTAGGTGGTGCAGTGAATAGAGCACCAGCCCTGGAGTCAGGAGGACCTGAGTTCAAATCCAGCCTCAGACACATAACACAAAACTAGCCATGTGACCTTGGGCAAGTAACTTAACTCTAATTGCCCCTCCAAAAAAAAAAAAAAAAGAGGGATAGTCTCTCTCGGAATTATTGGGGGAAATGCTCTTTGTGATCCTTGACCCCAGGAATGTGAGTCATTATTATTAATAGTATACCTATATTATATTATAATAACGTAATAATATTAATCTGTGAATTGAATTCCCCCCTACTCCTCTCTTCAGTCCACTCTCCTGTCACACAGGAGCCAAAAAAGGACAGCTCAGGCACATTAAGGCAGAGCTGCAGGGGGGCAAAGGGGCTTCTCTGAGGCCTCCTTGGACTGCTGCTCCCATCCTTATTCTCCAACTGAATGCAATGCCAGTGTCTTTTTCCTCTGTGCAAAACCATCCTAATGAAGACAAAATGACTTCTCTAAGAAATGTTTTCTCCACATGGCACACAGCCACCCGGGATTCAGGGGAGATTGGAATTTTAAACACATTCCCAATACCCTCATGAAGCTGAAATGATTCCAGTCAGCTTCAGGGCCAGCTGTCCTTCAGCTGTCAGCATCCCTCCATGGCCTAGCCTCCCCCCCTTCCCCCGCCCCATGAGAATGGCACTGGGGCCAGAGGCCAGTGATCTGTGCTTATAGGGGAGTGGGACGATTGAAGGGGGAGGAGCATAGACTCCAACTCCTTGGTTTTGCAGAGAAGAAAACTTGAGGACCAGAAAGGGGAAGGGACTTTTCCTCAGTCACACATCATATTCACATAGTGACCCAATAGAAACAGAAACCACTGCCCAAGGCTGGTGGATTACTCTACCCACCTCGCCCTCTTTGTTCTGTCTCTCACAGATGCCTGAGGACCAGATCACAGAGAAGCCCTGAGATCTGTTATCCTTATCTGCAGAATAGGATAGCCTTCTCCCTTCATGCATCTATACTGGACTCCTATCCATTGCACAATCTTTCCCATTAGTCTACAAGCATTTATTAAGTACCTACTGTGTGTTGAGCACTGTGCAAAGTTCAGGGGATTCAAACACAAAAAATGAAATAGCTCCTACCATGGAGGAATTAACATTCTATCAGGAAAGACAACATGAACACATATAAGTAAATACAGAATAAATCAGTTTAGGAAAGGACACCAGCCTATGAGGGGGATCAGGAAAGGCTTTGGAGGAAGGTGGTACCCAAGACTCTAGGAAAGCATAGAGTCTACAAGGTAGGAGAGCATTCCAAGTAGCAGGGACAGTGTATTCAAAGACCCAAAGAGGGGAGAGGGACAGCAAGAATTCCGGTTTGCATAAAGGGAATCATATATAATGAGGCTAGAAAGGTGGGTTGGGGCCAGAGCATGAGATCCTTTAAAAGACAGACAGAGGAGTCTGTATTTGATCTTAGAGGTGACCAGTGACATGGTCAGGCCTGAACTTGAGGAAAGTCATGGCTGTGTATGGGATGGACTGGAGGAAGGAGATTGTCTGATTTCTCTTCTTCACATGTGCAGTACCAACCACACATATAAGAGACACATAATAGATATTTACTGAATTAAATAGCAGTCTTCAAGGAGAGACAGAATGACCACTTTGGGGAGATTGTGTGGAGAGTTTTGTTGTTCCCAGATGGGTGGAATTGAATATCCATGGTACATCATGATGTAATGGAAATAATATTGGATTGGAGTCAGCAGACCTGGATTTAAATCCTGACTTTTCAGCTTACTGTCTAGGTGACTTTGGGTTTCTCCAGTCTTTCTAACCTTTGTGGTCCTGAGGTTTCTCATTTGTAAAAAGAAGGGGGTTGGACTAAATGATTTCCAAGGATATCCAGCTCCAGGATATGGGAAATTAAAGTGAATTGAAAGGAACTCCTCAGCAGTCTGGAGGATAACTAAGACACCAACAGCCTAGAGAAGAGGGTGATTGTAGCTGGGAACTTGAGATTCCGAGTTCTTCCCCACAGAGGGAGGGGCTCTCCCTGGGGCCCAGAGACAAATGAAATATGTACTTCATTAGCATGAGTAAGAAGACTGTAATGAAGTAAAGTAATATGGCTACATTAAAGTAATATGAGAAAATTAAAAACAAAAAAAAATTAGACCCTGGGACTTGATGAAGCATCTCCCACACCAAGAAAACAGGAGTTCTAAGACTGGTTGTTTTCTCTATTTGCTTATTAAATGGGTCACATTCACATTTGTCATCATCCTCGGGCTCCCTATGCAGATAAATCCTGGGGTAGATGGCAGATCAATACATGGAAATTAAGTCTTCTGAGAAGAGCTAAGAGAAATGGAGAGGTTTTGCCTAGAGAAGATCAGAGCAAGGAGGGACACAGCACCCTAGACTCTTAGGATGGTGAAAAGAACTTGCAGGCATGAGTGGAGAACCACAGTAGAAAATCTTTCAGGAATAATGGAGAAAAAAGTGTCAAGACTGGAGACAAGCATATTTTCTCCTAACTTTCAAAGCATGGAAGAAGTCAAATCCTGGAATCTGCAGACCAGAAAATCTGGTGTCAAGCCCTGGTAGTAATCCCAAATATTACCAGGGCTTGACACCAGATTTTCTGGTGTAAGTAGAATATATTAGTAAGTAGATGGTTGGTGAGTCCTTAGAAGAGAAAGAAGTGATCACTTTGAATCAAACTAGGCATGGGTATAATTGTCTAAGGAGTTAAGCTATAGATAGGGCACTGAAGGATTTGTGGTGCAGCTGGCCACTCTACTAAGTGAGATAACATTTGCCTAAGCTAAAATGTTTATAGATAGTTTAATGAAGGATTCATAGGTAGCTTGTTATTGTTCCAAGCAGAGATAAACAGTTCATGAGTTGTTGCTGGGCAAAGTGTTGGAAGGGGGAAGGGGCAGAGTCAATGCTCTCAGGCTGGGGGTAGGGGAAAGTGTGATTGTACAGACTGGTTTTACAAATTGATTTTACAGACATAGATCCCAAAGCACCCCATTTACAAACCGATGTTACAGATTGACATTACAGACTGATGTTACAAATATATATCCCAAGCACCCCATCTCAAGCACTTTTTTGGGCACTAAGCAAGGTAAAAAGTTTAGAAAAGACATGGTCATTGACCTCAGGACCTTGCAATCTTATAGGAAGATAAGAGAAAAAAAGAAAACCATAATATACAATACTGTGCTACAATGCACAGATTCACTCAAGGTTCTAATAAAGAGGTGGCCTTTCTCCTTGCCAAGGTCAAACTCTCTAAATGTACCCTAGATAGTATCCCCTTCATCTTCTTCAGCAGATTGCCTTCATCATCCCCACTCTTTCTAATCTTTTATCTCTTCCTAGCTACTGGCTCTTTCCGTACTGTCTACATATCTCTCATGCTATCCATGTCTGTCTTATCCTCAAAAGGTTGTTACTTGATGGAATCATAATAACCAATATCATTTTATATCCCTCTTCCCTTTCATAGCTAAACTCTTTGAGAAAGCCATCTACACTCAGGACCTACACTTCCTCTCTTATAAATCCTCTGCAGTCTGGTTTCTAACCTCACTATTCAACTGAAACAACCTTCTCCAAAGTTAGCAATGATCTCTCAGTTAATGAATATGAAAGTCTCTTCTCAACCCTCATCCTTCTTTGCCCTCTCTGCAGCATCTAACACTGCTGACTCTCTATCTGGATTTTTGGGGACTTCTGTGACACTGCCCTCTCCTGGTTCCCTCCTTCCTATCAAACCACTCTTTTGTAGGATCTTCATCATTATCACAGACCCTCACTGTGGTGTTGCCCAGGACCCTACCCTAGGTTCCCTTTTCTTTTCTCTCTTTACTATATCCATTGGTGAGCTTATCTGCTCCCGTATGTTGCCACTTGCTGGAAGTTTCAGGCATAGAATATTCTAGATAGGAGTGGGGTAGGGGCAGGGCAAAAGGGAAGAGGGTACTGAGGCAGGAGGAGAAGGCATGTGGAGGGCTTGTTGAACAAAGAAACAAAAAGTAAGCAAAAACATAGTTGATGGACTTTTTCCTCCAAACCACAAGAGTTGTGAACAAATAACAGAGATCTACTCATTCATAGATTTACTGTTTTTTCACTTTTATAATTTCTGCCAAGAAATCATTAATCCAACCTAAGTCACCAAAATATTAGATGACTTCATTTCTTTGTCAACACTGGTCATTTATTCAAGTCAAACAAAGCAAAGCTCACTGGCCCTGTTGCCTCTCCTTCCCAAAATAATTAGTCCCTGATCTAGCCTACCAAAACCTGGTTTCCACTGTAATGTGTGTCACTAGCACTAGAGACCAACACAGACAGGCACACCATGATATCTGCCTCCAGAGACTGCTGAACAAGGGGTCCAAGACAGGACAGACCTCTGGGATCAACCACAATTTTAAAAAGCTTTCAGTTTCGGCTTGGAGGGGAGCGGAACCAAGATGTCGGAGTAGAAACAGCATTTCCAATGTGCTCTTCCCCACACAAATTTCAAACAATGTGAAAGGGGACTCTGAACAACTTCTGGAGCCCCAGCACCCACAGAACGGCACAGAGAAGCTAACCTCCTGCTGAGGACAGCCCAGCAGCCCTGCGGGGAGCGGCCAGCGCAGGGCTCTGAGAGCAGGCAGCACAGCACACTGGGAACCGACAGCGAAGTGTGCAGAGCTGAGCCCAGGTCAGCGGTTTTAGCCCCAGGGCAGCCGGGCCTTCAGCCAGCTGGTGGAACCCCAGAACACCAGCAATTGTGGCGATTCCAGAATTATCAGCACAGATATGCCTAGGACAAAGTGAGAGGTTAGTGCCCTATGGACTTGGGGACCAGTATTTGGGGAACACGTGGCTTCCTCCCCTGGGGGCAAAAAGCTGCTGAAGAAACAGCTGCACAAAAGCCATTTTGCAGCATCAGTAGTGGCTCTAGCTCCTGGTCTGCGAACTGTAGGAAGATTCAGCAATCAGTCTGGGGGTTAATCGCTTTTGCTTTAAACTGCCTGGATCTGGATTGTGGTCTGGGGGGGAAGTTTGGGGTGGGTATCCAACTTGCCAGAGTGGGTGGAGGCTTTACAGAGGCCACCCAACTGGTGGAAGTTGTGAAGACCCCACGTTTGAGCAGAAGCTCCCCTTTCTGGTGGCAGAGTCCTACTGTGGCAACAAGCCCAAAAATAAAGTAATTAAGTGGCAACATGCCTAGGCAAAGGAAACAAAATAAACAGAAAAGTTCAACATTGGACTCCTATTTTAGGGGCAAAGAGGCTCAAAGCATGGAGGAGGACTGTGAGGTCAGAACTCCTGCACCAAAAGCCCCAAATGAAAATACAAGCTGGCTACAGGCCACAGAGGACCTTAAGAAGCAGATAAGAGAAGTGGGGGAAAATTTGGGAAGACAAATGAAAAAGATGCAAGAAAAGTATGAAATGACAGTCAACAGTCTGACTGAGGAAAATAACACCTTAAAAAATAGACTAACTCAAATGGCAAAAGAGGCTCAGAAAGGCAATGAGGAGAAGAATGCCTTAAAAAGTCGAATTTGCCAGATGGAAAAAGAATCTCAAAAGCTCACTGAGGAGATTCATTCCTTCAGAGTTAGACTGGAGCAAATGGAAGCTAGTGACTTTATGAGAAATCAAGATACTATTAAACAGATCCAAACAAATGAAAGAATAGAAGGCAATGTGAAATATCTCATGGGAAAAACCACTGACCTGGAAAATAGATCCAGGAGAGATAATTTAAAAATTATTGGACTACCTGAAAGCCATGATCAAAGAAAGAACCTAGAAATCACCCTTCAAGAAATTCTCAAGGAAAATTGCCCTGATGTTTTAGATCCAGAGGGCAAAATAGAGGTTGAAAGAATCCACAGATCACCTCCTGAAAAAGATCCCCAAAAGAAAACTCCCAGGAATATTATAGCCAGGTTCCAGAATCCCCAGATCAAGGAGAAAATACTACAAGCAGCCAGGAAGAAACAATTTCAATATTGTGGAAACACAATCAGAATAGCACAGGACCTGGCAGCTTCTACACTGAGGGATTGAAGGGCATGGAATATGATATTCCAGAGGGCAAAAGAGCTGGGAATGAACCCAAGGGTCACCTACCCAGCAAAACTGAGTATCTTGTTTCAGGGGAAAATATGGTCATTCAGTGGAATAGAGGACTTTCAAGAATTCTTGATGAAAAAACCAGAGTTGAATAGAAAATTTGACATTCAGACACAAGAAGCAAGAGATGCTTGAGAAGGTAATCAAGGAAAAGAAATCAAAAGGAACTTATCAAAGTTGGACTATTTACAGTCCTACATGGAAAAACAATAACTGTGTTTGATGAAACCTTTCTCATTATGAAAATGATTGAAGAAGGGTACATGGCATATGTTCACAGGTATACATGGATAGAGGGCACAGGTTGAATTTGATGGGAAGGGATGATTCTTTTTTTTTGGAGGGCAATTGGGGTTGGGTGACTTGCCCAGGTTCACGTGGCTGGGTTTTTGTTTGTGTGTTGGGTGTCTGGGGCCAGATCCGAGGTCGGGTCCTTCTGGCTCCAGGACTGGCTCTCTGCTCGCTTCGCCACCTAGCCACCCAGCCACCCCAAGGAAGGGATGATTCTTAAGGGGTGGAGTCAAGAGGTGAGAGAGGAAAGTGGCAAGAGGAGATGGAGAGAGATAGGGTAGGGCAAACTATCTCATGTAGAAGAGGCAAGGGGAAGTAGTTGCAGGGGAGGGGAAGAACAGGAAGGCAAAAAGGCAAAAGCATATTCTCATTGAAGTTGGCTCAAGAGAATCACATACATACTAAATGGAATATCTTACCCTCACTCACTCTCCTGAGTAGGGGAAAGGGGGATGAGAGGGGGGATGATGGAGGGGAGGGCATTCTGGGGAGAGGGAAGGTTAGAAGTACCCACTATCAAAGAGGGACAGGATCAAAGTAGGGAATGGACCAGGTGGGAGGTGAGACGGGTGGGAGGGAAATATAAGCAGTCTTTTATAATATATCTACTATGGTAATGTTTTGCATAGATATACATGTACAACACATACTGAATTGCTTATCTTCTCAGAGGGAGTGGGTGACAAGGGAAGAAGGGAATGGATCTGAAAATCGAAGTTTTAAAATTAAATGTTTCATAAGATGTCCAGGCAGTGGGGCTCAGAGATTCACCTTGCCCTAATGGCAAAGTCGAAGGGGGTATGGGAGAAGATATGGGAGAAAGCAGATTGGAGGAGGGGATACCTAGTGGGACTGCTATTCTGGGGTGGGGGGTAGGGAAAAAATGGGGGAAAAATGTAACTCACAATCTGGTGGAAATGAATGATGTAAACCAGAAGTTAATAAAGCATTTGTTTAATTTAAAAAAATCTCTGCAGGGCAAAAAAAATAAAAATAAATTTCCACCAATGCTTCAAAAAAATAAAAATTTTAAAAAATTTAAAAAAATAAGAAAAAGCTCTCAGTTTCTTCCTCTTTCTCAGGAGCTTCCTGAGGTTTCTTCATCAGGAATGAGTAACATGGCAAATGGAAAACCCATCCATTTTCCATCCTTCTGCTCCCCAGCCCCATCTTTCCTTCCAAGTGTTCTCTGCCTGATACAGCATAGTTCTCACCTGATATATCTCAGCACAGGGGAATAGGCTGCCCTTTGGGGGCGCTTATTTGGTCATTCATTCTGTGTGCCTTGTTTTGGGGAAAAAAGAGCATAATTAACTGCAATAAGGCTGGATGTGCAGTATTTAATAAAGCCGACCCGAGGGGGGAAAGGGGGAGGGGCATCTTGCATTATCATTAATTGATGGATCCAGTCTAGCCACAGGTTCTACCACAGAGGGTTGAGCCATAATAATGGCTCCTCAGGCTATTAAAGAACAGCCAGCATTCTCTCCTAAGGCTGATAAGTGGAGGGGTAGGTTTGAGGAGGAAACTGAGTCTCAGACCTGTAGAAGATTGTGATGAGGGAGAAGATAGGAGGCACTCTAGATGGGGCCGGTTGGGAATGCTCAGTCAGGAACCCCACAGGGATGATTGACTTTCATCCATACAACCAGCAAGGGAAACTGAGCTTATCCTAAGTCTCTCTGAGAAGCTGTGCAAGGCTCCACATCTGTGCAATTTGGATGGTGGGTCTTGGCCTGACTCCTGGAATTTCGATATGTTTCTGTATCACTTAATCAATTCTCATAAATAGACTAGAGCTTCCTAAGGCAGACTAAATGGTTTTTAACCAAGGGACTTAGAAAAACAAATAAAAAGTCATTTCTCCCCAAAAGGCCATCTCCTCCCTGCAGAGAGGCTGAGAGCCAGGCCTTAGAGCCTTGTTTTAACACTGGCACCAAGTTGCTGGGAAAGTCCTTTCCCTTCTCTGGGTCTCAGTCTCCCTATCTGTAAAATGAAATAACTGAAGGGGAGTTTCCAAGAATGTTATAAAATTCTGTGATTGTTATTCCTGGCCCCACCTGTGAGCTTTGAGGTTAGGGAGCCAGGGACTTAAGAGTTCATCAGGATTGAGGCACTTGAGGGGTCTCTGATCCAACTTCTCATTTTATAAAGGAGGAACCTAAGGGTCCAAGAGTTTCAATGGCTTGCCGGATATCACACAGATGGAATTTAAACACAGACTATCTGACTCCAGCAAATCCAGCACTCCTGCCCTTCCAACTTAGTTCTGAATTTATGATTCTAAAACCAGGAGAGCCCACAGAGGAGAAGCTTCCTGGCTTCCAGTGCCTACTGGGCTGAGAGACTGGACCTCATCCTTCAGTCACAAGGCTTACAGCTGCCTTTCATGGCTTCAAGGGAAGAAGTCTCCCCAGCGGTAAATTTCTCCAATGTCTGGGGGAGAAGACTGTTGTGGGACTGAGCTATGCTCTGCTTGGCCCCAGAGGCAAGAACCAGGAGCGATGGAGGCAGGTGTAGATGCCTAGTAAGGAAAAGCTCACCAGCAGGGAGCACTGTGCCAGAGTGGGGTGCACTGTGGCTAGGGTGGTGGGCTTCCCCTCCCTGGAGGATCATCTGTTGGGAGACTAGAGAGTGGATTCCTGCTCTAGGAAGCCTTTGAGAGTTCCGTGGTTCATGGAAAAGAGATCTTGGCTCCAGGAATCATTCCCTACACAAAGTCAACTAAAATCCCAACCCCTTAGAATTTTCTGTAGCCCCCAGCCTGCTCTGAGCAAATTAAGACTTACCTAAGGCAGGCAGATGGCAGAGTGGTTTCTTTATGATTAGATTAAGTGACTATTCCACCAGCTTCCTTGGCCAGTCTGCATAGAAGGAAATTTGTATGCCCCAGTTAAATGCTGTATATATGTGGGTGCTTTGGGGGAAAGGAGTGCATTTAGGAAAGAATTAAGCCATATGTTGGAGAGAGCTCAGCCCAGCTGTTGGCAGCTTCCCCTCCAAAGCTCTGGGGCTTCAGTATGAGTTTCCCATTGATGGAGGCCCCACTGAACCAAGAGGAAAACATCAGAACTCTCCTGCTTTGTCCAGCCCCAAAAGGAGGCCAGCCCTTGCCCTCAGCTCATCACCCAGAACTTCCCTGATGGTTCTTCCCAAAACTGGAGAAGCAGGGTCAGATCTTTAAAAAGAGCCCCCCCAACCCTGTGAGGGAGGTGCTGCAAGGATCACACCATCCCCTTTTTATTGGCAAGGAAGCTTTCTCAGAGAGAGAATATGATCTGTGCAAGGTCTGCACAGCTGGTACCTGCTGGAGCCAGGACTCACTCCTGGAGCTCCTGCTTCCTGGTACCAAGCTGCCATTCAAGAGCCGAGCTGTCCAGTAAAAAGCAGGGATCAGCCTTGCCCTGCTTAGCTCCAAAGGGCAGCACCAGGAGCATAGGGGAAGCCACAGAAGGAGGGATTTAGGCTCAACCACAGAAGAAACACCCTAACTATGAGAATAACCACAAAGCAGAATGCACTGCTTTGTAAGGTAGTGAGCTCCCCATCCCTGGAGGACCTCAAGCATAGGCTGAACAACCACTAATTAAGGACACTGTGAGAGATTTCTACTCAAGTACTGGCCATAAAAATAGCACCTCTTCCTTCAGCACTTTCTAAACGTTTACAAAATGCTTTCCTCAAAGCAGACCTCTAAGTAATGAAGGTTTTATCTTCTTATTCCCGTGTGACAGGTGAGGAAACTGAGGCTCAGAGAGGGAGAGTATCTGCCCGAGGCCCCCTGCCGCTGAGTATCTGTGAGTCGGTGACTCTCCGAATCGGATCATTGAACATGGAAGTTCTCTGCCCTTATTCTCAAGTCAAATCACACTGGGAAAAAATTGGTGGGTGCTCAGCTCGCTTCCAGTTTCAGTCATCACCTTCTCCACCCTCTAATTTATTCTTTATTAAAAGAGAATCTCCAAATATGCTGTTTTTGCAATAATGGTACTCAGATCGGTGATAATTGCCTTAATTGAACTGTTTGTGCTCATCTTAGCCGTTATTGGATGTGCACTTCGATCTTCTAATTGCTGGGTAATTACAAGGCTTTTATTCAGCTCTCCTATTGTTGAACTCAACTAACAATGTCAAATGAGCACCATTCCCCCCTCGAATGTCTTTGTGAGGGCCAAGGTCAAGGTTCAAGCCAAAGGTGTCCATCCTCTGGTTGGCCATCTCACTAGAACCAGCTCTTCTCCCGCCAGTGTGAGATCTTCTAAAGGGCCTGTGCCCCCAATCAGATGCCCCCCATGAGCACTCACCCCTGTGCCAGGAGCCTCATCCTATTCCTTCCCTCCTCCCATTTGTATCTACTGAATTCCTGTCCATCCCTTTAAGGTCAGCTCAAATGCCACCCCTCCCAAGAAGCCTTCCTAGCTTCCTCCAGCCAGAAATTATGCTGTCCTCCTACTTCCCACAGCACTTTGTGCCTTCTTTACTGCATGACTCTCACCATGCTTTGCACTCAAATTTACTTGGACATCACAAAAATCAGCATCTCAGAGCTTTAAAAGGATGTCAGAGGGCACCCAGCCTGACTCGTGCCTGAGCAGGCTATATCCCCATTCCCAATGCCTGGGGGCACACCCCCCAAATCTACCTTCCTCCCTAGGGAGTGTGGGCTCAAACTGAAAGCAGTTTCTACAGAGCATTCATCTCCCCAAGCTCCCATCTGAATGTGACAAAGCTGAGGGCTGGATATGCCTGAGACTCAGTCCCCTTCATGCAGCCTCCAGTCTAGTCTGGGTACAACAAATGACTTGAGAGCAGGCTTATCCTCCTAGCTTCCAGGATGCCCCCCAGATTCCAGCTGCAGGCCACTGGCATCACTCTCATGGACTTTCAGTCCTGCCCAGGTCATAGCCATCTTCACCTAAAAGCATGAAAGGATGAATACCCCAAGAGACCCTAAGGAAGGGTCATGCCCTCCCAGCTCAGGTGGGGAAATTAAGGACTAAGCACTTGCTCCCCACCAAGAGGCTGATGCCTTCTTTACCTGTATAACCTAACAGCCTCATTTTGGCTGATGAGTGGGGTGCCTTTAGAAGGCACCTCAGTTCTGAGAAGCTCAACAACTACTCAGCACCAGAGCCAGTGGCAGCACATCTGCCTGGGCGCCTTCCACTGCAAGGATCACACCTTTCCAGAAGCACAGTCCCCAGGCTTCTCCACATGGTCATGGTCTCCACAGAGCATACCGTGTATGCCCACCAGCCCCGTTGCACAGAATGGACAGCGGCTATTCTGTAGGAAACTGCCAGTATGGCAGACAGGGAAAAAGGGAAAGACTTATGTGAACTGACACCAAGGGAAGTACCCAGAGCCAGGAAAACAATATGAACAGTGACTAAGACGGCGAAAGACGATGGAAACTAAATCCTGTGCAGTCATAATGGCCCCAAAGAGAGACAGAAGGAGATGCTCCCTCTGCTTCTCTGCAGAGGACAGAGCATCCCCAATCAGACTTTTCAATGTGTGGTCTGCTTCTTGGTGAGCTCTTCCCCTCCTTTTTATTCTTCAATATAAGGGAGAGGGGAGGGAGATGCATTGGGAAATGTAGATATATGAAAACAAAAGATAATGATAAAAAAATATTAGAGATAAACCTGGAAAGTGGCATCAGATTGTTAATGGCCTTGAATGCCAAGCTAAGGAGTTTGAACCCTTCCCTCAAGGCCCAGCCATAAGGCCAATAAGAAGAAATGGGTAAAAACTAGCAATGTGACCCTGGGCAAGTCAACCCCAATCACCCTCCAAAAAAAAAAGCAAAACAAAAAAGAAGCAATGAGGAGTCCCTGGAGTTTCTGATCAGGGAGGGACAGAAGAGAGATTATTTTATCCACAATCTGGGAGACCATCAAGAGGGAGGGGGCTGGAGGCTGCCTGTGAGGCCCAGGAGCAAAGAGGGAGGAACAGAAGGGAGAAAGTCAGCCAGAGGGAGGATAATCCCTCCCAGCCACCAGCAGGTCAGGCCTGTGTAATCATTGTGCCATGCTGACCAGATGGCAGGCAGAGTGGACGGCAGCTTGTGGCTAGAGCACAGGCCCTCAGCAGGATACTGAAGGCTTGTCTGCAGAGCCCCCACCTTCTGGGGATGTCCTTGCTCATCCTGACTGATGCTGGGTCAGTGAAGGCTCACAGGGGGTCACTATAGAATGCAAGCTCTTTGTGGGCAGACACTGCTCCATGTCTGTCTTTTATCCCCCTCACTCAAAACAGTGTCTGACACACCCCAGAGGAGGGGCCCTAATAAATGCTTCTTGGTTAGCTGATTGATTGGGGCTGTTAGCATAGCTGTAATGTAGTAACATTTGAATGTAGTAATAGTTTAATAAATGAGGGGAGAAGGGAGGGAGGGAGGGAGGTAATCTAGTCCAACATATACCTGAGCAGGAATCCCCTCTAAGAATCCTAGACAAAGTAAGTTATCATTGGGGCAGGTAGGTGGTGCAGTGAATAGAGCATCAGACCTGGAGTAAGGAGGACCTGAGTTCAAATCCAGCCTTAGACATTTAATACACACACACAAAAAAAAAAAAAAAACTAGCCGTGTGACCTTGGGCAAGTCACTTAACCCCAATTGCCCTACCCTCCCCCTCCAAAAAGCAAAAAAAAAAAAAAAAAAGTAAGTTATCATCCAACATCTCCTTGAAGACCTTTAATTCCCCACCTCACAATTTCTTGTGCCTATCCCATTTTTGGACAGCTCTGACAAATTTTTTTTCTTACTTTGAGCTAAAATCAGACCTTTTCTGCTTCCTTCCCACTCCTCCTAGTTTTGCCCGCTCTGGCTGAGGAGAACAAGCCTGATCCCCTTCTGGATAAGAATCCTTTCCAATATTTGTAGAGAGCAGCCCTCTCCTCTCTTCTCCAGGCTAAGCCTTCTCAATTCCTTCCACTGATGCTCTCATGGGCTAGTCTCTGGTCCTCTTGTCCTCCTGGTCCCTGTCCAGCATCCCTCAGGATGCTTCCTAAAATGCCTAGAGTTCCTCTCGATACCCAGTCTGGTACTCCCTCCACAACAGAACCCAGAGACCAGGCAGATGGCCCTGCACAGGATATGGGATAGAGCAGGTCTCAGGAAGAAGGGCAAAGGGGAAGGAGGCCATCACCTGGTCATCCCCATCAGAGTCCTGATTGAAGACATTGGGAAATCAGCCACAGGAACAGGTCCCTATTCCTCAGGAGGCCTGGCCAGCAAAGCCAAAAACAGGTGCCCAGGTCTAGAGGAACAAGGTCTCCAGGCAGGAAACCACAAAGGGCACCGAACACAATAGAGATCCTCACTCCTGGACCAAGGACCCTAGACCATGACAGCCCCGGCAGCAAGGTTGAGTTGCTGCTGAGCTTATCAGACCAGGGCAGCAGCCTGGCCAGACTACATGTCCTGGCCAGGTCTGGGTACCTGATTTAAGGACACTGGTACATTGGAGAGTGCCAGAGGAGGGCAACCAGGATAGTGAAGGGTCTGGACCCCCCATCCTATGAAAACTGCTGAAGGAACCAGAGGAGTTTAGCTTAGAGAAAAGTAGGCTGAGGGCAGGGGGGACCCATGAGAGTCTCGATAGTAGTGTTCAGATACTTGAAGGGTGTCATGGGGAAGATAGATTGGACTTGTTCTGTGCAGCCCCAGAGGGCAGAATCAGGAGAATCGGAGGGATGTTCGTTGAGGCATATTGACTAACTATAAGGAAAGAGTTTTTGCTTCTCTACAAAGTCCGTCCCTCCTTCCCTCACCGGGCAATCCCTCAAGTTCAGCCAAGGACAGAACATGTGGGCAAAGCCCAGATTCCCCGAGGGAGAAATGGGGTCTTCAGGCTAACCCTCCCTCTGCTCCAGTCCCGCTGTCCATGTCTGCTGAGGCCCCCAGAACATTTGCCAGGAGGCCCTCAGAAACAGAGGGCACATTTTACCTCCTCCCCAATTTGGCTGCATTACCAGTGCAGAGGACAGCGAGAATCCCTATCAAAGACTAGAGGCCAGACCTTGAGACGGAGGCACAAACATAGTAATAGACCTACTTCTTGGCACAGATGGACCCAGAAGTTAGGGGGAAGGAATTGTCTCCATCCTTCAGTCAAGCGTTACCTCCTCCAAGAAGCCTTCCCTGATCTCTCCAACCCATGGGAACCTCTTAAACCTGAGAACCTCACGCCCTAAACCTCGGGTTTAGTCTTTGTTCATAGTCTTCCTCCCTTGCTTAGTAAAGTTTGTGAACCCTGCCTCCAGGGCTCAGGAAATAATTCGATTCAGAGCAAAAATGGACTTGAGAGATTCCCTAGGCTGGGGGCTCCTCACCTTTATTGTGCCACAGCCCCCTCTGACAGCTGGTGCACCTCTGTACCTCATGCTTTTAAGAGCATGAAAGGAAATGCAAAGGAAAACCAAAGAAAGCAAGTATATTGAAGTGATCACCACCATTTTCTCTCACTCAAGTTCAGGGACCAGCTGAGATCTGTACACAGAGCCCTGGGGGAGATCTCCGAACCTTGGGTGAAAAAGCTCTAGGTCTTAACTACCAACTCAGGCTTCTTAACCACATTGTGCCCCACCCTCCAGCAGTCAGTCTGGTGACAGCTATGGATCCCTTCTCATAATTACATTTTTCATTGCATAAAATCAAAGAGGGGATTGCAAAGGAAACCAAAAGTTAGTGAAAATAAATATTTTTACTCCCCAAGTACACAGACCCCCTAATCTATTTGGGGACCCCAAGGGAAGAACCTCTCCTTTATCATCTAATCCCTTCCTCATAGATTTGGAGATAAAGGTTGTGAGAGAAGGGACTTGCCCAAGGTCACACAACTGGGAGGGCTCCAGGCAAGTCTCGGGATTCCAAGTTAAGGGCATCACTGGGTTGCTCTGGGGACATCATGGGGGTGTCTTCAAGCCTTGGGCCAGCGTTCTCCCTGCCCTCCAGGATCCCCAGCCTCCCCTTCCTGTACCCTAGCTGCCCCCTCAGCTAGGGCAGGTGGAGAGGCTGGGGATCTCTGAGAAACAGGGCATCCCAGCAGAACAGGTAACACAAACACACACATACACTCACACACACATATACATACCCACACACAGACACACACGCACAGACTCATACACACTTACACACTCACTCACACTAACATACTTACACACACCCTCGAGAGCACACATACACATTCACCCTCACACACAATACACGCACACACACATACACTCACACATTCACACACATACACTGACACACACACATGCACACACATATACACACGAAAGCACAGATTCTCACACACTCTCAGCGCATACATACACTCACACACATTCTCACACACACAGACACACCCTTCCCATGCCCTCATACCTAAGGAAGACGAAAAGCAGCCTGTCTTCCAAAAGGAGGGCATGAGGGAAGGGGGTGGCAGGTCTGTAAGGTAACTCTCCCCCGGTCCCCAGGTCCAACTTCCTAAGAACAAGCCTCCAGCCCCTGCAGCATCCCTAGCCATGGAAACCGCCTGAATCTTGGCTCTCCAGGTGAGCGCACGGTATGGGGCTGTGCCTGGTCCTGCCGCGCCCCCGTGTGGCCAAGGCGAGAAGCGCCGTCGGTCCTGCTGCCGAGCCGGTGTCTCCCGATACCCCCAGGAGCAGCGTTAGTAGCAGGGTGGATGTCAGGGACCCGGCGGGGAGCACAAACATTTCTTAAATGCCTACTGTGTGCAAAGCCCAGACTTGGCCTGGAAGGAAGGAGGAGGGGGAGAGTATTCAAAGGAAAAATAATCCGGGGTCCCTGCTCTGCGGGAGCTCTCATCACTTTAGAGCTGAAAGGCACCCCGAACTCTCTGGTGCCCTGGTAATTATGGGAGAGGGGCATTCCATCAGGGAAGGCTCCCTGGTGAGGAAGCTGGACTCTAAAGGAGGTTTCCACCAGCTGAATAAGGCAAGGGAGCCCGGTGCAGGCACAGACACCAGTGAGCAAAGGCATGAAGGATGCATAGAGACTTTAGAAACATCGGGAAGGCAGCAGGGAGCCACGGCAGACGTTTGAGGAGACAGGTGGCAAAGCCAGAAATATCAGTCTATCATTCTATCATACCGTGGGGCGTTGGAGAGGGAGAGGGAGAGACAGACTAGAGGCAATCATCTGAGTCAGTAGTAATGAGGGGCCAGTGGGAGGTGAGGATGAAGAGAAAAAAGGGCCAAGTATCAGGGAAACCTTATGTCAAGGTACATGCACAACCCAACCCACTCCCGGCAAAACACCGTCCCCTACCTGTTGGCTGGGTCTGAAATCTGGCCTTTTCTAAATGAAATTTTAATTTATTTTTAGATCCTTTTATTTTCCCTCCCGTTTCTTTTCCCCCACCCCCACCGCACTTTGAAATTGCTCTAGACGGAATCTTTCCTTGCTGAGCAAGTTACCTGCAATCACAAACATTGCAGCCCGTGCTGGACTCAGTCTCTCCACCCCAGAACCAGACCTGGAATAAAAGGTGGCCCTTACTTACTTACTGCAGGTGGCCCCTTCCCTTTCCAAACATATTACACATATTCTCCTTCACTCACCAGCCAAACTGGACTTCTCGCTGAGACTGGAACATCCCCTCCCCTCCCATCCCCTCCCCTCCCATCCTGTCCTATCTGCTGTCTACCTTTGCAAAGGCCTTCGATCCCTTCAAGCCTCAGGTCAGGAGTCACTTCCTCTCTGAAGCCTTTCTTGTCTGCCCACCCCCAGAAGTTAATACTCTTTTCCTCCTGAAATGACTATTTTTCACTAATTTTCCTGGATACATTTTTCATCTCCACAGGAGAATAAGCTATGTATCACTAGCTATGTATGGACCTTGGGCACAAATTTGAAGCTTAATGAATGTTTGACTGAATTGAATTAAATTCTGTATTTTCCAGAGAAATAAGAGTTTATAACTTTAAGCACCATAAGCTTTCACAACAACCCACTCCAGCGGGGCTCTTCTAGGGTGTGTCTCAAACTGCCCTCCCTCCTTGCTCAAACAGGGCACCTGATGATACTTAGGTGTTCCATGCTGACTCCGAGTCCTCATTGTAGGAGTCAGCTGGTCTACGGATTGTCTGACTAGTCATGAAGTAGAGCCTTGGATTTGGAGTCAAAAGGTCTGAGTTCAAGTCCTAGCTTTTACATGGATCACCTGTTTGACTTGAGGAAAAGCCATTCCCCTCCTGGGGCCTCTGTTTCTTCATCTGTAAATAAACTGAAGAAATTGAGTGACCTCAGTGGTCTCGGTACAACCTGGGGATGCTACTAGGCTTTGCAATTATTGCAAGCAAAGTCATCAGCAAGGGAGGGCACCTTCTATAGGCTGAATAAATACAATGCCTCACACAGTACCATATTGCTGGTTGTTTTTTTTTCAAATTTATGCAGCTGCGAGTATTATGAATCAAACAGATTCATTGAAATGCAATGTTGAATTCTTAACAGTTTTGTGTTATCATGTATTTCTTTAATCAAAGGATGCTGAAAGCACAACTGCTTTTTGGAACAGTTAGGGACCAGTGGATGGAATGATCTTCAAGGTGCTTCTGAATCGAACATTCCAGGGCTGTGATCAGATGGTACCCTGGGGCGGGGGGGGGGGGGGTGCCAGTGCTTTCTTAGTCCCTAGGTTTGCTTTTTACAGTTTTCCTGTCTCCTCCCCCAATTTCAGACTGCCAACTGTCCCTACTGGCAGAAGTCACTGTCTCTGCCTCCAGTAGGACCATTCTCCCAATTTGCTATTTTTCTGCTGTGCTTGTAGTAAGCAAGCCTTTATGAACTTTATGAACTCATCTGGAAAACAAAAGGTCAAGAACCTCATGGGAAATAAGGCAGAGGGCATGGGTAGGGAGAATGTAGGCAGGAAGGAGATACCGTCTCTTACTATCCTCATGGTGCCAGATCTCAATCTCTATTACAAAGCTATAATCATCAAAATTATTTGATACTAACTTAAAAATCAAGAGATCTATTAGTGGAACAGATCAGGCACACAATATACAAAATCAAATTACTCAGTAGCCTAGTACTTGATAAAGCCAAGAGATTGAGATAAGGACTCACTATTTGATAGAAACTATTGGGAAAACTGGACAGTGAGGTGGCAGGAACTGGACTTAGACTAGCACCTCACACCATGTACCAAGATAAGCCACAAACATATTGTTTTCTTGTATGGTCATGTCTGACTCTCAGTGACCCCATAGACCACAGCACCCCAGGACCTCCCATGCTCCACTGTATCTCAGTCATTCAAGTCCATGCTTATTGCTTCTATGACCCCATCCATCTCAGCCTCTGCCATCCCCTCCTTCTTTTACCTTCATTCTTTCCCAACATCAGAGTCTTTTCCAATGCATCCTATCTTCTCATTATGTGGCCAAAGTATTTAAATATTTATCCAAATGATTTCAATCTGAAAAGCCACACCATAAACAAATTAGTTGAATAAGAAAAAATAGCACATACAAACAGGCTTCTATGCAGGATAAATAAAAAATAATTATGAGAGGGAAAGTCCTGGAAGTAAGAGGAGTTGAGGCAGAATTTCCACAGAGGTGACCTGTATGTCAACACTTCCAGGATCTATGGCTTCATGAATGTGAGAACCCTCTCTGTCAATGAAAGTCCAAAGTGCAGAAGTGAGCCCCCCACCCCTGGCAACGGACCATTTTTCAGGGATGCTTATAGACAGGACTGCTACTTCAAGGTGTTCAAACCAGATCCATATTCCCAGCCTCCACACCTCAATAAATAATCTGCATGAGTTTTTGTGGCCAAAAAAAATAAAAAATCCAGGCTCTCCAAACTGCTGCATGTGTGACCTCATCACCCTGAGTCATGGTTTCCTCATCTATAAAATAAGGTGGGGGGGGGGCTCCTCATTGGCCTTAAAATGGCATCTGTAGTCCCTTCCAGCAATAAATCTCTGCACCTTTGGGTTTCTAAAGGCTTTGTTCCTTGGTAGGACAGGGGAGGTCAGTTACACTTTTGACATGTTCCTTTCCCCCTGAGAAGTAAATGAGAAGCCTCAGCACCTTTTCTGAAAGTGAGCAGGCAGTAGCAGGTGAGGGTCCTCCTGGTTGTCTGAGGTGCTGGACACAGACAGGAAAGGTCGGATACCAGTGCTAGCTGGACTATTTTACCAGGGGTCGGTCAGAGGAGAAGCTGAGCTTCCCTCCCAGGGCAGGTCCAGGAGCCAGAGTTGTAAGGGAAGCTAACTTCTGTCCCCTTCTGTCTCCCTTCCATCCCCTCTCGGCCCCTCCCGTGCCAGGGAGCAGGAGGACCGCCATTAATTACTAATAAGGCCCATCAGCCATGTTAAGCCCTTTTCCTGCTGATCAATGACCAGGAATAGAGAAGATTAAATTAAGTTCAGAGTCAAGTTGCTCAAAAACTTCCCAGGTGACATTTCTGCACTGCTCCTCCTTCATGGTCAGAGTGGGACCTGGAGAAGGAAATGGCCAACCACTCCTGTATCTTTGCCAAGAAGACCCCAAATGGGGCCACAGAGAGTCAGACATGACTCAGAAACAACAAACCCCTCTCAGGGTTGCTGTGAGGATAAAATGAGAGGATTTCTGCAAAGCGTTTAACATACGACCCAGCACATAGTAGGCCCTTGATAAATGCTCGCTTCCTTCTCGGTCTTGCATCCTTGACTTCTGTGTTTATGAACTCTGAGATCCCCTTTATCTCATCCCCATCTGGCATCCTTGTGGTTAGTCCTCAGCACCACAACCCCAACCCTGCCACTCGATCTCACTGTGACCCCCAATCCCTCCGCCCATCAGCTCTCTTCTGGCTGATACCCACTACACCCTCCTTCTCCTGCACCTTGACCCCTTAGTGAATCGGTCCGGCTCCACTTTGGCCCCTGCTGAGCCTCTTGACCCCTTTTTCCAGGATTGATCTTGACCAATCAAGCTTCAGCCCTGGAAAATCCCCAGGATCTGTGGCCTACTCTCCCACCCTTGTGCTTTTGGAAAAAAGAACAAGCAGGAAATCTTGAATTTGGGTTGACTGGGCGCACTACAAATTTGTGTTACGTAATCTCCCCATCATCCTCTTCACAATAGCTCCTCTTCATCCCCCCTCAGACCTTCCATGGCTCCCCTTCTCATCTCCCACCACCTCTGTCCTCCTTCACCCCATCTCACACAAACAAGCAGCCCTTTTCCTTGCAAAGGCCATCCCTTCTACTTGTTCAAATGATCCCACCCCACCCTTCTCCAGCATATCCCCCATCCATCAGCCCCATTGAATCGTTCGATCTCTGCCTGTGTACTGCCCACGAAGCCGCTCACATCTCCCCCATGCTCACTGGATCCCTCCATCCCCACTGGCTACTATTCCGTATCTCCCATCCCGTTTGTGGCCAGACTCCTTGGGAAGGCCACGCACGATGGGGGCCTCCAATGACTTTCTAATGACTCTCTGCTTAACTTGTTGCAGTTTGATTTCTGGTTCAATCCTTCACCTTAATCTGTTTGTTCCAAAGTGACCAATGATCTCCTAATTGCCTAACAGCCTTTGCCCAGTCCTCATCCTCATCCCTCTCTGTAGCCTTCAATATGGTTGAGCACGAACTCCTCCCCTGGTTCTCTTCCTAGCTCTTTAACTGCTTTCTCAGTCTTCCTTGGTGCGGCTTCACCCAGGTCATGCCCACTCACTGTGGGGATTCCCTAGGCCCTCTTCTCTTCTCCCCTGCTGATCTCAGCAGATCCCATGGAGTAAACTGTCATTTCTATGCTGTTGGTTCTCAGATCTGCTTATCTACCTCTCGCCTCTCTGCTGACCTCCAGTCTCACATCTTTAATTGCCTTTTAGATATCTTGAACCATACATCCAGAAAGCATTTTAAACTCAACATGTCCAAAACTAATCTCATTCCTTTTCCCCCAAATCTTCTTCTCTTCTGAATTTCCCTATTACTGACAAAGATGCCAGCCTCCTCCCGGGCACCAACCTGGCCCGCTCCTACCTTTCCTTTCTTCTTTTGCCTTCCTCACTCTGCCCTCCCCACCTTTCAGGTAACTCTGTGATCCAGGGACACAAGCCTCCTTGCTGACCCTCTCACTGCCACTCCATTTTCCAATCTGGTGCATTTCCACTAGCTGTCCTGCATGCCATCTCCCTTCTCATCTCCATCTCCTGGCTTCCTTCAAGTCCCAGGTAAAATCCTACCTTGTACAAAAAGCCTCCAGTTTATTCTGTCTATGTCTTACTTGCATGTAGCTGTTTGCATATGGTCTTTCTCATCAGACTGTGAGCTCCTTGAGGTCAGGGACTGCATTTTGCCTTAATTTATATTCTCAGCACTTGGGCACAGTGACTGAATTGACTGACATGCAAATCAAATTCTAGAATCTCAGAGCTGGGAAGGTCCTTAGACCATACAGTCCAACCCTGATGATGTAAAAGGAATAAACAAAGGGTTTGGAGAAGGGAGGGGAAGGCAAAGGACTAGACCAAGTTCACACAGAGCCCAGATTAAATCCAAAGTCTGTTGGTGCCAGATTTCCTAACATTTAGAAATGGGCTGTGTCAGGAGCCACTGGTTTTCCCTCACCAGAGATCATCAGAGGCTGAATGTTTATGTACTGAGATGACACTGGCTTCTCATTCAGGTGGGTGGGTTGAACCTAGCAGTTTCTGAGGCCCCTTACACCTTGGAGATTCTGCAAGTACATAATCATGAATTCCTCATTCAGTGTTGTCTCTGAAATCCTCCTGAGCCTCAAGATGGGTGGCATGAGAAAATTACATGCATGAGAACAAGATTCCCCTGAATGGGCATGTGTTTTTGGAGTTCAGATAGCAAAGGCCACCTTCCACAGACGCACTGACATTGGGGATGGCCAACATCAACAGATTATCATTCCCTTAGGGGACAAGTCTTTAGGAGAGAGTCATACTTATCTTTGTTAACAAGTGGTTCTTATTCCCCCCTGAACCCTGCAAAAATTCATAAAGGTTGGAACTGATTGAAAACTTAGAATTATGGCATAATCCATCAGCTCCCAGTCATTGCCATTAACAAAGTAGAAGAGTAGAAGGCCTCTAGAAAGGAAAGGAATGCATTTATTATTTAACCTCAGAACTATTAATGCCGAAAGCAATGAATGAAGAAATTGACTTTAAGCCATTCTACCAATAAATGATGTTGTTTTCAAGTACAGAAAAAAGAATTAGGTTCTATTAAAAGAGACATATGATTGGAGTCTGACACAGTTGGAGCATGGAAGGAAAAAGCCCAAAATGTCATGGAGGCAAAAGATCCAATCAAAGAAATGCTCCTAAATTTATGGGTGGCAAAATCTACTCCCTACCCCCACCATGGATCCTCCAGGCCCTGAGCTGAGGGGAGCTAGTACATGTCTGCTAGGTATGCAATGAAAGATGAATGGATGGGTGAATGGAGACACGGGCGGTTGGATGGGCAGAAAAGAGAGTAATAAACAAATGAGGAGATGATTGGATGGATGCACCAATGAATGACTGAGAGAACGAATGAAGCCAATAAATGAACAAGCAATCAGGATCAGATAAGTAATGGGATGGATGGATGGATCAAGTGAATGAATTAACAAATAAATGAGTGGATAGAAAGATGGATGAAAGAATAGGTGGGTGGATAGGTAAGGGAATGGTGGAATGAACTAATGGAGAGCAATGATCTAATTAACAAATGAATAAGCAAACAGATAAATAGAAGGATAGATAGATGAATTCACTAAGGGAGAGGGAAGGGAAGGGGAAAGGGTACAAGGAAGGGAAGGAGAGGGGGAAGAGGATGGGGAAGAGGAAGGGAAAGGGGAAAGGTAAGGGGAAGGGGGAGGGAAAGGAAAAGGAAAGGATAAGTGGAAGGGGAAGGGGAAGGGGAAAGGGAAAGGGAAGAGGAAAGGAAAAAGGAAGGGAAAGGGGAAGGGGAAAAGGAAGTGTTTGGGTGGGGGGCATGATGTTTGGGAATCTCAATCATCACAGCTGATGCTCTTCCAAGGAATATCGTCAAACCTGGTCAGGCAAAGAGGTTTGTTTAATTGGAAGAAGATTGTGTCTTCTTAGGAACCCCAAGTTTTCAACTTAGTGATGCATCAGGATGTAAATCAGGGTGCTCCTCCTTCTTCTGGGGATTATTCCTCTTCCGATGACTATCTCCATGGTTGTGAGTCCCCAGACCTTCCTTGGTGCCTTGGTCAGCCCAGACTCAATTACCCAGCCCCCCCAGGCCCTGCCCTTTAGCTTCCAGTTTACTTAGCACATCCTCCACTGTATCTCAGAACAAGTCTAATTATAGGACTTTCCGGAGAGTGGCTCCTGAGTCATCCCAAAGGGCTCAAACTTTACCAAGACTCAGCAGAGAACCGTGCCTATGCATCTATTGGTCACGCACCACAAAGAGCAAGACAGAGCTCATGTGCCAAGACATACAGGTAATAGTAACTGAGATCAGGCACCATCCAGCAAGGCCAGAGTGGAACAGAGCCAAGCCAGAGGAGGATTGGCATTGCTGTCGGGTCTGAGGCCTGTGAGGGATGCTCTCTAACTGCTAGCCTTGGGCAAAAGTCATTCCCACTTTAGGAGCCTCCGTCTTTTGGTCTGAAAAATAATAATGATAATTTTACCACCTGGACCATAGTGAACCACTGTAAACCTTAAATTGATTTAGAAATTTGAGTTATTAATCAATCAGTAAGCACCAATTACTGTGTGCCAGGCATTGTGAGGGCATGGAGGATAGATATACAAAGAATGAAGGACTCCCCATAACTGCTGAAGGATCAGGGTCTCCTGCCAAGTATTTCGTTGTTAAAGAAGCACCTCCAAACTCTGGGCATACTCTCCAGCCACCCTCTACCATGCCGGGAACACTCCCCTCCTCATTTCCCCCTCTTGGCTTCCTTCAAATTCCAGCTCAGATTCCCCCTCTGCAGGAAGCCCTTCCTGGCCCCTCCCAATTCTAGTTTCTTCCTTTTATCGATTAACTGCCCCTTATCTGGTCTTCATCTTGTCTGTTTGCATGGTGTCTCTCACACGGGACTGTGAACCCCTTGGGGGCTTTCTTTGTATCTCCTGTACTTAGCACAATGTCTGGCATACAGTATAGGTGCTTAATAAATGTTTGCTGTCTGACTGACTGACCAAATCACTAGAAACTGCATTTATCTAAGTAATATGTCCCTAACTTTGACTCCCGATTAAGGAGGACTTAATACAATCACAAAATTTGAGATTTGGAAGGGAGAGATGATTTATACCTGGGCAGAGAAGGAGGATGCCCTCTGCACGTGGTCATTCAGCCTCCAGGTGATGGGGGGAATCCACAGCGCTGGAGACAGCCTGCTCCGCTGATGGACAGCTCCCACTGTGGGCGTCAACATCTCCCACCTACAGTGTGCCTCTCTGCACCCCCTCCAGCAGTGTTCCCAGTTCTGGCCTCTTGGGCAGTGTAGACCCTCTTCCATAGCCAGCCTGGGGCTTTTCAGACACTTGGAAATCGTCATCACGTCCCCTCAAGCCTTCTCTTCTCCGTTTCCATCCTCCCACGTCCCGGGCATCCTCCTTCAGTCACCACCCAGTGCGTCCTTGTTTCTACCGTCCAGCGTATTCTCATTTATCTCGCTCGGCGTTTCCCCATGACATTGGAATCTGGCTGGGGAGTTCTGCTGCTGTGGGCTGCAGCTACAAACCTGACCCCCCAGCTCCAGGTCTGGTCAGAATTAGAGGCGTGACCGGGCCTGGGACCGTGGCGTCCACTGCGGCTGGGTTCAAGGGCCAGGTCTTGGCCAGCTCAGACTGCTGCTCTCCCACACCCCTCCCTGTGAGTGATTTGAGGCTGTATTATAAAACCAAGCTAACGCAGTGGTCAAATTCTGCTCAAGGTTAGACTTTTCCATTTAAATAAAATGTATTTTCTGTTAAAATGTGTAGTCACACCCGAGTATGATGTAAAATAAAAACAAAGCCATGAATAACGGCCCGCTAACACTTCCTAAATCAGCTCTGGGCCTGAGGCATCCCTCGGTTTCTGCTCCTGCCATAGTGACCCCTGCCACAGCCGATATCCATATCCCTGACAGCCACACCTCTCCTCAGCCCTGATCCCCCCTCCCAGAGCCAGGCTCAGATTTCAGGTCATAACCCCCACGGATCATCTCTGCCTGCCTGGCAGTAGCCAGCAGACTGGCTCAGGACCCACCTTCGGACCCTCCTTCCCAGCCCCTCCATCCACACCCACCGAGTGAAGCATTAACACAACCACGAAAAGAACCTTGGGGAACTCTGGAGATGCTCCGAGTGGGAATCCTACTCCTCCCACTCACTAGGCAACCTCAGGACTGGCCGTCAGCCTCTGAAACCTCCACTTCTTCATCTAGGAAGCGGAGAAAATAATCGTGTCGTCTCTCCCTGTCAGGATGTAAGCCCCGCCAGGGTAGGGACAGTCTTGTTTGCTTGGGGCATATGCCCAGCATTTCACATAGTGCCACAGGGAAGGGAAGAAGCACTTATTAAGCCTAAATTATGCCAGGCCCTTTACAAATATCTCATTTGATACTCACAATAACACTGGGAGGGAGGTGCTGTTATTATCCTCACTTCACAGTTGAGGAAACTGAGGCAGACAGAGGGACACAGAAACACAGTCAGAATCACAGGCTTTTGGAACTGAGAGACCATGAGCTCTGGGTTCCACTCCCGAATCTCTGGACTTTCTCTGCCAAGCCCTGGCTTGGGTACCCTCTGCCTTCCTTTCTCTTGCATGTGTGGTTTTAGCACAGTGCCTGACACAAGTGTGTAGTACCTGCTTTCTAACTTGATTTGGCTTGATACTGCACCCAGCTGGCTCCAAAGAGCCCACAGCCTGGGGAGAGGATAAGACCAGGACACACAAGTGTCCTCCTTGGACACTCTGCATATCCTCATTTCTACTATAAAGTACTCTGAGGCGTAATGATACTCCATCACAGTCACACACCTCAAATATCCTGGAGTATCCTCGTGCTGCAAAAAATGGTGACTACGAAAGCTCAGAGAAGCATGGGATGGTTGTATGGACTGATACCGGGGGACGTAAGCAGAACAAGGAAAACTAGGAGCAGAATTAATTGCGATAACATCAGGAGAAAGAACAAAAACTGGACACTTTGCAGTTACAGTAACCAAGCTAACTTCCCATCCTTCTTCGAAGAGATAGGAAGTGGGGGCTGTGGGTTTGGAATGGCACATATACTAACAACATCTAAATGTTGCCTAGGTTCATTGACATTTTTTCTCTTTCTTTTTAAATATGAATTACAAAAGGTGGCTTACTGGGGAAAGGAATGGGGATATGTTAAAATAGGGATATATACATGTTAAGGAATGTGCTATAAAAACAAAAAGTACTAATAAAATTAAGATGTTTCTTCATACTTCAAGCCTTACATTGAGGAAGAGCTCATTTCTGACCAGGAAAACCAGGGAAGGTGCCGTCTAGGGTGGATTTGATGTCTGTCTCATTCAGAAATGTGAGTGAGGGGCCTAGCCTTATCTGTGTGAATAACCTACTAGGTTTTCTCTCTTCCTGCTGTGGAGAAGGGGTAACTGTCCAGAGGCCATTCTCAACACTGCCTACATTGGGCTTAAAGGGCTTTCCCAGAAGCAAGCATTATGATGAGCAGGAAAGTTGGGGGGTGGGAGGCCATGGCAAGCAGAGTAATAAGAGAACATTAGTGCTGCTGCCGTTTGCCTGGGACAAGCCACACCAAGGGCAGGAGTCTGTAGTTCAGGTAATTAACTGGTGAGTGAATGAACAATCTGTGGCTTTGACTTTGACTGTCCCTATTTACTCAAACTGAGCCATCAGCTACATAGTGTGGATGCTGTCTGGTTAGTTACTGCTCGAGTGTGACATTCTAGCTTGAGACAACAGCTTTACCTCCAGGGTTTGCCGAGCAGTTTACTACGCTATCTCCCCCACTTTTGCTATTGGTTCTTTGATGTGTCAATCTTTCCTTCCCCTTTGCCTTCTGTAAAATTCCAACAGCATCCATCCTGCTGATGTAACTAAAGACTAATCAAAATTGCTGAAAATGTAAGTCAGGACCCATTCGTTGTTTTTTTTTTTTAATATCATGGGACTGTGCTTCAAGAATATAATAAGCCAATTATTAAAATGTCCCTGTGTGTTAATAAGTGGGATTGGCAAAGTATCTATCAGTGAATCCCAGGACAATTTTTATGTCAGCAGGAATGATCTTTCTCCTGTTTAGGAAACCAAGGAGAGATAAATAGAAATTCTCACAAATGGAGTAAGAATGCTTTTAAAGGGAAATTTTTAAATGAAGATTAACAGTCTGTGGGTACAGACAAAATTTACTTGGGAAAAACCTTCTCTCTGAATATTTATATTCCTGCTCTAAGGCTCCACTTGGGAGTCCAAATTCAGAAATAATGAAAATCTACGGATCCTTTCAAGGACAATGGATTAGGATAGCTGGAGACTGAAAAGATGGAAAAGAGCCAGCATTTTCAAAGAGACTTTATAAAGAAAAGCTCAGACTGAATCCAGCACCAAGAACAGACTGACTCTGGGCTTTGTATACGAGTAGAGTTAAGTGGAGATGCATTGGAGAAGTCTGTACCTGTAGTATCGCATTTTCCATAACCCTCATTAAATACTTGCCCCCCAACAAGGCTCTCTGTATCAAGGGCTTATCAGCTCCCTAACAAATTCAGGGGTGATCTGAGGTGTGGCTTCATTTTCATCTTCTTGCCAAGGCCGACAAAAAAGGAAAGTGACAAATGCTATAGAAGCTATGGGAAAACAGGTACATTGATTTGGTGGAGCTGTGAACTGGGCCAACCATTCTAGAGAAGAATTTGGAACTATAACCAAAAAGTTACTGAATTGCATGCCCTCTGTCCCAGGGCTACTACCATGAAGCCTATCACCCCAAAGAAACCAAGGAGGAAAAGGACACAGATATAAAAATATCGATAGTAACTATTTTTGTAGTAGTGCCAAAGAAATGGAAACTGAAGGGGTCCCCATCAAGTGGGGAATGACTCAGCAAGTTACGGTGTATGAATGGGATGCATGCTATTATGTGGGAAGAAAGGATGAAAGGTATGGTTTCAGAGAAACCTGGTTAGATGTGTATGAAATAATGCAGAACAAAGTGAGCAGAAATAAGACTATTTACACAATTAACAATGACATTATAAAAAGAAACAACCCCACAAGACTTGAGAATTCTGATCAAGGCTGTGACCAACCACAGCACCAAAGGACCCATGTTGTGATCAGCTTCCTGACAGAGGTGCTAGGCTGGGGGGAGGGGGAGCAGAATGAGAAATTATGCTTTTGGACATGGCCCATGTGGGAATTTGTTTTGCTTGGCCATCCATATTTGTTGCAAGGATTTTTTTTTCTTCATTGGTAAAGAGAGAAAAATTGATTTTTGTTTAATGGAAATTTCAGTTCAATGAAAATATTTTTAAATTTAATATCAAAGTTTATACCTGGCAACTTTAGCTATTTGAATGAGCAGACTGTGTCCCTTGGCCCATCTTACCTACACCTCAGGGTCATGGGGTCATGGATTAATGGGGCAGCTCCTTCTCCTGAACAGGTAAGGATTCCCCTTGGTTTTGAAATGTGGTACCCAATGAGTCATGACAGACTGAGGGAAGCAGATTTTTGTGCATGAAAGTGGCTGGATCCCTGCGATCCGAAATTCCTAGAAATACTGGCAATGGGAAATTGCATGTCTTGGAGCTGAGCTGAAGAACAGCTGGACAGAGGGTACTGGACTCAGGGTGTGACGCTGGGGGCATGCAATCTAACTAGACTGGCCAAGACGTGGTAACAGTCGAATTCCTTTCTTCTGGGCCTTCGGCTCTTCTGCTTCCCAATGGGCAGTGAGGCAGCCTGAGCTGGCTTTCTGTATCCTCCAGCCCTCCCCTAGACTGGCAGCCTTCTGAGGGCCCAGGCTGGGCCTCAGTCTCCCCCTCATCTCTTAACCACTGGCTTATCCATATGATGAGTTTAATTTGGTTTTAAAAATAAATTGAAAAGGATGAGAACAGGTACCCCATGCTGAAATGTCTGAAGAGTCTCCAGGAAGGAAATTAAAGCTTTCCAGTGGTTCAGTCTCGACCTTAAGGAAGCTGTGCCCTGCAGTCCTTGGTGATGCTTCTGTCAGATGTCC
The DNA here is from genome assembly GCA_011680675.1 of Gymnobelideus leadbeateri. Classification (NCBI taxonomy): domain Eukaryota; kingdom Metazoa; phylum Chordata; class Mammalia; order Diprotodontia; family Petauridae; genus Gymnobelideus; species Gymnobelideus leadbeateri. The sequence goes on along the minus strand of WOXC01008744.1, from coordinate 367,020 downwards.
ATTCGTTAGACCAGACCTCAGATGTCCCTTCTGAGACTGAGATTCTGTGACTCGGGGTCATCTGCTGGCAGAGATTTTACCATAATATTCATTTAAAATACAACATGGTGACTAGACAGGCTGGTTAATGGGCAAGGGGTCCGGAGCAGCTCTCCTTGGCCCAATGCCACCACCTGGTGGCCAGACCTCTCCCCACTGAACTGCTGGGGGCCCCACCCAACCCACTCTCTGGAGAAAAAGGGGTTCTCTTGGCCTCCCCTGCCTGCTCCTGGCCAGCCCAAGGGCATCTGATCTAAGCTGATTCCCCTTACACTAGTTCTCAGGAGTGGCTCTCCAAGCTATAACCTTGAGTGACGGAGAATTCACTGCTGGCCGGGTGTCCCCTCACTTCTCCACATTAGTGAATGAAAGAAGGAAAAGGCATTGAATGTCAATGTCCCAATTGAATAAGTATATACTGCAAGCAAATCGCTGTGCCAAGTCCTGGGGGCAGAAATAAAAACGCAGAGTCAGTCTCTGCCTCAAAAAGCTTCCATTCTCACGGGAAGAGAGCACTTGGTGGGGGGACCAGCCTGTAATTAAGGTTCATCTGAGAACCAGCATTTACTGAGCACCTGCTGTATGCCCACTACTGTGCTGAGGGCTTCACAAGCACCCTAGGAGATAGGTGTTATCATCATTCCCGTCCTACAGTTAAAGAAACTGAGGCAGAGTCAAGTGACTTGCCCAGGGTGACCCAGCTAGGAAATGTCGGGCTGCCTTTGAACATTGATATTCCTGACTCCAGGCCTAGCGTTCTGTGTCAGTCTCATTTTTCCTGCAGACAATGAATCTGTACAGGACCACACATCCTCAAGCAATCTGTGGGAAAATACGTGGTGCGTGGGGAGGCAGAAAATGATCCTGTGCCTCTATTTCCCTCGATGTATTACTTTGCTAGAGATGGTGCAGCACAGGGGATAGTGAACCAGCCTTGAAGCCTTCCAGACCCAGGTTCAAGAGCCACCCACAACACATCTTGGTTCTGGAAACATGGCCAAGTCACCAGCATCCTCTCTGTGCCCTGGACCAGAAGCAGCTGGGACTGAGGCTTCCAATGTTCCAGCCCAAACCAGGACAAGAGGTCATTGAAAAATAATTAACAAAATGAATAGAAATATAGCAATACATGGTGCTGATATGTCAACAGGTGGCCTCCAGGGACTCCTTCCACTCAGAAGCCAAGAGGGGTCCTGAGGTGGTTGGTCCTTGCCCACCTTGGTCCCAGCGGGGATGCTCCACAATCAGGTCCCACTCTGTGACAGATGAGGCTGAAACCTGAAGACCCCCCCCAAAACAGAGCTGATCCCCTTCTCTCTGTCTTGGCTGGCCCCACAAGGTAGAACTTAGAGCCGGGGTCCTAAGTTTCAAAAAAATGAATGTTGACTCAACAGGAAGAAAGCCTCCTTGTCAACATGAGCCGACAAACGGTGGGATAGGGCTGCATGTTGGGCAAGGTCTGTCCCTAAAGGTACAAGAGTGAGTGTGTGTGTGTGTCTCAGCAAGTGCTCGCTCAGGCAGGTGCCCAGCTATCAGGGCAAGTCCAGTCTGAGCATGGCACCCAGGGTGCTTTGCAACACCCCAAAGCTGCTTCTCTCCCCAGATGCTCTGTTGATGCTCTGTCTGCTCTGTCGCTGAGCCCAGACAGGGCCCCCTCTTCTCCACTGATGCCCTTGGCTGTCTTGGTCCCAGCTGCTGCCTCTATCTGCTTAGACATGCCTAGCACATAGAGGCTGGGAGCACTTAAGCTTGATGGGGAAATCTGAGCTAGTGAGGGCCAAAGTCAGAGTCTGGGGCCTCCAGCAGCTGTAAAGGACGCCCCCCCCCCCACAAAGCCCCAGAGGCCAGAGAGCCTCCCTCCATCCTCCCACATGTGCCCAGGAGCCAGGAAGAGGGACGGGGTGGGGCAGGGCGCCAGGGATCTGCCTTCCCCCAGCAGAGGGGCCTGAGTCTGGGGAGGGACATCCCCAGGACGGTCAGGGGTCTGGGGGCCAAGATAAACCTCGGCGCTAGAGAGGAGAATGAAGTTCCTGCACGGGCCAGATAAACACAGAAAAGCCAGGCGCTGGCATTTCTTGCCTGGCAGAGCCCTCCCTCTAGTGCCCAAACCAAGAAAGGGCGAGTGACAGCAAACTGAAAGCCAGACACACACACAGGCTGCAGACTGGGGTTTAGGAAAGAAGCCAACACACCTCGAGGGTCTATGAGCATCGGGGCCTTCCTATGCACGTGCCCCGGAGCAAGGCACCACCTCTGTGAAATGGGGTTCATAAATAGCAGCACTTAACCTTGCAGTTGTCAGGCTAAAATCGCTTAAAGTGCCTTGCCAGTGGTGAAGGCCCCCTCGAATGCCTCTAGGGCTGTGGCCCAGGCAGAGAGGTTACAGATGGGGAGATTGAGGCAGGCAGGGGCAGGAAGGCCCAGCACCCTGTCCCCGGTGCCACCCTGCCGTCCTGAGTGCTGCTACAGGAACATGGAAAAGGAGGGATGGCAACCGTCCTCCAGGACCTCACCGTCCCCTGGGGGTCTGGGAGTCACAGAACAGTGGAGACAGGAGGGAGAGCCCTCGGTGCCTTTGGGAGGGGCGTCCAGGGAGAGTCCAGCACCGAACTTTAAGAGAAAATTCGTAGTGATAACGAAAAAAGCTGCACGGTGCCGTTGAAAGAGCACCTCTCAAGTCAGGAGGACCTGAGTTCAAATCGTCTCAGACACTAGCTGTGTGACCCTGGGCAAGTCACTTCACCCTGATTATCTAAAAAACAACACACAGTAATAAGGGGAGTGATACTGTAGGCTCATCGCGCTCCCAAGCGAGGGGCTTCCCCCCAGAACGATGCGCTCTACGCTCATTACTAACTCTGAGCTCTACGCTGAGCCCCAGGACACGCACCGCGCGCGTGCGTGTGTGTGTGTGACCCTGGGCAAGTCACTTCACCCTGATTGCCTCAAAAAAAACAAACCTGTTTGACTGGGGCAGCGTGGCTGGTGGGTTCATCACTCGTGACGCGCCCCCCGCCGCCTTTCCTTCTAGGTAATTTGACACCGACGGGCCGCTTGTCCCCGAGGTCAGGGCTCACTCGGCCTCCCGTCTGCACGCGGAGGCTGGGGGGGGTTCCAGCCGCCAAGGGCCTGGCCCGCCCGAGCCCTCCCCAGAACCCTTTAAATGGGCGTAATGACGGGGCGGGGGCCAAAGAGAAAAGTCTTGTCCTGTGAGGTGAGGACCCTTCCCACGCTCCCTGACTCTGCGGAGTCGCTCCGCCTCAGGGGGAAGCCCAGGAGATCCCCTCGCCCGCTTTCCCCGGACAGGATTGCTTGACATGTGGACGGCCAAGCTCCGCTTCAACCGCGAGATGAATTTACTCTGCCAAGAGGCCCCCCAGTGTCTCCTCCCACCCCACAGCCACACCTCGGTTCAGGACAAGGACCACGACCACAGGCTGATGCAGCCACGGGACGCTGGGCTCAGGCTCAGGAAGACCCAAGTTCAAGTGCAGCCTCACACTTCCAACTGAGTGATGCTCTGCACCAGTCACAAGACCTGGCTGCCTTAGCTGTGGGCTACCAGCACGGACCACCTTCCCCTTAGCACCGTGCCTGGCCCATAGCAGGCACTTCATAAATCATTATTTCTTCCCCCTTCCCCGCTCTGAGTCTCTCTCCACTTTCCAATCACATACTGATGGTGCCGATGCCTAACGAACATTCCTAGAATGGGGGCTCTAGGATAAAAGGCCCCCCGATTAGCCTGGCACCGCCAGCTCCCCGGGCTGGCTCCCAACCACCCAGCGGCCCATCTGTGGCTCCTGGAGATTGCCTCCTCTCCCACGCACTCCCCTCTGGGAGGGCATCCCTGGGTGCCCTGCGTGCCTCTTCCTCACCTCCCAATGCCCAGGGCAGAGACGCTGGCCTTGAAGAGCTGAGCATGCACTCGGGCGGGTCATGGCTGCACAACCCACCCACACCATAGCCAAGACCCAGTGGGAGAAGGGGGAGGAACTTGAACAGACCAGCCGGCACACAGGGGCTGCTCCGTAGGCCAGACGTCTACCAAAGGGAAGACAAAGAGGAGTAAAGAATTTTTTTTTTTATTTTCAAAGCTTCTAAGGGGGTATTACAAACAATGGAGAATTTAAAAAAGAAACATCAAAAGCTATTTTTTTTAAGTAACTGAATGACCCTTTAAAATAAAAATCTGAGATTAAACAATGACAAATGCTAGCCGATTAAATCTTTTGAAGATGAGAAATACGAGCTTTGCCTCATTTGCTAACCCGCTATCAGCAGCTGGGAACCAATGGTCTTTGAGGCATCGATGAAGCACGGTGGCGGACACGGCCCGTGCACTGCACGGGAGAGTTCAGCGGTGACCGCCAACGTGATCAACAATGGAGCCGTCCTCCTGCCAGCAGACACGACGCTGTCCTTCCCGCTGCTGCCAACTCAACACGTCAGTGAATGTAAGAATAAAGTGGCGACAACAATCCAAATCCTGACTTTATTTTTTAATATAAAAAATGCAGTTCTGGAAACCCCCCTCCTCTTGCCCTAACATAATGCTTTACCTCTTAAAAATAAAAATAAAGTCCTAATTCTATATACATCACATGTACCATACAAAAAGGTATCCAAAGTTTCTATTGCTACCAAAGGGTTCTAAAGTAAAACGTGTTACAGAAATCCCCTCGTTGTAAACAAAAGGTTACAAGGTACAAAACCCAATTACACACAAGCCACCGGGTCCTTCTCGACAACAATTGTGATACAAGTTTCTCCCATAGCTAGTTGAACGCTCATGTGCCTGTATAAAAATGCATATCAATAGGCTTTTTTCAAATTTATTTTTCATTATAAAGCAAATTAATACTTTCTACAATAAATAAATCACAGGAGGCACACCTAGGGAAAAAAAATAAACGTCACCGGGAGCTGGATGGGAGGAGATTCTGAAGGGAGCCATGCCGAAGACCAGGGGCTTCCCAGCCATTCTGGGCAGCAGGGGAGTGTTTTTGGTGATCTGCAAGTGATGTACGGCATCTCCACCTCTTTCCACAGAGGACCCTTCAAAATAAGGTCATTTTCTTAAAATACACTTTTTTGTCATTGCAAATTTACATCAGTCTTATTAAATAAGGGGTACTCTGTGCAAAGAGGATGATTTACAAAAATTATTAAAACATTCAAAAGTCTTTAAAAAAAAGCCACAGACCCAGGAAAGTAAGAGAAGCAGCACCATGTTGTAGGCCCGAGGACGCCTGGGATGTCACCGGGATCTCGGGGTGGACAGGGCCGCAAAGTGGTGCTCAGGTACCCAGCTTCAGGTAGAAAACATCAAAATAAAACCACCCCCACCCCCCAGCTGGGGACAAAGAAAGAATGAAGGAACTCCTACTGAAAACCAGAATAAGTTAAATTCTGAACAATATACACCTATGTACAGCGGTTTAGGGACACTATGGACAAAGACACTCGGAGCAGGGTTGTGAAGGCTCCTCCCGGCAGCAACACAATGATACAATCATCAATCAACGGGGCAATGGCGAGCGGGGAATGCGCGGCAGACAGCGGGGCTCAGCCACTGCACCCATCAGTGATTACGGAGCTCGATCTTCAGGACATTCCTTTGGAAGAAGAGTCCAAGCCCCCTGAGGCCTGCTCGGGGTCGCGGCTGTGCCGGGCACCTAGTCAATGTCACTGAAGTCACTGACCGGATCACCGTGGACGCGGCTCAGGTGGTTGGTGGCGCGGTCAAAGGCTATCCTCACGGCTTTGCGGATGCTGGAGTTCCGGCCTTCCATCATTTTCAACTTGTCTATTGTCTCATCGATTCCAAGGGGGACCATTTTGGATTTGGGGAGCCACTGCCTTTAGAAAAAGAAGGAGAAGGAGGACTCAGGGTCAGGTAACAACGGTTTCCCCAACACTGGATCAGGGCAGCTGTACAAAGAGGGCTTCCTGGCCGAGCATCAGCCAACTATAGAAGTCCTGGGACTTCTGCATTCAAATTACTTGTAAAATTTAAAATTCTTTCAAATTATATTTTACTGATGACTTCAACTTTAACCCTTGTTTCTTTTTTTAAATTTTATTTATTTTTTTTTTTGCTTTTTGGAGAGGGAAAGCCAGGGCAATTGGGGTTAAGTGAATTGCCCAAGGTCACCCGGCTAGTATGTATTAAGTGTCTGAGGCTGGATTTGAACTCAGGTCCTCCTGACTCCAGGGCTGGTGCTCTATTCACTGTGCCACCTAGCCGCCCCTTAACCCTTGTTTCTTATGTGGCAGGTCATTCCATGCCCCATCCCAATCCCCAAACAAATATATATTTCTTTAAAAAAAAAAAAAACCACTAACCCAAAGCACTTCACTAATGCCTCTGCTGAGGAATAAAATACTTCTCTCCAGGCCATACTTAGGAAGGAGTAACAGCTGGAGAGAAAGGCTGAGTGCTCCCACACAGCCTGGGGGCTGCCTCCCCATCGACAGGCCCCAGTGCCACACAGCCTTTCAAAGGGCAAACTCACCAACTCCTTTTATTGTCAAAAAACAACACTAAGAAGAGCTTCTCATCGGCCTTGGTCTGCATCTGCTCTCCAACCTTGAGCACGTCCAGGGGCGGGGCTGGGATGGTGACGCCGTTGTGATGGCCGGCCACACGGGGCATCTGGGGGTCGATTATCTGGAGGGAGGAAGAGCAGAAGAGTTATGAGAGCATGGTGCTCGGCACCCCCGGGCAGAGAAGGGCGCCACCTGTCCCTCCTCATGGGTGGGGGCTGCCTCCGGGCCCAGCTGGGACACAGGGACTGCTGCCAAGAACAGAGGCATCCAAGGGCTTTTAGAAAGAGAGAAAGTGAGACAGAAACACTGCCCAACAGGCCAAGAACTCAAACAGGGAGCTGGCCTCCTCTGGCACATCCCCTGCGCCTGGCCGAGGTCACCATCATGACTAGCCCTGCCTCTGCCCAGTGCTCTGCACGAGGCCCTCCTCCCTTCCCGCCTGGACTCCCTTGGCAGCCGACAGTGGGTTGGCCCGCCTCAGACCCAGCCACCTTCTGCTTGGTGGGTGCCAGGTACTCTACTCTGGCCAGGAGCCAAGATCAAGGCCCATTTGGCTCTGAACACCCCACGTGACCCAAGCCCCACGACTGCTTCTGCCTCCTCACAGCCACTGCATACTCTCCTCTGCCCCATCCTAGTCCTCACATACACCTCCACGTGCCTGGCATGCTCCCCAGAAGGCCCCTTCCAGCTCCCAGGCCCCTAGTGCCCAGCCCTCTTAATACCCTCCCTCCCTTCACAACACCTCCAGAAGAGTGCCTGGCACACAGCAGGTGCTTAATAAATGCACATTTGTTCTGAACATGCCCATCAATGAGCACCACAAGCACCACACCAAGGTGTTTCTTTTTGTGAAATTATGGAAAAGGTAAAACCATTTCCAGCCTTAACTAATTTTAAAATGGAACAAAGAGCAGTTTGTACAAAAGCAGTCAGCTGTGAGCCTGCACTGTCATCCTAGACATGAGCAGGGTCCACGGGGGGCCCCTGGGGGAGAAGCCAGTCCCCAACTCACCAGGGCGGGGTAGGAGGGGTATCCGCTACATTTGGCCCACACCACTTTCAGAGGCTCCAGAACAGAGGCTGCCGCGTCAGTTGAAATCCACATGCTGTTCTGGCCAACTTCTAAAGAGGGAGAAGAAAGCAACAAGAACATCACAAGGAGCAGACAGCCCGGCGCGTGCCCCCCACGCCTCCCTCGGGCAGCTGCCCTTCACGTGGAACACAAGGGGGGGCTTCGAGCCACAGTCCTGCATCCCCAGTGCACCCCAGCCAGTGCTGACTCTGACTCTAACAAGCTTTAATGGTCCCCAGGCAGGGGAGCTGGCACAAGGGCCCTTGTGCTGTGCTGTGTCTGGGGCTCCCCACACCAGGCCAGCATCCCCCACAGCACCTAGGAGCCTCCCTCAACGCTCCTCTGGTACCTGGCTCAGCACCCCCTACCCAACACTCACCCCCCATAAGGGAGCTGGGGCCTCCCCTCGGCTTTCACCAAGCTGCCCCGGCACTTCCTCAACCCCCTCTGGCAAGGGAGGCCCACAAAGGCCCAGAGCCACCAAGAAATCCCAGGCCATGTGAAAGGCCCCCAAAGAGATCACGGCATCTCTGTCAAGGCCTTGATTCTGTCCACCTGACGCTCCCAGAGGAGAGCTGGAAACCAGCCTCCCCGTCTTTGAAGGATCCCCAAGGAGGAGAAATCCATTCAGCTCAGCTGGCTCAGCACCCAGGGGCAGGGGCGGCCCACATGCTTCTGCCATGACAGCTGGAGACTGGCTACACCCTGAGGGCAGCTGTGTGAAACAAGGGCCAGCCTGAAGAGAGCCAAAGGCACCAAAGCAAGGGTCTCAACTCTATCTACCCCCTCACTCCTGGAGCAGCACCATAACGGCGGAAGTTTGACTGAGAGCATTCCAGCCACCCAGGGTAAAGGGGATGGCAGCTCCCAGCCCAGGGGAGACAGAAGGACCACACCTGGGCACAAACAAGCTCCCGGCAGGAGGGATGGAGGGGACAGGAGAATGAGGATAAAAACGGAATCAGATGGAGGCAGGAACCCCAAACCTGCATGTATGCGTTCAGACGCTGGAGGAGGGGCGCACCTTCCCTAATGCATGGAGAGGCTCTGTGAGTGGCTGGGGCAGTCATGAGGGGGGAGCGGGGGAAGGGGGGTTTGTTTAATGCCTTCACTGATGTTTGCAGTCAGATCACGGAAGGCTTTTGTGACTTTCTTTCAAGGAATCCTGAATAATTCTGATGCAGAAATGGAAGAAAGTAGGCAGGAAGAGAGCCTTCAGGCTGCACTTAGCCCAGCCATCAGCTCCCAGGCCATGACTTTCCAGTCTCTTTACTCTAGGAGACTCAGGGATGCGCTGGTGGGGAGCGGGGGGGGTCCACTGCCATCTCCCTGGGAGAAGCAGTCTGTTCTCTGATCCTCTGCCCAACACAAGCTGGATAGGAAAGAAGACCCATGGGCAGCAGCATCACCATGTCAAGGGCCCCTTTCAGTAGTGATGACATCTACAAGTTCTCCCAGCACAGATGCCTAGGACGGGCTCATAGTTCTGGCTGTGGCTGCCTTTGTGCCTTTCTAGGGCACTGGCTATCCTTCCAAAGGGAAGGATAGTCCTGGCTGGTGGCCACAACCCCTGCTTCTTCTCCCTTAGCACCATTTCTAGGTCCTCCCTAAGCACCCAGAGGAGGGCTGACCAATAACGAAAACTATTGGTTATAAAGATATGCACACCTTTTCAATTTTCCTTCTGTTTTTTCTTCTTTGTCCATTTCTGTCCTTCAATGCATCTGGGAGACTCTTGCCACACTTTCTTTCAACAACCTTTTTCAATGCCCCTCTAGTGGGGTGATGCTGCCCATGCCTGTCCCTGCTCTGCAAGACTGAACATGCTTAACTCAAAACCTTTGCCAGCCGCCTTGCCTGTCAAGGCCCTGGGGCTGACAAAGACACAGCCAATGCACGCTGCTAAACTTCTGAATGAAATCAGCATCATCTGAATCCATGTCCTTTTCTCAACACTTGTTCAACAGGTGGGACTGAACAGTTTCAGCTGTCTTGTCTTCTCTCTTTGTTGTTATTCGACTTCACCCACAGTCTGACAGCGGACCTGACTCCCACACGCATCCGCAAGTTTTCTACTTGCTGACCTATCTTCCATTCCCTTCTGAGGCTCACAGGTTCCCAGTCAGGACAGCCCGACCCATTCACTGGCTCAGCTTTCTAAAGCTTCATGCCCTTCCTCGGATGCTCCCTCCCTCTTCTCAATCTGTGTTCTCCTGCGTATTTCTCACATCTGCACCTTCCTAGTGAAGCCCCTGAGGGTCAAAGTCTCTGCTGATGAGACCATCTCTTCATGGACTTTCTCTACCACAGGACTAATGGATAACGGATAAGCTGCTTTTTTTTTCATGACAGTTTTTTTCTCTCCTCATCAGGAACAATGCACAAGGAGATAACCCAAATCACCTCTGGAAGGTCAGCATCAGCTGTCCTGACAACTCTGCTCCTCCTTCTAAGGAGAGCCCCGGAGCAATCCTCCCACTTACACAGAAGTGTCACAATACGTGGGACTTGGGTCCCCAGACACCCGAGAGCCCCCGCAGCCAAGCACAGAAACACAGGGATTCCTGGGCCGCCTTGGTCTACATCACTGGGACATGTGGGGTGCTCAGGAGGACAAGCACACTGCTGTATGGCTGCTGAGCCCTGTTTGGGGCTGCCCCTTCACCGTTACCCAGCTCTCACCTGTGCTCCAAGAAGCTGCAGTGTGGGCAGCAGCCACACCCCAGTATAACTGTCTTGGAGGACGGGCCAAACCAGGTTGGGGGTACCCAACAAGGCCTTAGACCCATCTGAGAGTTAGGGGGATGTCTATCTCAAGCGTGTGCGGGTTTCCCGCAGCAGGACAGGGGGATGAGAAGCATCTGTTCTCACGGCCACGGCGCACTCAGAGCTTAGTCAGGCACTGCAATACTGAGGGTCCTCCTGACTTCTGTCTTCCCACTGCACTTGGATGGCTCTGGGAAGGTGAGGCTGATCACTCTGAACAACTGTGCCTCACTCAAATGTGACTCATGCACAAGCCGAGGACAAGAAGCCAGAGGGACCAGGGGCCATCCGAGATGGAAGGCAGTCAGCAGCACACAGTGAGCCCCCAGGGTGCACATTAGCACGCTCCTCAGTCCTCCCTGCCCAGCACCCGTCAGAGGCCAGAAGACCTCTAAAAGCCACACACAACATGTGCTCCTGGATCCTGGAGATAGAGGGGAGCCTCTAGAATTAATGAGCAGGGGTGTGATGTGCTCAGAGCTGCAGGTGGAGGACAGACTGAAGTGGAGGAAACTGAGGCAGACATACAACAGGTCTGAGGCCACAGGGCCTGCTCGAGGGTGGGCACAGAAACAAGACCTGCCTGGATACAGGAGGAAGAGAGAGCAGCGGAGGATGCCCAGAGACTCAGAGGACGGTGGGGAAAGTATAAGACAAGAGGGGTCTGCAGGGAAAAGATAGGAGCTCAATTCTGGACAGACCAAGTCTAAGATGACTATGGAACTGCCAGCTTACAATGTCACACGGGAAGCTCAATGAGAGCCTGGGGCCAGACAAGGGGACATGGGAACCCCATGGATGGGATGTGGGTCTAGAGGAAGACAAAGAGGGCCCAAGGCAGTCTGGGAGCCACCTTCAGTGGCATGAGCAATCGTGCCATCTATAAGGCGGGCTCTGATAGTGGCCTTGCTGCCTTGTCTGTCTCCTGAGGACTGTCACAGGAAGCATGAGCTGGGTGCCAGGGCCTCTCGGGCTTTTACCAAAAGGTCACACCCCCATTTGCCCACTTCTGCAAAACAGGAGACATGTTTTGCTCTTCCCCAGGGACCAGTCTGACCCCCAGAGTGAGTTGGCTCCTGTCATTCCCACTGCAGGGCTTGCTGGGAGCGCCAGGTCCCTGCCCCCTCACATCACTTGGCTCAGCCCCCCTGTTGTCCTCCCAGGCTTCTGGGTCACTGCTTTTGCTATCTCCTACTGTACAGGGGCAGAGGTCATCCCAGTCAGGTCACCACGGGATCAGCCATTTCTCAGGGCAGGGGGCTGCGAGCTACTTCTGGGCACGTTGGCAAGAGACACCGTGGGACAAAGGGCTCAACACTTCAGACTCTTTCATAGCGTGCTTGGACTGATTCACAGCTGTCCCCCGGAGGCAGCATTTCAGCCACATTGGCCAACAATGTGGGACAGGATAACTATCCCTGTGCTCTGTACTGAGCAGTCCCTACTCAGAGAACAAAGGTGCCAATCCAGACAGAAAGTCACCACATGAAATACTGCCCCTGCAAAGAAAGTTGGGAAAGGACGATGGCAAAGTGGCTCAAGTTCTGGACACAGACACAGTCTTATTGCTCCTCCCTGGGCAGCTGCCAGCAGAGCTGGGGCACGTGGACTGTCCTTCACTCCTCTCCAGCACGATGGCCCTGACAGCAGATCCCACGTGAGAAGGGAGCCGAAGAGGACAACAGAGGATGGCTCAAAAGTAAACTCTGCTTGATGCCAAAGCCTAAGTCTGGCAGAAAGCAGTTAACTTATAATTAAGAGATTAACAATTTAAAATTTAAAACTACTGCCAAATAAAATTCATGCAGCCATAAAAAAAAAAAAAGACCCAGGGCAGGGGTGTCATGCTAATAACTGTCAAGACTCAGATAACCAAATTGTACAGGGAGCTGACACAAATCCCAGACCACTAACCATTCCCCAGCAGATAAACGAACAAAGGATACATTTTCAAAAGAACTACAAACTAATACAAACTGAAAGACATTCAAATACATTTTTTAAATGAGCAAAATCAGAATTAATAAAGGCTTGCGGCATGGCCAGCCTCCCATCCATCACACCCGGCCAGCCACGCCCCTAGAAGAAGGGCGCTCTGAGGAGATGCTCACCTACCTCTCGTTCCTAAAGAAGAGCGAGTCTGGGCACCAGCAGCACACACACAGAGACCTCTGCAGAGCACCCTCGCCTTGGTGTTTATTCTGCATGTGCAGCCCAAGGTCAGGAAGGCAGAGTGTGCACAGCACCAACAATGTCCTTGTTTGAGATGCCAGGCATGCTTGTCCCTGGCATGGCCCCACTCTGACCACTTTCTCATCCCTGTACCGGTCCAGGCCCTGGACACATGTCCACAGCTGCTCTCCAGCAACTTCCTCACCAGACAGGCACTGAGGACCCAAGAGCCAGCACCCGTCACGTCTCCAGCAGGCAGACCCTCCAAGAACACAGAAGCGAGGCTGGCATTCAGAAATGCCCCTTGCCACCACCCTTTAAAACAAGCCTCATCTTACATGTGCAAACCTAAGCTCTCTCCGCATCACAGAGAAGCCAACTGGCTGATCACAGGCCCAGGATTCAGAAGGAGGACTGGGAGAGACTGAGGGCTGCCCTCTGCAGACACACGGAAGGAAACCATCCGTCTGACACCCCACAGGCACGACACATCATATGTCATTTTGTTACAGACACACAGGGCCCCCACATCACACTAGGCTACTGGAGTGAGGCCGTTTCCCCCAACTCCCTTAGTTCTGCTTCTGAGGTACTGGTTAAAGACAGAATGCTCTCACACCAGTGACCAGCCTGGCCTGACTCTGCCTCTGCATCCAGACTCACTGTACCTCTTAACAAAGAAAGCCTTCTTCAGGACAAGGGCAAGTTAATGGACAGGACGACTGCTGCCAAGAATTTTAAAGAAAAGCCTCAACAGGGCCGGCTAGGTGGCGCAGTGAATAGAGCACCACCTCTGGAGTCAGGAGGACCTGAGTTCAAATCCAGCCTCAGACATTTAACACAGAACTAGCCATGTGACTTAATCCCAATTGCCCTCCAAAAAGCAACAACAACAGCAACAAAGCCTCAATAAAAAGCTCCTAAAATACACAAAGAGCCAAGAGAAGCTAAGGATGGAACACACCTCTGCCACCACCCCGCCTTCCAGTCCTCTGCCAGGACTACCACCGTGTTTGGCCAAGTCTCCGAGAACACGCTTGTGGACCCAGCATCCCCGCCGTGCAGTGCGCCCTGCACACCAACCCTGAGCAGGACCACCGGTCACATGCACGGCCACATGCACGGCCACAGCAGGCTTGGGCCCTCAGAGGAAGGAGCCAAATCCTGAAGGGGAGGCGAGCTGTGCAGAGCAGGGAAGAAGGATGGAGCCAGACCAGCGCCAGTGTGAGGCCCTCACAGCAGAGACAGGTCCAGGAGGGAAGGGCCCTCCAGAGAGGCGGGAAGGCCACAGGGGTTGCCACTCCCCAGCCTGTGGGACAGCTCTCAGGAGGCACAGGGACCATGGTGATATAAGAAAAGAATGTGTCCACATCAGGCATCCCCAAAGAAGGCGGCACTTAGGATGGGGGAAAAGAAAGGCATGTGTGCCAAGAGGGCAGGGGATCAGGTGGTGAGAAGCCTGGGGAACCCCCACACACAAGGTCCAGGCCATGTCACACAAAGGTCAGTCCTCTGGTCTCTACGCCCCTGTGCCCTATGCATGACTCCTGCCAAAGGCAGGCCTGGGTGCATGCAGGAGGCCAACATCCACCTGCCAGGATGGGCTCCCAGCTGGAGAAGTTGCTCCTTCTGTCTTCTAGGCTTGGAGGAGCCCACAGTATCCCAACATCTCAACTGATGCTGGTGCCAAGGTGAGCACTCCCGCACTGCTCTCCTGACACCTGGTCCTGCACCTTCCCTGCAGCTGTTCCTTGGATGATATGATTATTATCAGGAACTCAACAGAGATAAACATTTCCCCAAAAGAGGAAGGCACAGGAAGGTATCCCCAATTTAACGTGGTTGGTCCCTGTCCCCTTCCAGCAGTCCTGTGATTCTCTAACACGTCCTGCCTCTCAAGCAGGAAACTGGGTGGAGCATCATCCCTGGGGCCTGGCATCAACAGTCTGCCACCAAGTTCTCCCTGACACTGTTCACCTGCTTCTGCTCCCAGTTCCCTGGTCCTCTGTTCCCAAGTCCCACCCTCTGAAGCTGCTCTTCTCACTGTTTCTTATGACCCAGATAGACAGCTTTAAGAAGCAATCATCAGAGGCAAAAGGTTTGAGTCTCCAGTAGCTGGCTGGGCAATTTAAAATTCAGCCAACGAAGCAGTCTTTTTTAAAGACTGGTATCTCTCGGCTTCGAAACCTGGGTTGTGCCTCTAACTCAAAGATCCCCAAGTAGGCCCCTGGAGACCAAAAGATTTATAGCAAAGCTTTCTGTGGTAGCAAAGAACTGGAAACAAAGATGGTACCCATTGAAGGGGTAGCAGCCAAAGAAGCCGTGAGACGTGAATGTGACAAAGACAACTGTGCTGTCTGTGAGCAACGGTGAATGCCAGGCCCAGAGGGTGCCAGTTAAGGATGAAGCAGGGAAAAGCCCAACAACCCAAAGCCAGTGCTCCGCTATGCCTGGCTTGGCCTGACAACATGGTATCTCTAATTTGCTACAAGGACTTTGTCTATCTGGAGAAGCCCCAAGCTGAGCCCGGGCCCTGAGGGGAGCAGCCCCTGGAGGGGAGGGGAGGGGAGGGAGCCATGCCCCAGGGGGAGGGGAAGAGGGAGGGAACCAAGCCCCAGAGGGAGGGCCCAGCACTGACCCGCTGCGATCCTTGCTGCCTTTGCATAGTTTCCATTTTCAATGCAAGAGATGAGCTCGCTCCGATCTTCCAGCGTGTGTCTTCGGATCAGAGCCGGCTTGCCCTTGCCACACTTTGGTAAGCTGAAACAACACAAAGAGGCCATCGATAAGACACACATACATTGGCCCCAAGGGAGCGAGCAAGAAGAGCTGGCCTGGCATGCAGCAGAGTGGGCACCTGCAGCCTCTGCCAACGCTGGCCCAGCCACCAGGGCTACACTGCAGGACCAGGCCCCCGAGGGCCACCTGGGTCCCACCTTCTCTTGGAGAGAACCCCCCGGCCCAAGCCCCAGCCCCAGGCTGCCCTGCTCACCTGGAGTTACACAGCAGGCTGTTACTGGAGGAGATGCTAGACTCTGACGCACAGCGGCGCCGAGGCTCCACTCTCCGTCCAGGGCCATCATCGGGCTCTGGCTCCTTGGTTTCACCTCCAAAACCATTGGACAGACCTGGGAGACAAACACAGAGAGCACCGTGCACAGCTGAGCATGGGCAGAGGTGGGGGGCCGAGAGCCAGGAGACCCCCCCAGCAAGCCCTCAACAAGCCAACCTGGCTCCGTGTCCAGGACCCACATGGCAGGGCAGAGAACACCGACACTCCTCCGAGTTCACAGCAGGCTAGCAAGCCTCGGCACCCACTGTGGGCTCCCAAGGAGAGCTGGCCAGGTCCATCTCCACCACGGCCGCCTTTCTCCCTCTCTCCCTGCCTCTCTCTCTCTGTCCTCCTCAGCCAGGCCTTGTCCTCACTTTCCTGCTACTCTCTGCAGGGGTCACAGAAAGAGTTTATCTCCAGCGACCCCATCTCCCAACAACCAGAGACCCTGATGCCAACTGGCACCAGTGCAGGAGAGGTCTGGACTGGGGTCACACTGGGGCCGTGGGAGGTTGGCCTTAAGAACAGTGCTGGAGCCCCCTGGCCAGCGTCCTGCAGTCAGGGGCCACTCAGGGCCTGCACAAACGTGCACACGTCGCCCTCAAACACAATGCTTAAAGAAAAATGTTCACGTGTTAAAAAAGCTGCTTGTCAGTGTTTAGCTGCTTTTCATGACCACGTCTGGGGTTTTCTGCTGCTCTGCTGTTTCCCTCTCCAGTGTGTTTACAGAAGAGGAAACTGAGGCACACAGGGTAAAGTGACTTTGCCAGGGTCACCCAGCCTGTCAGTGTCTGAGGCCTGACGCTCTGTGCAGTGCGGCACCCTGACTTGTCCAAGAGAGAAGCAAAAGAAATCTATTGTCAATGCTGTTCTTGTTTTTGTTAAACTACCAAGGCAGCAGCCTAAGCCAGAACGAAAGCAGCAGCTAGCACCACGGACAGGGCCACGGCCTCCCTGCAGCTCTCTGGAGGCCCCATCTTCCCTCCCCCCAGACTCCAGCTTTTCTACCTACACCTGCCCCTCCGATTGGCTGGCCCCAAGTGAGAGGCACGCTGGCACCCTGGACAGAGGCCCCAGAGGGGTAAGGCGGCACCCAGGGGATGGCCCAAGCTCTCTCCCAAGCTCTTAGCTGCAGAGGGCCCAGCGAAGGCAGCAGAGATGCCGACAGGGACGTGCCAGAATGTCTGTGCAAACAGCTGAAATTTGAAAAGAACCTTTCACAATGTCAGCTTCTACATGGCTGGAGCCCATGCAAGGAAGCCCAGGACTCCTGAAGCGACTGCAAATGGGCAGGAGGGTTGCTAATGATGGTGAGTGACCCTGACCAGCATTGTCTACAAAGCCACTACACCTTAACTCATTTGGTCCTCAGTGAACCTCAGGGAGGAAGAGAACATTTCTCTCTCCATTTACAGTTCAGTAACCTGAGGCAAGCATTAGGGGAAGTGATTTGCCCAGGGTCACCCAGCTAATATGTCTTCCTAACACCAAGTCCATTACTCTGTCCTCACACCTCCATGCCCAGTTTGCCCACCTGTCCAGGCCCTTGGCTAAGAGCCACCACAGAGCCAAGGGAAGGTGTGAAGATTGTCCCCAATGACACAGGGTCCAGCCCCCCAGAATATAAGGCATGAAACAACCCATCCTAAATTGATAATCCCCCAAGCCCCAGACCACAGAAAGCAGAATTCCCTGCCATCACCAAGAGGTGAATTAATAGCCAAACTGCATTCAATCGTTCCCCTGCAGGCTTTGCCAAGGGAGCTGCCCGCAGCTCTAGCAAGGGCAAAGAGAGGCTCACTCCATGGTCCAGGAACAACGCAACATTCTTCCCTACCTGTCTGCTGATTTTGGTGAAACAGAGGCCGTCCCAATAAGCAAAAGGCTTGGGCAGGGGGCAGAAGTCCTGTCTGGAGCCACTCCCCACATACCATAAGCAAAACCTCACACAAGTAGTAGGTGACCCAATGTGGGTCACCCTTCAGGGGTCCAGCATCCAAATGGTCTGGCCACCACTTTCAATGCTACAGTGAAAATCCTAAGCCTGAGCCTTTCCCACCTCAAAAAAACAAAACAAAAAGCAAGAAACAACAACAAAAAAAAACAACCCACGGTGATATGATCTGTTTTACATGTTTGTAACTCATGGTAAGGGGAGGCATTTACACCTTTAAAATCCTACGGAATATAAAGAAAGGTACTAAGCTTGTGGAACTGAATGCTGTAAGCTAAAAGTAAATAAAGAAAGAAAGGCCTAAACTACTGGTGGCCCAGGGAACATGATTTCTTTTCCAAATGTTTTATCAATTCCATCTTTCTCTCAAAAAGATTTTTACTAGCTCTAAACAAAGAAATGTAAAAGGAATTCAAAACAGAATGAAGACACAAGGTTGCTCTATACTCAAATGTACAACTAAGCACATTTATGCTATCATCAAATCCAAAGAAACAACAGGGGGTTAGGGAACAGAGGAAATACAAGTTTACCTGAATATTCTGCCTAAAGAAAAACTATCCCTCTGCTTGGCAGAGAAATGGGGGGGCTACAGGTACTGAACACTGAAGCGTCATCAGAGGGAGATTCTGACAAATGACCCTGTCCTCTGTGTAAACGACAAAAGGTAAGAGTAAGCCTTGTACTTCCCAAACAGAGAAGTAATGCAGCAGAGAACCAGGTGTCTTCCCACGGCAGCCCTGCACTTCTCCCATGATGTTCCACAAGGCCCAGGTTGCCTGGCCTCTCCTAAATTCTGGCTCCCCAAACATACCCAACATGATAATGCCATGCCACCAACACAAGGCCCCTTTCCTCCTCGCTCTTGACCCCATGGAGTGCCAAGGACCTTGTCCCCTTTGTTCTGTGGGAATCACAACTTAAGGAGACAAAAAGCCAGCTCTGAATGTCAAAGACCAGTTGGCCTCCAAATCTGATGTCCCCCTTCCTTCCAAAGCAGACCCAGTCATAGGAATGCATCCACACGAGCTGAGCCCCTAAGAAGCACTACTGCTACTGACCCCACCTTACACAGGGGGCCAAGCCAGCGGCAGCCAAACAGGGGCTCACTCACCAGTCCTCCCAGGAGAGCCTACCTGCTCCTGGGACACCCTTCCCAGCTCCCCAAGAAAACAAGGCTCTGGAAGACAAGCAGCTCTCCATCATACAGACTTCCTGCTCTTTCTCTCCTTCTTGAGAAAAATTCTCCAGCCTCTCCTGGCCCATGCCCTGACCCCAAGCAATCTGTCTAAGGGCTTGTGATGCTCCATCCTCTACCAAGCCCCTCAGACCTCCTCCCTGGCCTCCCAGCCCTTGGCCCAGGCCTCTCCTTTGTGGGTTCTCATCACATCCCCAGGGCACAATCAGAACATCCTGGCCTCTGTGATGACCATGGAGATTTCAGGACTCCTTGTCCTTCTGGGCTCCCCTCTCCTCTGGCCAGCTGCCTCCACCCTTACCTTCTGCTCTTACCCATTACCAAGGCTCCCCTCAGAAAGGCCCACCTTCAAGTTAGGGGGCAGTGGGAGAACACCAACACTCAGTCTGCATGGAGGCAGAGAACAGCAGGGCCCTCTGAGGGCACCTGCTCCAGCTCAAGGCAAAAGGCACAAATCCTGCTGACGATGGCCTGGGCTCTGTGGAAACCTCCAAGGGATGGGGGTCTCAAGAGTCCCGAGAAAGCCCAGTCTAAATTAATTCAAGTGAGCTCCAACATGCACAAGCAGACTAGGC
Organism: Gymnobelideus leadbeateri; assembly: GCA_011680675.1. NCBI lineage: Eukaryota > Metazoa > Chordata > Mammalia > Diprotodontia > Petauridae > Gymnobelideus > Gymnobelideus leadbeateri. The sequence continues at coordinate 347,637 of WOXC01008744.1, read as the reverse complement.
ATGAAGACTCAAAAGGGCAAGCTCTGCCGTTCAGGACACTCCTTCCACCCAAAGACAAGACATAGAGACAGAGAGTGAATTCAAACACAATGCCACGGCACAAAGCCCTAAGAGCTGACCACACCAAGAAAGGGTCCACGATGAGGGGACTGTGGGGGAGGAAGGCTGGCCTCGGGGCCCTCTGTCCCCCTGCACCCAGGTCTTTGCCAAGCCCACCTCCCACTACAGCCTCCAGCCTATTTCTCCAGACACTCAATTACCAGCAGCCCCTAGAAGCATCGAGGCTCTAGACACAGCCTGGCTTGTCCTCCTTGTTTCTGATGCATGGAGCCTGTAACTAAAAGCAGTGACCTCTGCAGGCACCTGGCTCTGTGAAACAGCCCAGAATTCTCCAGTCTCTCTGGCAGCCACACGGAGCCACTGAGCACCCACACTCAAACCTGGAACTTCTGTGACTCTTTTTTAAAAGTTCCATTACAAGACAGCACGCTTATCCCTGGCAAGCTCCCCTCTGTAAACTTCTATGAGTACTCACTTCCCCAGAGTGGCCTCCCAGAAAATAAGCATGCCCACAGTGGCCTAACCAATGACCGCCCCAAGGCCTGCCTGTTGGCAGGCCAATTTCACTGGTCTGGGAACGGCCACCACCAGGAGAAAGCATGAAATAATGAGGCGAGCAGAGGCTGCCTCAGAGGGTAGGCCATGCTGCAGGACACACTGGGAGTGCGCCTCTGCTTAGAGGAGCCGCGCTGACTATAGCAGGGGCCCTGGTCCTGCACCCCAAAGGCCCGTGATGGCACTACAGACACCATGCAAGACAGAAAAGGAGCCCAACCAACATCACATTGTCCCCAATTACCTCGGGGCAATGGTGCCTGTCAAAACAAACTTCTCTAAAAGATCCCCATTCCTACATCCCAAAACTTGGGCCTTAAGGAAAAGACCCAATGTCCAATCTCTGTAGTTACCAAATAAGCAAAAAAGAATGTTCTGAATCTCATCAAACACAAATGGAGAGTGAGTAACCCAACCTGAAAGAGCCTGCTCCTGGCTCCACCTGGGCTCTACCTGGGCCTCCATATCCCCTCCACTCCTCCCCAGAACTACATTGCCTTCCCCCATCAGAGACTGAGCCACCTAAGGGGCATCTGGCATTTCTATCCCCGCACTCAGCAGAGGGCCTGGCACACAGGAATGTGCCAGCTGATTTGACTTAGCCTCATTTCTGGCCCTTTCCACGCCATGAGGTGACTCAAGCATCCAAGGAGAAAGCTGAAGCTGATGGCCAGAGTCACACATCAAGGCTGGACACCTCTTCTCCCAGCCTGACCACACTATGCCATCAGACACTTCAGGATGGGCAGCTTGGTCTAGAAACAATGTCTGCTCCCAACATGGTTTGTGAGATAGCATTTGTTCTAACCAGGTGATCAGAGGCCTGAGCACGGTGGCCTCAGCCACAATAACACCTAACTCATCACCTCTCTCCTCCCTGGCCCCCGTAGCTGACGTCACAAGTTATCAAGCGACTGCATTTTGGAATCTGCACCTACTAGGCCCTTCATAACTCCTGGACGTGAAATTTGCTTTGATCACAGAGCGAAATGAGCAGAGCCAAAGGATATGAAAACTCATGGCGAGGTTTTTTCCCAAGGGAAAGGGAAAAAAACAGGGCCAAACATGGCAGAAGCTGGGCAGGCCTGGAAGAAGGGAGGGCCAAACAGAAGCACTTCATCTGCTTATTTCTTCATTCGTTTGATTCTACTTTATGGAAACCTAAAGATTTTGTTTGAGGTCTTGACCCAGCTATTACCACTGACCTTTTTAATTTATGGTTAATCTTATAATGGAGGAGAAATATCCAGAAATCACTTAATATGAAAAACCAATGGAATCAATAAAATATTTACGTAATAAAAAATCTTTAACAACTCTTGACAGCAAATTCACTTGAGTCGGTCAACAGGTTCTCCTCTGCAGAAGTATTGGCAAAGTCTTCCTTCTGGGAAGCCAGCCGGGCACACATACACACCGTCTACGGAGCTTGGCTGTGAGAGGCTATTTGTGGGCTCAAACTACTGAGTGATGGCTGGATGGAGGTGGGTGTCATCATGCAGCTTATTAAACTTTTCCATTCCCTTCATCACTTCTTAAACTGTGGGTCATGATCCACTGGTTTAAAGCACCTTACGAGCGAAGGACTTCATACCTTACACCTAGATATTTCAATCCTTCTACAGCAAGCACCCGGGCTCTAAATTATAAAAACTTCACAAAATTCATGAAAGGTTAGACCAGCCCATGTCCCATAATCACTGTCATCTTGTCAAGAGAGAAGTGCTACAGAAATGCCATACCACAAAACCTGAAACTAAAAGCATGTGTGAAGAAACAAGCGAGACCCTGGTCCTAGAGAAAGAGTAAGATAATTTCTTAAAATGTTTATAATGGCAAGTTACAATCTTCTACTGTTCCTGCTAATCCAGACAGAATTTGATGCTGTGAACAAATTCATAGCAAATTAAATTTTCTTTAAAAGAGTATAATGAAAAGAAATGGAGGGAGAACCCAAAAAGCCAAGAAAAGGGGCCACCCTAGATCTGCTCCATTCACTGAGTCTGTTTTGTAAGGAATACAGCATTTTGTAACTAGTGGCTTCAAGGTCTGAGGACAAGGCCCAATAGAGAAGACATCCGCCAGTGGTGGCCAACTTCAGCATCAGACCAATGGTGCCAAGGGGCAGGGGGCCTCGTCCAGTATTCTGCTGAAGCAATACTTATCAAATCCTCTGGCGACTTGGGATGCACAGTGACAATGACTGCCAGCCAATCACATTCTTTTCAAATACAGCAGGGTTAAGGTGACTATTAAATAAACAAACACTGCTACGCATATCTAGAATTTTCAATGGAAGGTTAACTTCGACAGGTCGTCAAAAACCTTCCCAAAAACCTTCCAAACAAACGATGAGCTAAGAGCTCTGGGAATGGAAGATGGGAAGAGGAGAAAAACGGACCAATGTCACAGAGAACCGCAACATGTATGACTTGTTAACTTACAGAGATGGGGAAATGGACTGAATGAAGAGCTTAGGTTCATAAATGTCAAAGATTTCCTCCAACAGTTTTCATGTTTTTGGTTTGTTTTAAGGATGGCTGGCGTCTCCAACATGATCCAGCATAATTACTTGAAAGGCAATGGTCTTTCTGCGTTCCAAAATGATCAGTTAATAGAATTCCAATCCAAGTTGAAGATAATAGAAAATAATTAGGATCCAAAGAGATAAATACCCCGGCATATTAGTAAATATGAGAACCTGGAAAACAGTGAAAAAGCCATTTAGTCTGACTGAAAGGAACCAAATACACCAGCCATCTTCCCAATGCAGTCCAAAGACACTGAAACACATCTATGAATCTTTCACACAGCTAGAACCAGCTACTGAGAGGCTCATAAGAGGAAGCGTCAAAATGGAGCCTTAGCTGGTTCGGTTGTTCATTTTTTTATAAAGAAATAACTATGAAAAAAATGAAAAAGTTATTGAGATAACAATACAACCTTCTTCAAAGGTGTCATCCATCAAGATTACGGTATTCACAATTTCCTAAATTGCTTCCAATGAAGGATAAAAGAAGGGTGCTCACTCCAGCTGGAGGTAGGTCACTACTTTGTTCCACAGAAAAGCACATGGCTCTCCAAAGAGGTGATTTTTCAAATATACCCCAAACCCCAACAGGCAAGAAAACAACACGTCACAAAGCTGCACAATTAAAAGTCTGGGTGAGCTTGACCCGAATCTGAATCCATGACCTTGGAGGGCACTGTCGAACACTGGAAAGCATCCCTATTGGCTCAGGGTGCCCTGATGAATCTTTGACAAGATCACCAAGGCTCAGAATACTTCCAAGTCCTCAGAGAAAGAAGGCAAATTGGAGCAAGAAATCCCGAGGCTTGCGGAAGACAACCAAAGGTGCAGATGAGGACAAATGGTTGACAGGAATTGAAAAGTTCTCAAATTTTGCCCCCAGGTCTGGATCTGGATCAACAGCTCAAGAGAAGCAGAGAAACTTGGGATGAGCCAGGTGTGGTAAGAGTGTTCATTAAACAGACAGAAACATCAAATGACAGGTTCCCTGGAGTTCCTGAATGATGGAATTTTGATTTAGTGGAAATGTTACTAAAGGCTCCTGGCAAAGTGTTGGGTCACAAAAACTTCGTGTTAAGCATCTTTTTCAGAAGTGCTTAGGAATTCATCATGCATCCACTGAAATCTACTGGCATTCTGGAATAAGAAAGCAGAAATCTCCATTTCAGTCAGGATCAAATGTGCAAAAAGTGTCTTCCTGGGGCTGGTCCTATGAGAAGTTTACTCTTAATCAAAGCCAAGCCCAATTCCTTTCTAATACAATATACCATGGTCACAACTGGAGAGCTGCAAAACAGTGGAGGATTAAGCATCAAAAGAAATGGAGAAATAGGACAGCTAAGGATTATTTTCTGAAAGGAGCATATGAAGGGAGTCCCAAGAACAATTAGCTGTTCTGATTGTAAAAGAAATGATTAATAAGTTGTTTCAACGACCCATTTGAGATACGGACAAAGAACTATTTCAAAGGAATAAAGTTTCTAGTCAGTTTGAGATCTATTAATAATCCTTTACCAGAGCAGTGATTATTAGCAAGTACAACTGTAGCCAAAAGGTATTTAACACTCACTCAAATCATGACATAACAAGGAAAGCTCTGAAGAGGAGAAACATTCGAGTCTACAAATAAGTAGGACTTTCTGCTGGAAAGCAGCAGATGGACTGGACAGTCTTAATCTCAGCCTTCTCAAAACCGGCTTTCTGAGACACTAGGACACAGTAAAAACACTGAGTGCTCAACTACATCCTTAATGCCGAATTATTTTCCACTGATGCTGCTTGTGCCTAAAATGGACTGCCATTTTTTCCTTCCCCAGTAAAGAGATGTTGAGACCATCTACAGACCTGAATGCACAGGATTTCAAACAAGGAAATGAGACCCATTTGGGGCAACCTCCTAAGTTAAATGTCGAGCCTCCCACCTACCTCCCTTAAACAAAATAAGCCAGCCTTGGGCATCAGAAGACCCAAGCATTTCCCATTTTCCCTTTCTGGTGATCACCAAAGGAGACGGGATAATCTTCGTTATCTAAAGACTTTCCCTTAATGATTGTTTGCTGGAACTATGACATGCCATCTTGGGTTAACAAAATATGGGGAAATATTGCCAGACTGCTTGAGAATGGATTCTTCTATGACAATGATGCTTGTTATGAGCTAAAAATAGTGAAGATGCTGTGATGCAAACGGCAAACAATTATTTTAAAACCTGGCATTTTTCTCATTTGGTAAACTTATCATCAATCTGTAGTTAAGTATTAAAAACCTTAAAAAAGCTTATGAACTTTTAAATGTTTATTCCTCTATCTAACATAAAAAAAAAGGCACATAAATCTTTCAGAATACAAACTAATTCTTCAAAAAGAGAGGGTCATAGCTCATTAATGACATAAAATACAAAATTTCCTGTGGATATGTAGTTTCTTGAATCATCCTGTATCCATGTACATTCATCCCCAAAGTTTTCAAAATTAATTTGTGTAATGTGTGTGTATAACTTTACCTATCTTATATGAGAAATGTAAAAGAAAATCACTCCCCCCAGTACATTAAGCTAAGAGTAGGATTTAAACCTTGCAGGACAATTTGGATTTTTCTAAAAAAAAAACACATAAAAAAAATGATGAGAGACTGAAAGCAGAAGAGTGAGCTGCCTCATTTTACAGGGGAAACTGGGTCCCAGGGAGGCTATGCGCCTTGTGAACAGATACGCTTGTGTCTGTTGACAGGTACAGGTCCAAGCTGGGGACCCTTTTCACTGCTCCCACACTGGCCCCTATTCAAAGTCTGAAGGTTTAACAAATGAGGCCAACTGGCCAAGCTGGCCAAGAGTTTGGTCTAACCTAATCAATCTACCTGCCCTTTTCCTCTTCCCAGTCATTGCAGGCCGCTGACCCCATACTTACATTAAGAAGGAATCACAAAGTCTTCCACAATATGGTAGAAGGCAGGCATAACAAGAACCTGGCATGATGACCTACCCACTCCTTCCCAAAGAAAAGCAAATAAAAGAATCCATTTCCCCAGCATGAACCCCAGGACTCTTAGTGGCTGTAAACAACGAGCCCAGAAGCTAAGGCAAAGTAGCACCAGGTTTTGATTGTAGAAGGGGCAGCAGGCTGCAGGGCTCAGTGACACCCCATCAGAGCAGAATCAGACACAGTCAGAGAAGCCTCCTGCCATCTTCCACAATCAGCCCCCTAGGCTCTGAGAGGCTAAGCTAGCAGAATAAACTCTGACGGGTCCTGCCTGTCAGACACAAAGATTCCAAGGCCATCTCTGGTAATCAACTCGTGTCTGCTGTCTATGGACCACGGACTCAGCACCTGCAGGGGCTAGCTGGTCAGGAAGGAGTCGAGTCTTTGACCAAGGCAATTCATAAGACAAAGAACAACTTAAAAAGTCAGCGGTCTTGTCTCTTCTGCCAAACAGTGGGACAGTGACTGGAAATAGAGATGCACAGATTGGGACTCGAGCCTCATCGATGTGTTCACCCACTCAAGGACTGACGGGCACTGGGATATGACAAATGCTTCAGGAACACATGAAGGGCAACACCATGACCATTTTAACTGAGAGATTTCCCGTTTTTCTCCCTCCAATCCTGCCATGAAGTATTATCTCCAAGCATAGATTTTCCAAGCGGCATCTAGTGCTGTAACAAGGTTTTTCTGTAAAGTTCCATGAAGGAAAATATGCTTCAGCAAAGGTCACTGAGACAAAGGCTAGAAACCCCTTGGGGGCTGCTCTCGGGGACAACCATGTTCCCTTCATTCTACACAGACCACCATGGACACCCGCCCTATCAGAAAGGACCTTCACTCAGTCTGAGAGCAGCTCAAGTGAACTTGTTCCTTCTTATGCAAGGTCAAGCCTGTGCAGGGCAGTCATCCACAAACTGTTTCGGATGGCCCCAAGTGCCTGTGCTGCAGGGGTCTGTCTAGCTGCCCTGAAGAGGACCCCAGAAAGGGTCATAAGCCAAACCACTGCCATTTAGCACAGGAGGCTGCAAGTCACAAGCGGCATATATGCACATTTAATTCCTCTTTTCACCCACCCTCCACAAATCCCAGCTATCCCAAGGCACTGAGCACGGCCCAGACACCCCAATTCTGTGTGTGTTGACAACAAAAAGGTGGAAAAATGAAGACACATGCAATGACAAATGAAGGACCTAGGAGTGAGTGCAACCTTGCACCCAAGCCTCAACACTTGACTTAATGGCTTCTGGGGAATATAATAACCATGCTCTTCTCTCTTAGAAACCAAGAGAATACTGGATGATGGGCAAAGAGCAGGGCAAAAAAAAGGGGGGGGGGGAGAGAGAATAACAGGCACGGGGGACTGGAACCCAAACTGATGCTCACTCCAAGGGACAACTGGGAGGACATAGAGCATGGGTTCAACATTGTACATTCACTGGGACTAGGTGACTCACTTTTTTAAAGAATCAAAATTACAGCTGCTAAAATTATAACCTTCTCTCTCCCATATCCACACAGGCACAGGCACAGGCACGGGCACACATACGCCATGATATGGAAGCACACTGCGAGCCCCTGAAGGCAGAAGCCATCCCACCGATGCCATTTACCTGTGTCCAGGCGCTTTCCCGGGGACTCCTCACCCGCTTCCGAATCTCCGCAGGCGCTCCGGGACCTTTTCCTTGGCTGCAGAAGTGTCTCCAACCTTGGAAGGACTACAGACAAAAAGGTTTTGGTCCCTAGCTGTGGAGAAGTTGGCTGGGTCTCAGTGGTCTTGGCAGGCTTGGGGGGGCTTACACTTTTCGATTTGCAGAAGAGAACAGAGGTGCGTCTGTTTACATCGGTGGATGAGTCAGCTACTGCAGAGACTGTCGAATCATTGAGATTACTGTCAGGTCTATGTTCTGGAGTGTGTCCATTTACCATTTCTTTCTGAATGGACGTGCTATATAATTCATTATCAAATTTTACTCTTTTGAATAGTTTACTCTGCTCTGGATTGAGTTCTACTGGTTTGAGGGTTGGTGGTTCTGAATTAGTCTCCGAGTTTGAAGGAAGAGGTAATGCATCTGATGGTTCAAGTTTAGGGGGAGATTTATCTCCTGAAAAAATTATAAATAAAGGGTGATTTTTGAAAACTGATCATTAAAAAAAATGTATTATAAAACTTATTATAAATGTGACGTCCACCAAAATACTAAGTTCAGTTAAGGAAACAGCGCACAATAGTTGATATACAGGCCTGTCTGCTAGCCACCAGCTCTCTTAGTCAGTAGAGTTGGAATCTCTTAGGATTGGAGCCTGCGCGGCAGAGTGAAGCTGAAAGCCAGCGCTAAAGGTCCCGTCCACCTGCCGTGTCAGCCTAGCAGCAGAGGGCTCAGCAGACCAAGCTGCAGGGTCAGACTTGTGTGTTTGGAAAATTACTGTCTGTCCAAAAATCGGGAAAGATCATTTCACCCACAAGGCTTGTCTGACCACTGAGCTTACCTGAAGGGGAAGCCTTCACAAAACTAAAGGCAGCTTATAGAAGTTGCTATTTCCAGCCTCCTTGTGCAATGATACAGTGAGAGTGACCAACAGAAAGGGGACTCAGTTCAGTTCCCTGGATCTAGACACACAGTCCAAATCTCGTCAGAACTAACTCAAGAGATCAGAGAGTTTTCCCAGGGCCTGATCACCATTTACGCAGGGGAGCCAGCAGCCTCGAGGTCACATATGCCCCCTAGGTCCTCGGGTCCAGCCTTTTGACTAACTCCAAATCCCACAGAACAAATTCTTTTATGAAAGGCATTTGTTCTGTGAAGTCTAGATTCAGGGCCGTACCTGGCCGGTTCCCCAGGCCTGACTTAGAGCAAGCTCCTCCCAAGCCAGGAATAGCTTCTACAAGATTTCTGACAGGGGAACATCTGTGCACTGTGGGAATGAACACTTCCAGGGTCATAAGACCTTGGACAACTCCAGTTGGAGAGATACCATGCCTCCCTTATTCACTTAAAACATCCCAAAATGATCCTTATGATTTAGCACAAACCAAAAAAGGTCCCTCGGACGTTTTCAAGGACCAAAAAGCTGGAATGCTGGTCATTTTCAGTCTCAGCCCTTTGGGTAATAACAGGCTGCTGTAACACAAGGGGCCTCTGGGGGCCTCCCCTGGGAGCAGTCTTGAGGGCAAAGCAAGAGTCAGGTCCAGGGAGCCAGTGCAACCCAGGCGGGGTCTGGCCTTCCCAGTGTTCAGAGAGAAAACAAGGAGGGTCACAGGTCAAGTCCTCTGACAATCTCAAAGAGGCTCCAGGGACTCAGTCACTTCCTAACTGCTAGTCCCAGGAGGAGGCTGAAGAAGAGGTCAGGCCCAGCCAGTTATGGTGCAAGCCCAAAGCAGTCACTACCCGCGAAGACACTGCTAACCATGTAATCTTCTCAGATCCCTTCTCCTCTGATTTTGGAAACAAATTGGGAAATTTCTCCAATTCTTATCCCCTGGTTTTTCTAAATTACTCATAAAACTGGCTGGGCAACTTAAAATACCATCCATCTACCCTTTCAAGGTACTATTTAGGTTGGGATTTATTTGGGAAGGGAAAGAGAATTCTGATTGTTATTCAAAACAGAAAAGGCTGTGTCTCAAAGCGTGGAAAAGGCAGGGCAGGGAATAGCCTTTACACAGCACAGAACACTTTCATGCCAAGATGATCTCGCTTGATCCTCACAGCCCTGGGAGGCAGGGGCTGCTATCAGTCCCCATTTTACAGATAAGGAAACTGAGGCAGTCAGCCATCTGAAGCAGGGTCAGACTCCCACCAGGCCCTCTCTGTGCTGCGCCACCTCAACACCTCTGGCTCCAAGGCTGTCTGAGCTTGTGTTTCTGGATTTTAAAAGCACATTCTCAAGGCATTCTTGTTGCTGAGACACATTAAAAATCTGTTGAAGTTCTCACAAACTGGCTAAAACTGAGTCACTTCCAATGGTAACCTTGAGAAAGAAAGGCTTTTTCAGGGTAAATACTCCAAAAGCAAAGCAGAGAGAGCCTCCTCCGAGTCACAAAAAAGGTCGCTGACACCAAGCAGTCGGTTAGAGAGGACAGTGTTTCACAACTTCCTTTATGGGGTGCCTGGCTCTTTTTTGAAGAATGGAGGCATTTTCTACCATCCTGACAAAAAACCAGGGCTCTCAGTGCTGTTAGAATGCCCCTGGGGAGACAGGTATTGGAAGTGTTTGCAGATGCTGCCTCAATCACTCAAAATAAATTAGGACTAACTGAAAAGAAAAGCCCTTTCCCACAGCCTTGCCCTGAGAGCTCACACTGTCAGGTCAGAGCCAGAGGCCAGTGGCAAACATCCTCTCGGTCCTTGCAGGAGGGCCAACAGCAGGCTGTCCTTCCACCTCTGTATTCTATGGCAGAACTAAGTGGGGCCTCCTGAGGAAGGGCTCTCCTCCAGTCAAGGGCAGTTGCAAATTGCAGCAGTTGTCTGTATTTATAATTACCTACTCATTGTTCCATTTTATCTTCAGGTCTCAATTTTCCCCTTCCCACACCGATTGAGAAAGCAAGAGAAACAAAACCCGCTACGAGCACGTGCAGATATGCAAAGCCAGGTTAGGACTGAAGCAAATCCAGAAGAGCAGCTTGTAAACTGAAGTCTGCAGGGTGGTCCTGATGCCCACAAGGTGGGTACCACTAGTACATGCTGGCTGTCTAAGGAGAAAAGGTCAGGGACTTCCTGGCTGACCCGAGATTCCCCAAAAAGCAAATATGGAAGAAAACAATTTCTCTTAACATTGGATTCTTTCTACACATCAGTTCACACAGCCTGTGTTGAACCATCAACACAGATGACTTTTGAAAGTTCCAAGGGACATAACAAACTAGTGGACAGAACCAACTCCCTACACTTATGGAACAAGATTTAAAAGCTTGCTAATTTTCATATGAAGAAAAGTCTCTCTAGAGACCAAACAAAGCCATTCTCCCACCCCAAGCTGCCCTGGGATTTTCCTTCTCCTCACAGGGTCTGAAGGTGAGTGATGGCCAAGCAGCCAAAGCATAGGGCAGATGCCAGGGAGCTCTGCCCAAGGCTGGAGGCACAGGCCCCACCCACCCCGGGTCCTGCCCATGGTTCCCAAGGCACAGGCTCTTCAAAGGGGAGGGCTCAAGAAAATGGACCCCATTCTTTCAGTCTATTCTCATGTCACTTGGCTGTCAACACCGCACCAACACTGGAGTGTATCCATGTTCTAGTGCACTGAATGAAAATAAACCATTGTTCAGTGGAGCCAACTTTCAGAGAAAGACCAAGCCTCTGGGGGAGGCAAAGGCCCTGGGGCTCTGTCATTCTACAGACTTTCTCTTATGTGTTTACAAATCAGATTCCAAGAAGGGGGCCACAGGCTGCCCGGGGACCAAGGCTCGGAAGCCCTGCTAAGAGAGGTCAGAGAAGGTCCACAAAAGGAGAGGGGAGGGAACAGGCTTTTATTAAGCACCTACCATGTGCCGGGCACTGGGCTAAGCTCTACAATCACGACCTCATTTGATCCTCTCCTACAGCCCTGGAAGGGAGGTGCCATTATTATCCCCATTTTACAGGTGAGAAAACTGAGGCAAGCCAAGGTGAAGGGGCTTGCCCAGGGTCCCACCATTAGAGATTCTGAAGTCCGGCTTGAACTCAGGTCTTGGCACACGAAGCCAGAGAGCTGCTGTGGCCTGAAGGAGGCCATGTGGGGAACGCCATCTCTTCAGGCTGGGCCAGACCCAACACACAGCGCTGTCACCACCTGTGTACTGAGCTTGGAGAAGAGGCCCCGTGATCAGCAGGCTGGGGGCCACGCTCTCCCAGAATCTGAGAGGCTTCCTCATCACCCAGGTATAAGGCTGTCCAGAATCTATGCTGAGTGTCTTAGACCTGGAAGTCAACTACAGTACCACTTATTGATATAATTATACTTACAAAGTAAACTAAGATTCTAGTCTTGAAAAAGCTCTCTCCAACAAAAGTGATTTTTTTCTAAACCCTCCACCAGCGACTATCCCTTTTACTGAACCTTAAAAGCAAGTTCCATCAAAGTGACAAGTCTTTCAACTGGGTCTCCTACCTCTTCCACTAAATTCTGACAGGGTTTTCTTCAGGAAAACATCATCCTATGAGGAGCCACTAACTTGTACCCTCTCCTTTCCTGTGCACTAGGATGAAACATTCAGTGTGTCTCTGTCAATCCCCCAAGTGGGTACAAGAGACGAGAAAGTCCGGCACGACCCACAGAAGTTGCCAGACCAAAGGGGAAGGCCAGGCTGTAGCCGGCCCTGAGGAGCTGCTACCCACACTGATGCAGGAGGAGTCACCACAAAGAGGAAAGGGTTAAAGCTGCAGCTCTCTCCAGGAGGCCAGTCAGTGTCTGGGGCCGGAGAAGTGCTGAGAGGTCCTGACTACTCAGCACTGGACAGGAACTAACACTGCCACAAGTGATAAACGTGGAACTAGCATGCAGTAGGTGCTTAATAAATGCTGACTGGCAGACTGGGAGGATGGGGATTAGAGGTGGAAGGAGGGCAGGAGAAGACAATTTCTAAAAAGAGAAATCTGTTTTTTTTCTGACTGCCAATGATTAACTGATATAATTAAGAAATTTTGAGTCTCCATTTTTCTAGAGCCCAACATATGAGTCAGAAACTAGCCTGAGTTGGGTTCAAGGTCCACAAGGGAGCCCACATAGGTCCCAGAAAAGCTCTAGGGTCTCTGTCATGGGTTGAAGGTTCGGGTCCTCTTCCAGGGCTGGTCGGTCCCTGCACCTCAAGGAAGCACTCAAACACAGCCCTGGGAATACTTCGAGAACCCACATGTGGTAGCACCCAGCTCTGAGGTGTGTCTGAGGGGATCAGAAAGCCCAGGCATGACCAAGGGCTCCCATTAACACTGAGCCCAGCCAGCCCTGCTCTTCCTCACAGAATCTCCTCCTGAAAAATGCAGAGAAACTACTGCCCCCAGGCCTGCTGAACCCCTACTTTGAGGTTGTGGCAGGTATGCCAATGGCCATGGAGGAGAAAATGGTGGGCCACCAGCCTCCAACCTCCCCTTGGGTGCAAAGGCTGGGGCCAAGGGGGAGCAGCCAGTGCTAGCTGGGCCCTAACTGGTTCTGTTGTGTTTTTTTTCTCTTGCTCCTTAAAAAAAAAGCCTTCCTTTCAGAGTCTAGGTTTTCCAGTTATTTCAATGAGGAGAGGAAGGAGAGGGAAAAAGAGAGAAGAAGAAGCCTGGGAAAAAATAGAAATGAATTTGTAAAACTTCTTTGTTGTAAGGGCAGGATCTCCAGGACAAGGAGACATCCATGAGGTCATGAGGGACCCACGTGAAAATCGAGTTCTTAACAAAAGAGCCCATGGAACACAAGGAACATGGGCTCATATGCTGAGAAACGCCATCTCCCACATCAGCTGACAGCCCATCCCCAAATGTTCTTTTACACCAAAAAGTCAAGGGCTGACCTTCCAAGCAGCAAAACAAAGGCAAAAGAGGAAACCAATAAGAGATCAGCGAAAGGGAGACCCAGGCGGAAGCTAAGCAAGACAAATGGCCCAGCCTCATCTGGTCAGGAAGGAAAGGGCAGCCAGGACACAGGGCAAAAGGAGAGAAGCCAGGCCTGGCCTCTCAAAGCCACGCTCAAGGACTCATGGGAAGGAACCATCAGACAGAGCCCCGAGCAACCTGGAGCTAGACCAAGCAAGCAGCAGGCGCGGCATTCTGGGAACTGCTCGTTGCACAGCCCCTGCTCCAGCTTCTCTTTAGAGAATAAATCTGTCTCTGCCTGGACCACTCCCAAAACGGGTGGTGGGGGAGCCAGAGGATGAGCATGAACAGTGCTACAGAGACTCTCTCTTTTGGGGAAGAGCGATGGGAAAGCCAGACTAAAGGCACAGAACTGAAAATGGCTGGTTTTGCAGAGGATTCTACAAGAATTGACTTTCTTCAAAAAATAACTTTTTCCCTCCACACACGCACATGCAGAAATATACTGTATACACTAGTGTAAATATATACGTGTGTTTACACACGTGTGCATGGGTCTACAGAAATGTGTGTCAGTCTGCATGTGTGCCATTCATTGTGCGTCTGGGACATCTTAGAGCTTTACACACACACATTAGAGGCACTGTGTTTCTATAGACATGCATGCACACATGCATTCCTTGTGCATCCATGACATGTGTGACCCTGTATGGATGTGTGCTACATGTGCACATGTGTGTGTGCGTGCCTGGGCGCACATGTGTACACCCACATACAAGCTGAAGAATGCAGAGCCCCCCACAAGGAGGCCAGCAGCCCCAGTGATCTCTGCCCTCGCCCTCATGACTTTTACTACCCAAGGCTTCCCCTGCTCCTCCTCTGGCAGCTCAGGGAGAAGCCCTTTCAGGATACTACTAGGACAGGAATCCCAGCTACAGCACTACATGTGACACAGCCCCTGCAGTGACTGGACCCAGCTTTGCCAGTCTCCCTGATGACGAGAATCGGGCCTACACAATCTTTCTGCGCCATTCAATTCTGTTTGGATTTGTCTACAGTCTCTTGCCTAAGATAAGAAATTCTGAACTGGCAGTTCCCACATACACCCTGACACAAACATAAAAAAACAGGAAAGGGGAGATCTGAAAAAGCCAGGTCTGGACGGGGACAAGGAAGGAAAAGCGTCTTCCAGGTACCTTCCCCAAGTTCTCCAATTCTACCTCATTAAATGCTCATAGAACATTCTACTCAGGCTTTTAGGCTTCTTTTGCTCACCTGTGAAGAAGGTAACCAATCTTTGTTTTAATCAGTTGTTTATACGTATATTTTGTAAACAAATAATTTTAAAAGAGACCAAATACAGCATACGCATAAACTTAATTTATAAAAGCAAAGATGTCTTGACAGGAAGCCCTCTAGTTCTGAGAATATCTGTGACAAAATGTCTCAATAATTAATCATTGAGCTATGGGCCCCCTCTAGTCTAGTCCTGTACACCCAGTGGACAAGCCCCCACCAGCCAGCAGAATGCCCAGGCCCGAGGCACCCTCCTTACCTTCCTCGTCTGCTTCCTGTTCTAATGGCGCCCCTTCCTCTTCAAAGCTCCCAATACCTGACTCCAGTGGAGGGGGTTGGCTGCTGGGCTGGCTTAGCTTGTTTCGAATAACAGCAATTTCTTTTTTTAATAACTTTGCTCGTTTGCTTCTTGACCCACTGGATTTCATTGAGCACGTCAGATCCAGTTTGTCCAATAATTCTTTTAGCTGTTCTTCCAAGGACATGTGTGCTCGGTTAGCAGGATTTAGCAACCGATCCACTGAAGTAAAAAACAGAGAGGTGAAGGATTTTGTTAACAATCTGTGTGCATAACAGTATTGTGAACAAGCAGGAGAAAAAGCTGCCCCCAAATGTTCCTAAGCCAATGGAGCTCCCAGACTCAAGAGGAAACAGCCAACAAATCTCCTACTGCTATCTGACAGACACACAGACACACATACACACAGGCAGGACAAATTTCTGTCCTCTGAGAATAGCAATCATGATGTCCAATACTGCAGTGTCTGGCACACAAGCCAAGGCAGATTAAATACAAGTAGTTTAAAAACCTAGCTCTCCTTTGCTTATTCTGTGACTTGGGAAGAAGATCAGATAAAGATCCACAATGTATTACAGGCCATGGGCAAAGCCCCAAGTGGAGCTGGCAGCACAGAGGTGTCCACACAGAAAACAAAGAGATGAACGGGTGATGATCTGTAAATGAAATGTGATACATCACGATGTTAGTTAGCGTTCCAGGCCCAAGCGTGTGACTCTCCAAGGCGGCTGACTGCCTCCCACACATACCCCAAGAACACAAACAGAAAATTCAAGCGTAGTTTGATCTTACACTTGGGAACCACATTTCTAAACAACAACAACAAAAAAAAAAAAAAATCACTGCTGAGAAGGGAACCACCATGATATGAAATCAATAAACTGGCGAAAAGTAGTTCTGTCATCGTAGAATAAAAACAAAATTAAATCCCAAGCATTCTTCTCAAGTCAAGACAACAATAGCCATTAAGCCTTCCACCCAGTGAGCACTGAACAATGAATCCAAGGCCCACTCTTCAGCCATGGTGGCTGCACCAGTCCCTACAGACTCAGACCACTGAGCTGGAGAAACAGCACAGCCCCGTCAATGAGGCACAGGCCACAGACAAAGCTACAGCATGAAACGTTTGTCACGTCAAGCTTCAAAGAGGAGCCCCTCCACATCGGCTTAACACATCATCGTGCGCACACACCCACACGGCTTTTCCGACTTAACAAGAACACAGCACTACATTAATTCAACTATCTGATAGTCCATTTTTGAGATTTTTTTTTCTCTTCAGCCCATTCTATCCTAATACAAAAACATGTGGGGTTTAGAAATTTGTTCTGGAGGCTACAGAGCCATTCTGGGCCTTGTTTATCAAAAACCTCTGCATGTGCCGTCCTGTTTTCTGAGAGACATGGGAAGAGATCACCTAGGTCGCATACAACGGCCTTCCCTGCTCCACGCCTCTTTCCCTTGGCCCAAATAAAGGCCTAGACTTGGCTGTGTTGACTATATGGCTCTTCCAGGGACTAAGACCTAACCCAGGGAAGGCCAAGAGTCTTTCTTCAATAGGTTCCTCTGGACCTGCAGGTCCACAGACCTGGCTGGTATCCTGAACGTGCCTGGTATTTTCTATTTGTTGAGGGAAAAAAAGTTTGCTGTTGATAAAATGAAATCACAATCTAACTGTAGCTGGCTGAATACTGAGTAACTTGGCAACACAGGCCTGAATGGCCAAGAAAAGAGGCCAGCTAAGTAGCAGTGGGCACCAGCAAGGCATGGGGGGAGGCTATAAAGTGAGAAGCAATCCTGGGTGCCAGGAGTCCCCTGCCCACAAGGCTATGAAGAGAACAGAGCTTCAAATTCTAAACCTGACATGGGCTTTTACAGCGCTCCCTAACTGACAGGGATGTGATGCCTCAAGAGCCCTCAATGGGGCCAGAGGATCCAGGCCTCCTAAGAGCTGAGCCCAGGCCAGCCTGGCCCAGCCCAGGGAGAGGGCACATCCCCCACCAAAGCCTTGGCTGGCAGGGCTGGGCTACAGTGTGCTTGGGTGAGTGGACAAGCTTCTGGATCTCAGCCTAGTGGCTCAAGGTGACTGGGTCATTTTCAAAGCACCTGTTTCCAGGGTAAAGCCAAGTGACACTCTTTTCCATGTGGTACAGCTCTCCCAGTGCAGAGCCTTAAACCAGCTGCCACCTTCCCCTCTGCCCATAGCACCTCCCACCTAACCAATGTCCTACCCAAAAGGTCAGGCTCACAAGGGCAGGACCAGGGCAGGTGCCATCTCTGGACCAGCATCTCCTTATTCCTGATGTGGCCTCAACGGTTTGGGGCAGTCACCTCCCCCCCAAATCTCCAGATCTCTTTCTAACAACAGACTAACCAGCCCGCCAGCCCCCGAACTCTTCGAGGGTAAGACGTCACCTCCCTGCTCTTCAGCCACCTCCTGTTCGGTCTAGGCCAACATTCCATGCCCTGGGCTCTGGCCACATGCACCTGCCACTTCAGGACTACACTGTGGGAGCTGCTGGCTCCCTTGCCTCCCCCTGCACTACACCTCTCCTCTTCACCATGGGGTCAGCACAACAGGCTGGGACCCAAGTCCCAAAGCCCAAGAAGGAGGCAGCTGCTGGCTCTTTGGCCCTTACAAAGACCCTTGTGATCAAACTCTCTTGACTGCTCCCAGCAGCCAAAGCCAGTGAGTCCACCAGCTCAGAGAACCAGGACATCGGCTTTCTTCCAGTCTTATAACCTGGCACCTTTCTCCCCTTTCCAGTCTTTCAAGATCACCCACAGTGACTCATCAATCACACCCACTAGGGCCCTGGGATATGGCCTATCTGGCCCAGACTGGGCCTCAAAGGCAGCTGGTGACCCAGTGCAGAGAACCTTGGGCCTGGAGGCAGGCAGACCTGAGCAAGCTTCTACATCTATGAAATGGGTATAAGCATGGCCCCTCCCTCCTGGGGCTGCTGTGAGGCTCCAGTGAGATGGGAAGTGCTGAGCCCTAGGCCCAGCACAGAGCAGTGCTGCCTGGCAGAGCCCTCTGAGCTGGTGCTGGTGCCCTGCTCCCCTCACTGCTCTGCCACGACTGGTTACTCCCCACATCAAAGTTCCAGGCCCAGGCTCTGAGCACTCCTCCTCCTATGCACACTAGAGCTAGGGAATATGCCAGGGTCTCCCCGAAGCTCAGAAAACCTGCTCCCAACCGCATTAGAATCAGGGGCGGAAAGACCTGAATTCTCAATCTTCCTCTGCCACTGACTACTGGGTGTGAGCCTGGGCAGGCTATTTTACCTTGATGGGAATCAAGTTTCCTTAAATGTAAAACAAGAAGGCTGATGGTCTTAAGGAATCTGTCACTCTTTGCTCACATCTGGCAGCCAGCTGTCAGACTGAGGATGAGGGCTGGCTCCACCCCCTCCTTCATTGGCTCTTCCTGACCAGGTGCTATATGGCATGGACTGCTGGCCACAGTGCTGCCCCCTCCCACCTCCCACCTCCTGCTCCTAGATTTCCTCACCTTTGGGAAGATCCAAATTCCAGCCCTGAGACCCCATTACAAAGGAGGTCCCTACTGGGCTATCACTGCTATGCATTAGCCCAGAGCTCTCATCCTAGCTACCCACAGCCAAGGACACAAGCTTTCTTGCTGCTTCTCTTCCTGGATTTCTGGTTGCTGTACATCTGGGGGCTTTCTACAGTTCTTCTTACACTACTGCTTCACCCACAATGAGTATTCTCCCATCCATTCTTTGCCCCTTAGCTCAAGCCACACTCAACTGGGAATACCCACTCCAACAGTGACAGGTAGTTGCGGGGTCTGCTTCAAGGGCACCGAAACCCACAGCTTCACAAGGCAACCTGTTACATTTTGGGAGGACTGAACTCAAACCCTGCCTCTCTAAAACTTCCCCACACAGCCCCTTGTTGTGCCCCCTATGGCAGAGCCCACCAAGTTCTACCCACAAACACCCAGTGAGCATTCACTCATTCCCTCCTGTTTCTTTCACCAATCTTCAAACAGCATGCTTTCCACTCACCCAACCATCCAAAGCATCCTCCACTGAACCCATCTGTCAAAATCCTTTCTAAAGCAGAGACCCCAGGGAGGGCCCAATCCAGAAGACGATAACGCCATCCCTCTGCCATTCAGGACACAACACATAGATTATCAATGGGGCTTTAAAGTGGGGATCACAGCACCTGCTGTGTCTACTAACGTCCCAGGGTCTTGCCAATCTAACCACTCTATCCAGTTCACAAGCTTGAAAAACATCGACTTACAACACAACTTCTTACCATCTTCCCAAGAAAAGGGCCGAGGAGGCTCCAGCTGAGGCCGTTCAGGTAAGTGCATTCCAGTTTCATGATCGAAGCCAACCCCTTCAGCGTCCCGCCGGGTCTGCCTCAGGACAAGCCCACCCTGGTCTCTCAGCCGTACGGCTGCTCTATAAAATATGGTATCCTTGGCGTTGTACTTCATACAATTATCTATAATGAGATGAAAATCTTCTTCAAACTCATTGAGGTCTCTGTAACCTTGAGCATCTAACCGTTTCCTCATTGTAGCAAAGTCCATGGGATGTTTAATGTGATCCAAATAATCTGGAACCTGAGATGTGAGATTAAAAAAAAAACAAAAACAGAAACAAAAAACAAAAAACAAAAAAAACAAAGAAAATTATCTAAAACAAAAAACAAGAAAACAAGGCACAGTTTTTCTACTTAACAAAGAATATACATTTTAACCTCAAATTTGCCATGAAATCAAGCATAAGAAAATAAAATTTAAAGCTAAGTGTATCATCCAAGAGAAATAGAAATCAAAAAACAAGGATTTTTTTAGGATATACATTAACTTAAGGAGCAAATCACTCTCAAAAAAGCTTGAATATTAAAGATTTAAAAATAAGCCACTCAGAGAACCAGAGGGCGGAAACACCTTGCAAGGAGAACAAAATACAAGCATACCATCTCCAGCACAAACAAAAACATGTCCTCATACAAGAAAATGAACAGGGAAATAAAAGTTTGTGCTTCTGAACATTCTTCCAGAAAGATCATTTGAATGAAATTTAAAATGAAGACTGAAACTATGTAAACAGTCATATATTGAAATATAGACTGGCTAAAGCAATGCCAGGCAGGAAGGCCGCGGGTGGGCCGGCAGGCAGGCACACACCTCTTTCAGATTTACAGGCTGGGCAAAGATGCGTGCAGGGTCTTTCTCTTGCAACTGGTCCAGGACTGACCGTAGAAGAACCGTGAATGGCGTCAACTGCAATTCCAAGGCAACCTGCTCCACCTTCACCTACACAGAGCAGAGGAGGGTCAAACATGTAACTAGCAAGCTAGTCCTTGGCATCTTAAAGCAGAGGGCCTATAGTCAACAGCCAAGGAGTCTATGCAGGGGACTTGTCCCTCCACCCCCCACTCCCAGCCACCCATCAGGGAGGACACTCAACAAGGCAGCACAAGACTTCATTCTGGCTGCAGGTTTCAAGGTCTCTAGGAAAACTCCCCTCACCTGTTCCCGCTTCAACTTTTCCCGTTTCCGGATAAGCTCCACCAGCAGCCGTGCTCTCTCCAGGTCATGACGCAGCCTTTGCCAATACTTTAACTTCTCTTTCAGAGCTTGGATTTCTTCATCATCTTCTCTCTAGAGGAGCAAATGTAAAGCATCTGAACAACCCCAAAAGACCCCCAAACAAGATGGCGCCAGTGGAATCTCACAACCTTGTTCCACTGCTCAGCATCTCTCACAAGAACCTGCCCAGGTACTGTACAGTCTTCAACTAGACCTTTGGTGAACTATTAAGCTCCGGCCGAACCCCCAACCCCAGCCAGGGCAGTGAGTGGACATGTGAGGTCACACACAATGGCAGCTCCCATCTGGAACAAGGCCTCTCTGCCAAAGCCCCACTGGGGTCCAGGCCCTTCCTGCCCCAGCTCTTCTTTGCCTCCTGGCTGCCTAGACCAACAGGACAATCCATGGGAGATGGGCAGGCAATGCCACTCTAGACACCAGCACTGCTGTGTTACAGAAAGGCTTTTTGAAGTATTTTCTATCCCCGTTCCTCTATCTTCCTCTTCCCTCCTCTCCTACTTTGGAGGCTGCATGGTCTACCCAAAACCATTCCATCAAGGGGTTTTACATTCCAACTCTGCTGCTCACTTAATTCCCTGACACTCATTCACATCCATTTCTTGTTTTGCTCCCCCTCCGCTCACACACACTCTCTCCCTTCCTGCCAAAGTCAACGTTAATACCTTTCAAACGCCATTCCACCCCCACCTGCTAACACTTGTTCACCAAAAGCCAATGCAGCTGAATTCAGCTGGCCTCCCAAGGGCAGAAGCTGACCCTGGCAGCAGGTCTGGAAGCATGGGCCCCACAGTGGCTCCAAATCAGCAGGGATGTTTACTTGCTGTGCGATCCCTGTGAAAGTGGCAATCTCTTCTGGAGCCTCAAATGCCACCCCCTTCCCCCAAGGTCCTGAGCAAAGTGCTCTGTGCACCTCTGAGCACTACAGAAAGGAAAGACAAGGAAGTTTCTTCACAACCAGGAAAGTTTATCAGGGACCTCATCTAAAAAACTCTAAGTATGAATTCAGCACACAAGGAAATGTGCAGGAAGTGAAACAAATATGCCAAGGCCCACGCACAGAGACAGAGAAAACACATTCTTAACTAAACACAAGACTGAGGCAATTAGAAAAGGAGAAAACAGACAACTCTGACTGCTTGAAACTGAAAAACTTCTGCCCAGACAACATGAATGCATCTGGCTAAGAAGGGAAGTGGTAGTTCATTTCTCTGTCAAAGGGTTAGCATGGAAGACATATTATCAATTAATATATATACGTACACGTATATGTATATGACCAATTGTCATTCCAGTTTGTGAACACACAATTCTCAAAAGAACTGCAAAAAATTCACAACCACATGAAAGAATGCTCCAAATCCCTAAAAATAAGAGCCATGCACATCAAAAATAGCCTGAAATTTCACCACACACCCTGCAAACCAGCAAAAACCACCCAAAATGGCAACAGTCAATGCTGAAGACTTGTGGAAGGGCAGGCACACTAATACATCATTTGTGGGACTATTAAATTATACAACCATTTTGAAAAGCAATTTGGAATTATGCAAATAAAATGACTAAAAATGCCCATACCTTTGGACACAGGGACTCCATTACTGGGTTTATATCCCAAGGAAGGCATCAATAAACTCCAGAAACTCCAAAATATTAATAGTAGTATTTCTTTAGTGATAGCAAAAAATTGGAAACAAATTAGCTGCCCCTCACCTGGGGTATGGCCAAACAAACCATAGCCTATGACTAATGGCACACAATTGCACCATGAGAAATGCTGTGGGGGTTGGAAACAGAGAAGCCTAGACAGACCTACATGAACTGATGCAGAGGGAGTGATGACAGCCATGTCAACAGCAGGAACAAGCACAGCAAAAACTCACAAGTGAATGTAACAAAAGTATCAAGGTCAAGCAGAAGGCAAGGGAGCTGAGCCCAGCCTGGGGGAGGGGGAGGCCCACAGGGGCTACACAGGGCCCAGTTTTCTATCACTGGTGCTGACTTATTCTTCCTCTCCAAAATATAATGGCTCACTGGGAGGGGGAGGTAGGGATAGATATGGGCTATCATGGTGATGTAAGAAACAGAAGACATTAATGAAAAACATTTTTAAAAAAGAAAAATAAGACAAAGGAAAAAAGAAAATCAGAACTTCAGAAGAGGTCATAAAACAAACCTAGCTTTTTTCATTGTTAAAATGTTGGTTTGGTTTTTTTTTTGTTGTTTTTTTTTAATTAATTATACACAAAGAAAACCAGTCCCTACTGTCCCTGGGGTAGCAGGAACGTGCAGCAGCCAGTTGGGGGCCAGGGGCCTGCAGGACAGCAAACCCTCTAACTTGCACAGGGGCTGCTGTCCAGTCTTTCCCCTATCCTCCTGGATGCTGCACATTCCACCTGAAATAACAGAGCATCTGCCAGGGGCGTGGGAATTTCAGTTTTTATGAAATGAATCCTGACCGTGGGTTAATGCCAATCTAAACCACGTTTCAAAACTTTATTTAAATTTCTTTTCAAATTTTTCTGTTCTGCATAAGGAATACGGGTTATTGAGGAAAGGCGATCATAAAGAGGCCCATGGATTGGTATGGACGTACACTGGCTACTGAGGGGCACAGATGTCCTTCCTGGAGGTGCTCAGCACATTACACCAGGCTTCTCCTTCACACAGAGAAGAGCAGGGAGGCGGCTCAGCTGAGTTTCTAGGGAAGAGCTTTTTAGCAGATCAAATAAACTACCAAGAGCCAAACACCAGCCACAGACATGCCTGGTGCCCAAGGAAGCCGAACGGGCCCCCAAAGAAAGTCAAGCTCAATCAACAGAGAAAAAGCTCCAGATCACAGAGAAAGAGGCCAGGCTACAGGAAGCACACACTACTTTACTGATTCCTATCTGGCTCAATGGTTACAATAATGAGACTTGTGAGTGTCTTCCCTCCCCTAATAAAAGCAGTGGGAATTCAGAGCTAATTGAGATGGGCTGAGTGGCCAGCCCCAGAAGCACCCCAACAAAGCAGGCGCTCAGCTCAGGCAGTGCCTTTCAGGCTCAAAGGGCAGCAGGTCTTGGGAGTTAGAGCCATCCCCCTCTGAGGGATGAGCCTAGAAAACTCCAAAGAGGCAACATGTGTCTCTGGATCTTCCTCCTACCCACGGCAGCAGTGGGTCCCAACCCCTCATCAAAGCCATTTGCCACAACCAATTTCTGCTGCTCTAATACAGAGGCCAGCACCGAGGGCTCACGATGGCTACAGACCAAGTCTTGGCTAGCAAGTAAGTAAAAGTTCAAGGATGAGAATTGGGAGATCTAATTAGGAACAGAGAACAACCAAGAAGTCTGGCTCAAGGTCAGACTGATTCCACATGAACCAAGTATTCCAAAGTCACTCCTGTAACTACTGAGTGGGCCCAGAACTCCCAGGGCTCCCTTCCTCCCACAAAGTCATCAAAAGCACAACGTGGACCTGAAACCAAAAGCCCTGAGTGGGCACGAAGACATCTGCAGCCTGGAGACGGTCTGGGAGGCCCAAGAGATCAGCCGGGGTGGGTGAGACTGACTGTGGCTGGCACTACCCAAACCCCAGCAAATGCTTCACTTTACTAAGAGCACCAGGGGCCCATGACCAACATCAGGTACAGCTTTCTCTGCCTCTGCTACTGCATAAGCTCAAAACTAACACTACAAGAAAAGGTGACCCTTATGGTGTTACTGACCAGGGCAGGGCAGGACAGGACCAACCAACCAATGTAGAGTCACTACTGGGAGCAGGGCAAAAGAACTGACCAAACCACAATTATAAGTAAAGAAGACAATGTCGAAGATATCTCCCAAGTCAATTATGAATGATACAAATGGAACCAAGAGAAGCAGGTCCAGTTGCACTGCTCTCTGCAGCCTTGGGCACCCCTGGGGCACACAAGGCTCCAAGCCCTGCCTGCCTGAGCATCAGCATCATGCCCACCAGATTGGCAGGGTCAAGAGGAAGGACCCCCTGGGCCTGCACTCATCTGAGAGCTTAGGGCACGCATGGGGAACAACTCAGAATTCTGATATTAGCTATGTGCCAGGTTAGCAGGAGGCAGGCACTAACCACCCCTAGACCTTCACAAATGGAAAAACCTAGCATCCACGGGTATTGTGAACTAGGCCCAAGGTCACAGAGGCAGTGGGGAGGCCAAAGTGGGCCCCTGATTCTGAGGCAGGTCATGGTCTGACCTTTAAGCACAGCTTCCGATGGGGAGCGGCCACCAAACTGAGATTCCGTCAGTGATTCACACAGGCCAACCTTGGCCCATCAGAAACAAAGGACATCTCTGCACTCTCATTAAGAATGTGGATGGCGGGAGGCTTTTTAAGAAGCCAAAGATAACAAGGTGAGCTGAAGGAAGAGAGGACGCTGCTTTGCCTGTCCTGCCTCAATGAGTGAAGTTAGCACATAATTAGCCCCATTCTTCTCCTGGGATATTCACGTACACAGCAACTAGAAAGGTCAGCAGCACATAAATTCCTCCAGCATCTAAGGCCTTCTACCACCTCCATGACCTCCACCTGGGTCAGTACAACTGTCCAGAAGAGAGGGAGGGAAGGTGCGCACTCAGCTGTCCCAAAGGCACAGCTGCTATGCAGGAATGATGGATTAAGATGGATCCTTATGTAAACCTGGATGTGACTGGCCAAGGGCCAGTTACTGACAAAGGATTGCAGCATATTCATTCATTAGGTCCTGCTTAGCCTTTAACAGCAAAGACTAATAACTTGTTTCACTGACTCCTCCCAACATGCCCTATGCCGCATGGGAGGCGTTGTCCCAGTCCCTGCAGAGGCCACAAAAATGAAGTCAAACAAGGCCCTGCCCTAGTCATGAAGAGTTTACAATCCAGCAGAACAACACAAAGCAAATACTAATAAATGCCTACGAAAGGTGCAAACATCAGGAGACTGCCAAAGGAGGGACTGCTTTAAGAAGGGCTTCTGGGACACAACCCAAGGCTCCAGTTCATCCAGGGCAGGCTCAATGGCAACTTCCAGAGACAAGGAACAGGAATGGTGCCTCAATGGAGACAAGGCCAGACCCCTCACTTTTTTGCAAAGGGGCAACTGAGGCTGAATGAGGACTGGAAACAGCCTGGGAAAGGTCCAACACTAGTTCACAGAAGAAGTTCAGGCAGCACCTCTGGTCCGATGTGTCCAGTGGGAATGAAACAGAAACGTGCAGACGTGGAGGGCCAGGTCAGAGGCTGGGAGCACAGAAGACTTCAGGAGAGGTGGCACGGCTACCATGCATGTGCAGAGTTTGAACTGGGGGCTGGATGCCAGGGGAGAGAGGTTCTGGCATAGAGATGTACCAAGGTGACACAAGCAGGTCTTGAGAGAGCAGACTGACAACAAACGCAGAAGATGGACTGATCAAGTGGGTCAGGCCTGAGGGCTGCCTGAAGGAGGCCAGGATTCCCTTTTCAGTGCTCAGCTTTGCTCCAGTCCCTACATTCTTGCCTTGGGTGATCTATGCATGGAGAGAGCCCCAATAATCTCGCTCTCTCCCTTTCTTCCTCCCACGCAGCAGCTGTCAGTCATCACTCTGTGGCCAAGGGAAGAAAGGCCCTCACTATCTCTGAGAAGCTCAACACTGCCTTGAGACAGCCCAGCAGGGCAGAGCACTGGTGCTGGAGTCTTTGGCTCACTTCTCACCAATGGAACGGCCTCTGGGCACATCAGGTCCCTGTGTTCAGCCTGAGGGTCCTGACCTCTGAAGAGATGGCCTGTGAGATCTCTCCCAGCCTAAGATGAGGAAGCCTGATCGCCCACTGCCCTCCTCCCTTCCTCCTTCGTCCAGGCTGTCTCCTCAAGGCTGCCGAATTCTTTCTAAGGCATGAGTCTGACCATATCATTCTCGTGTGTGGCTCCCCACCAGTGAGAGATACAGTCATCAACAAGGACAGTGAAAACAGCAGCACAGCCAGAGATGCTGAGCTGCCCCACCCGGCTCCACTCTCTCCTGCGAGGCTGGATTCAGAGCCAGTGTCCTCCCTCAGTGATCCTCATACATCTCTCCCCACCTCCATGACCTGGCATAAAGCACCCTGCCCCCTCTCCTCACCATCCCCCGACACTGAGAACGTCCTCCTCCCTCCTCCCCAAACGGGAGAGTCACTGCCTTCTTTCCAGGCTTATCAGATGCCCCCTCTTCCAGTCTGTCTGTTCTGAACCCCTCTCTCCCCCAACTTAACACTACAGCCTCAGTAGAACTGTACTCTCCTTGAGGCAAGAAGGTTTGCTGAACTGAATTCATCTGAGGAGTAGGATTCTGTCACAAGGACTTGAAATCACTCCTGTCACCCCCAAAAGACAGACCTAGACATGACTATCAAGGGCTTGAGCTGCTTGATTCCTAAGCCTCCCCCTTATTGGATTTTCCTCCTCCAGGAAAAGAGTATAAAGACCAGAACCAACTTGGAACATCTCACACACACACACACACACACACACACACACACACACACACACACACACCTTCTTCCATGCCAATCATCAAGGCAGCCAAAGAGCTGGAAGTGGTGGGGCCAAGGTCATTCAGTGGGACCCTCTCATTTTTCCAATGAAGACACTGACTCAAAAAAATCTACAGACTCCCTATTTACCTCCAAGATTCAATATAAAATCTCTGGTTTGGCTTTTAAAGCCTCTCCCAAGCACCTCCCCATCTTCACTGGCCCATGTCTGCTGCCTCCCATCCCACCTTCCCCGGGGGCTGACCTGCCTGTCCAGAGCTGCCTTCCTGCTGTCTCTCCCACCAGAATGGGAGTGCTCTTCTTTATTTGCATAGTACTTAGCACAATCCCTGGTACACAGCAAGGACTAAATAAATGCTTGCTGCCTGAATGAAGCAGCTCACCCAGGTGACAGCAGCAGAGCTGGGGCTCAAATCCTCTGCCTGGTCTATGCAGGTGTCCCAGAAGGCTCGTACCTGGTCACCAGGGCCCCCCCTGCTCTACCTCAGCAGTATACAGTCCAGACTTACCCCAGTAGCACCATCACCATCACCCATCAATGTTGAAGCAGAGGAGGATGATGGTCTCAGAAACCAATCAGAAGGTAAAGAAGTGATTTCTGGTCTGTTAAATGTTTGGCCCCAATCCATGCATCTCCCTATCACCCCCTCCTCTGTCACTGAAGGCCCTTCCAATCGGGAAGATTGCCTAGGCAGATCACATATCACAACCTATCTAACCTATTCTTTAAGTAGCTGCCTGGGGCCATCAGCTAGCTGCTACAGGGTGACAAAGGCAGGGTGGGCCCAGTCTTCTGACCCCACACAGGAGAAGCCCAGTCCTAGCTCTGACCCTTTGGTGAAGGCAGAACTCACTAACTCGGTTCCAAACTGTGGCCACAACAGTACACACACCGTGGATACAAAGTGCCACAATGAACAGCTTGCCGTGATGCAGTCTGAGGCAGTGGCTTCTGTCCTCAGGGCTTATTTCCAACGACAGCAGAAAAAGGAACACCTGCCATCCTCTTCTCCAGTCCTCCTGAAGGGACTGCCCAGCTTTGTCTGCACAGAGCCTTTAGGTGGGCACTTGGCACCCTACTCACTTTGCTATTCCTTTATTATCTGAAGGCTATGGATCCGCCAACTATTAAAGCCCTCCCCACAGAGGGCAAACACTTTGGCTGGTTTTCCCTCTATTATATCATTCCAAAGGACCCTTAAAGGAAAACCATCAGAACCTCTTATTTCACAAATGAGGGAACTGACCAAATCAGAAGCGGCTTGGCTTCTGCCCTCCATGGCCACCTCACTGGCCCCGCTGGCCAACAAGCCTTCCCCCACAGCGAGCCCCCTGCCGCCTTTGGCCGAGGCCCACACCTCTCCTTTAAGTCAGGATTTGCTACCAGCTATTCAAAATTCCCAAGCTGACAAGAAAGCTTTCAAATACTTTTTAATCCAGTTATGTTCCCTGTTCCTGAGGGATCTCTACTGAAATCAAACATCTTAAAATGAATTATTATAGTAATTATCAGTTCCATTTCTAAGGCCTTTCAAGTTTCCCACATGCTGCCCTCCAAGGGAGACAAAACAAGTCTACTTATCCAGCCACCCCCCAACTCTATTTCTGTCAGCCCAAATCTGTGCTCTGCCTTGGGTAGAGATGGCAGTCAGGATTCAAACCCAAGTCTTTCTTAAGCCCCTGTCAGGCTGCTGTAACTGCTGATGAGAGAACAGACCAAAAGCCCTCTGGGAACCTCTGAGAGCTCTGAAAACACAGGTCAGTATTATCAATGCACCTCGCTGGCAAAGCCTTAATTCTATAACACAGCTTTAAAAAAGTATCATATAATTTTTTTAAATCTAATTTTAATTTGTAATTATTTCTTCAACAATAAAAAAATAATTCAGCCACACTGGTGTAAGTGTGTATATGTAAGAGATGGATATACAGGAGTTGTCAGAGAAGGGAAAAGAACCCATCAGGAGCCATTCATGAATTAATTCAAACCAAGAGCTTGAAAATCTTATGTTAAAAGCTGAAGGATTTTTAAAATTAGGTAGCACTGATTCAGTGCTTTCGGTTTACAAAGCACTTCCACGGTTTCTATCTGACCCAAATTCATCTGACTGGCATGCCAGTGGAAAATGCCAATAATTACATTAAGAAATGCATACTATCTACATGTAAAAAAAAACATTTAAAAGGCATCCCCCAGCTTGCAGACAGTAACAAAGGGCAGCAGCAGGAGAACTGAGCATCCACACTAGCCCTCACCTCTATTTTCTAGATCTAGAGAGAAACAGGGAGGTTTACAAAACCCCTTCCTCATCACAAACAGGGCTGAAGGACAGTGGACACAGGGCTAGGCTCACCATCAGGAAAACTGGGCAAGCACCACCTTTGACACTTCCTGGGGCTGGAATGGCAGGCAAGCCATTTCACTTCTGTCTGCCCTAGGGAAGTGCCACATACTGACCAGACCCACAGATCCTTTGGCCATCATCTGCCCTGAGTCTTCACAATAATCCAATGACAGAGACGGCACAAGAATTATTGTCTAGACTGTATGTGAAGACAGCTGAGATGGGCAGCCCCCACCTCCTCAAAGGCCCCCAAAGGCCTCAAGGTTATTGTGTGCTCTCACATCTATAGTCTGAATAAAATGATAGTCTGATGGGCACGTGGGACACGACAGGCCATTCTGGTATAGAGGGTAACAACAAACACCCCTCCAAAAAGAGGCTTCTAGGATGTGGAAAGAAAACCCAAACAAAGCCTTCAAAGAGCATCTCAAGCCTTTCAACACCAGAAATACTGCTAAGGGAGAGAGGGCTGGGTCCTGGCATCACTGAGCCAGGCCAGGGAAGAGGTGGAAACACAGGGGCACAAGCCGAGTGGACCTGCTCACAGCCTTTTCCTTCATTTAGAACTAATCTTCTCTTCGAACCCTCAACACTACACGTCCCATACAAAGCCACGTACACATGTAAAAAGCAGGCTCTGGGTGACCCAATAAGCTGCATGACGATGGCAGGACTAAGTCTGACAGCATTCCAGGGCACTCCTGGGGCAATGGCCATGCAGCATCCATCCCTCAAGATATACAGAATTCAGGCAAAGTCAGAGGGCATGGGGGGAGAGGGCAGCACCAGCAAAGTCATGGAAAAGGTGTCAGCTGGGCACTAAATCAAACTCTGACCAACATAATCTGCCTCTGCCCCAACTAAACCTGGCCCTGGTCTTCCTGGTGTGCAGGCTGCCTTCAGGGAAGGCCTCCACCTGATTGATATTCAGGATAACAAAGCCCTTCTCAACCACACTTTGAAAGGGTGATGGAGGGGCCTGAGGGGTTAGATCCTTCTCCCCACCACTGTGAGCTCCAGGAAGCAAGCCTGGGGCTATCTGGAGGCTGGGGAGTATCCTGATACACAAATACAGAGGTTATCTCCCTTTCTTCCCATCCCTCCCATCCCAGACCTACTGGCAGGAAATGCTCCATTAATGAAGAAGCAGGCAAAGGTGGGGCAAAGAGGCAATACAATCTACAAATCCACTAAATGGGGAGAAACAGAAGACCAGTTACCAGGTCCTATCTGGATGGCACACAAACTGACCAAATCTTTTCCGAATTTTTAAAGAGCTCAGGTAGCAGCATGGAGAAACAGTCATTCTCCAACTCTTCCAACTCAGTCTTCAATGCCAGTTTGAAAATCAGTGTGCTTCATGCAGAGACGGGAGGCAGATTATCAAGTTAACTACCTGCCCAAGGCTTCTCCCAAAAACCTCCTCCAGAACCAATCTGGAGCCAAATGCAGAAGTGAGGGAGAAAGCCAACGATCTATTTTCTAAGACACAAACCCCAGCCACCCCAACATGGAGGCTGAGCTGCCCCAAAGGTCAGCTTGGGGGGTTGGAGGGGGGCAGGCCCAGGACAGAAGAGACATTCATAAACTGAGGGACTTAAAGGTTTCCTTTTCCTTCTTTAAAGTGAGAAGTGCCACGTACCTGTTGGGTGTTTCTCTGGGCCTGGGAACCCGACTGCAGCCTCCGTAACAATGGCACGCCATTCCTGGACAGTCTCTTTAGTAACCAGTAACTGTGTGCTCTCTCAACAAACTGCTTCTTCCGCTGAACGGCCACCTGAGTCAGAATCTTATTTAATCTAAAATACGGAAAAACTCAGAGTTTAATTTTTGAAGTAACACGTTAAAGAGAGGCTTTGGTTCTGGGAATCAGGAAACATCCTCCATGTGTATTTCAAAACTACTTCAAACCAAACCAGTGACGCCACCCCCCCTTGGGAAGGCCCACTTTTATATACCCTGCTTGAATGACTCATGAACTTAAATCATGCAAATCATGAAGTAAATTTTTAAATCACCTAAAAATCTGCCCACTTAAATCATCTAAAAATTTTAAATGATTGTTAAAACCTAAGCAAGCCCCCTTCTTTAAACAAGTTAAACTAAATCAAATATAAAATAACACCTTTTGTGCTGAACAATTATTTTAAATTCTATACATTCACATTAATAAAACAAGTCATTTAAGTTATTTAAAAAATGCAGCTTTTTTAAAAAGTGCTGTTTTGGGGGCGGCTAGGTGGCGCAGTGAGTAGAGTGTTGGCCCTGGAGTCAGAAGGACCTGAGTTCGGATCCGGCCTCAGACACTTAACACACACACAAACAAAAAACCTAGCCATGTGACCTTGGGCAAGTTACTTAACCCCAATTGCCCTCCAAAAAGCAAAAAAAAAAGTGCTGTTTTCCTGGGGAGGGAGAAGGAGAAAATTTAAAACTTATGGAAGTAAATGTTGAAAACTAAAGATAAACTAATAAAAAAAAAGAAAGAAAAATACTGTTAAGTTTGTCAAATATTCTGAAATAACTGGCTTTTTTTCATCCAAAGAAAATGGTTAAATACATCTAAAACCCATGAGATGACCCTTAAAAAAAATCTAAAAACTGAAAAAATGAAAGTCTTGAAATAAGAGAGCCAAGAGTGCTACCTGGGTCAGCCTCCTGGATGCTGAACTGCATATATGTTCATCTGAGCTCAGCAGAGCACTAAGGACTTTGTGAAGCAAGCAGAAACCATGCAGGGTTTTCATTTTCCCTTTTTTGACCACAGAAAATGGAACACTTCTGCGATGAAGCTGGAAACTCACAGGCTCTGAGCAGCATCTTCGAGGGCACAGTGACGGAAGGAGTCGAAGAGCCATCAGAGTCTCCCCATCGGAGTCTCTCCGTATCTGCCCACAGAGCGCTGCAGCACACAGAGCCACACAACTTCTTTCTATTTCTCCAGCCAGTCAAGGTGATGTACAATCCCCAAAGATCCCCTTTCCTTCCCTAAGTCATAGCCAAATCAAAGTGTCGCCAGCAAGCAGAGAGTGAAGAGCAGAGGAGCCTCGAATCCCACATCTCAGCTGGGTGATCCTGAACAGGACATCTAACCTCTGAGCTCTCCAGGCCAACTCCCCAGAGCTCACCACATAGCAGAGAAGATACCAAGCAGTACTGGAGGAAGCTGGCTTTCCCAGGAAGCTCCCCATACCCATGACATCAGCCAGGTCCAGACCCTCACCTTAAATATAGCTGAAAAATGATTTTGATACAGCAATTGTTCCCCAAAGAAATATCTGAAGAAGCCGGCGGGAGGGAGTCCAGATTCCCCAAAAAGGGCTGCCCAGTCTGCTCCCAGAGGCCCACTGTGCCCAGCACTTTCCTGCCATCCCACTGTGCTTAGGGAAGGGCCAAGAACATCAACAGCACTTTCCCCAAAGGCAGATGATGTTTCAGGGTGATAGTAGTTGACTTCCTTGTCAAAAGTGAAGTCTTTTTACAACTTAGTGATTACAAGCTTTTCCTAATGAAAGTCACACTTTCCTAGATATCCCCCTACTCCTGATTAAATACTCAAATATCATATTTCAAAGGGGAAGAGGGAAGACCTAATGAAAAGCAGAAGTGAGAATTATAAATATTTCAGTTCAGAAACTTAAAGCAGTTTCTAAATCATTCATGGGAAACAAAAGACGATCAGAACAAAGAAACCAACTACAATGATTCATCACTCTG
This sequence comes from Gymnobelideus leadbeateri, assembly GCA_011680675.1. Lineage (NCBI taxonomy): Eukaryota > Metazoa > Chordata > Mammalia > Diprotodontia > Petauridae > Gymnobelideus > Gymnobelideus leadbeateri. The sequence goes on along the minus strand of WOXC01008744.1, from coordinate 314,255 downwards.
AAGCTTTCTATAAAAACCTGTCCCATGCTCAGGGAAGGCACAGGCCCAGGTCGCTCACAGCTCCTCCCATCCAGGGCAGGGGCAGTGAGGCTCCAGGCTAACAGGAACCCCACCTGGGCCATGAAGACAAGTCACTTCACCTTGGAGCCTCAGTCTCATCTACAAAATGGGGATAAGTTCTGCACAGGGTTCTTGTGGGGTTAATTGTTACGCCCTAATTGCATGTTAATTCATACATTAGTCAACAGTATGAAATGGACTTGGGCCTCCCCTATGGAAGGCCAGGGAAATGCAAACATGTGGCAGTTCAAACACTCTCCCTTCGGTAACTAGAATTCTGAGAATGAACCCAAGTTGAAATACTCTTTCCACCCAGTTTTTATTGAGCCTTTATAGGTACAAAGCCCAAATTCATTTACGTCCAGATATTCTTCTTTCCTCCCACAGAAAGGGACTTAATATTGATTTCTACCCCAACTCCACTTTAGAAATCTTCCTCGGGGCGGCTAGGTGGCGCAGTGAATAGAGCGCCGGCCCTGGAATCAGAAGGACCTGAGTTCAGAGCCGGCCTCCGACACTTAATCCATACAAACAAAAAAACCTAGCCGTGTAACCTTGGGCAAGTTACTTAACCCCAATTGCCCTAAAAAGGGGCGGCTAGGAGGCGCAGTGAGTAAGAGCGTCGGCCTCAGAGTTGGGATGACCCGAGATCAGATCCGGCCTCAGAAAATGAGCACCCACGCATAAATAATAATGACTAGCCGTGTAACCTTGAGCAAGTTACTTAACCCCAATTGCTTAAAAAAAAAAAAAAAAGAAATCTTCCTTCACACCTAAACATCCAGCTGCCCTCTTCTCTACCCAGACACACACACATAACCCTTACACTTTCTCTGCAAGAGACAGCCCTGGCTTCTTCGGTGAGCCTGACAGGACTGCCTACTAGCTCTGAGCCTCTCCAAGGCATGTGCAACGAGGGCAGAGCAATGCAGCAGAAGACACTTACTTGCCTCCGCCACAGAAAGCCATCTGCATCATCAACTTAATGAGGTTAAAAAGGTGAGAGAATGGGGACACTCAGACTAGCTGGAATTCGATGTCTGGACATTCACACTGTTTAAATTTCATTTGTGTCTATTACATAATCAAGATTTCTGATTTCGACACAAGCATTTATCACAACAACCCATAAGGCAGATAGACGAAAAACAAGGCCAAGGGCCTGAAGCTGCTGCTATTAGCTGGAGTCCTTAGCTAACACACTTTGTCTGTGTGGACCTTAACGAAGTCACCAAGCTTTGTGCTATGTCTGGACTCTGGACTCTCAGCTCCTGACCCAGCCAAACCTGCACTCCCATAATCCTCTCTGGCCTCACAACTCTCCACATCACTAGTACCCAATCCTTGCTGCCACAGCAATCTTCTAAAGGAACAGCTCTGACCACCTCACCCCCTCATGTCCCAACTGCCAACAAAATAATATGCCAACCCAACTCCTCTGAAGCCCACCACAATTGGACCAAACTCAACCACCTTTCCAGACAACCAGGACTGTTATCAAATGCTCCCTGGGCCACTGCACCTCCATGCACGGACAGGCCTTCCCCAACACCCACAAGGTATACCTGTCATACCTCTCCCTGGCCTCCAAGGCCAAGCTCCTGGTCATCTCCTCCCTTCAGCTCAAAGCGGCCTCTCCTCCTATTTTCCAAGAGTATACAAACGAGCAGGTAACCTTGTTATTACCGTGCTAGATGTAGACACCCAGCTTTCATATACACTCCACTTTTGTGGCCTCTCATAAATTAGAATGCTCCTATTTGTTGATGTTTAAGGTCATGATAAAAGAATTAAAAAAAAAAAAACGCTGTACCAGATGGCCTTGAAATGAGGAGAGACATCTCCCAAAAACCTCCAACACTTGCCTCCCTCATCTGCAATGTGGGTGCAAAGACTGTATATTTCTCTCCTCTATGACTGCTGTGAGGCTTGGGTAAGACCATGCTTACAACTCATAGCCTATCAGTGGCAGCTATGGCCTTACAAAGGCCAATTTAGGGATTCAAACTGGTTTCTCTAGAGTACTTGGGCGTGTCTTTTTGTCCTATTCACATTCTAACTAGCGCAGGGACCAGCTTCCAAGTTTCCAGTCAAGTGAACTGCTAAATCTATATGTAAATGAGGACAGCAAAAATATTCAGATCAAGTAGCAGCAAAAACCCTGCCCCTCCCCACCCCCTACTAGCACCTCTCTTTCCCGATTTTACAATCCCATCCAGGACCCAGAGAAGACAACCTGAGTGAGGGGAGGGGAGGAGGATGCTCTGGAAACCCAAGAAACAGCCGCCATGTCTGTATCTCTACAGGAGCGCCAAGAGTAAGCCAGACAGCACCCACTAAATCAACACTTGCTGACTAGTCACTTTGTTGGATTCAGATGCTCATAACAATAGCTAAGGCCTACTCTGTCCCTAATGGGGTGGCTGATGGGAGATCTCAGCTTCTCCTGGCTATTCCACCCTGGGCAAGTCACCCACAGCCTCGGTAAAATGGTGATAACCAGGGAGCCTGCCTACCTCCGAGGTGTAGGGCAGCTTTATATAAACTATTTTATAGACCTCAAAATGCTACTGATATAAATTTCACCATCACCATTTGCAGCAGTATTATCTGTAATAACCACGCATGAGGAAGGTCTGCCCCCACCTCGATTCTGCCTGCCTATGGTGTTCTCCCACCTCCCCTTCCAGTCACAGCAGGAGGCAGCTCTTCTGAAGAGCCCCATGACTTCCCTCCAGGGATGCAGCCCCCCTTGACAGTCTTGGTGCAGAGGCATCTGCCCCTCGTCTCCCCCATCAGACCCAGAGGGTTCAGAGGGCAGAAGCTGTTTATATCCTCACTACTTAACACAATGCATAACATGCTTGCTGACTTTACTTGAAAGTAATGACAAACATGAAGAACTATGGAGAGGCCTATGTATGTGAAATGATTCAAAGACAAAAAAATGGTATACACACTTACAATTACATAAAGAAGTAATGGAAACAAAATCTACAAAAATACAGCCAAGTCTCAATTAGTGCGGATAATGAGGCCCCTGAAGTAGTCACACATATTCCAATCCCAATTAGATTTCAAGTTATAATTACATAAAACATGGTAGTAATTCGATGCAGCCCAAAGGAAATAATACAGTTTGAATTCCAATAACGAGACCACTTCAGGACTCAGAGCAGGACATTTTGTGACGAGTGTAAAAGTTAACATCCACTTTTTTCAAACTGAAGACTAAATGTGGAGGGCCCCATTTGCCATTTTTTGCTAACTACACATTTTGGCATCATTCCGTTTACACCTCGGTCAAGACAGGTCCAAACTGCTTTTATTCTCGTACAACAGCAGCACCTTCACAAGCTCAGAAACCTAGCTCTATGCCTGTGTCCAGTCTCAGCTGCTCTCCTTTGAGGCCCAATGAGGGTCTAAAGCCCAAGAACCAGGAAACTGAGGGTCATGTAAGGTCCATTCATGTAAAGGAACAGAACTGAGCCATAGAACAACAACAGCTAGGAGGAACTGAGAGAAGCTTGGAATGACCGGTATGAATGAAGACAGTGAAGTAAGCAGAGCCAGGTAAATGACAGAGACCAGTTAATTAAATAAAAACAACAATTCACTGCACCAGAAAAGAGATGGAAAAATGCATCTCCTTACAAGAGGAAAGTGTGTCATCACTACAAAGGAGAAATGCTGGCACCGTCATAACTGGCCACTGTGGGTGCTGACCATCTCTGCTCAATTCTTTATTACAAGGGATAGAGCATAAGAAATCACTGATGCAAACACACACCAAAAAATGATTAATCCTATGAACCATGAACTTCTATACTAAGTCTTCAGTATATTTTTTACAGTAACCAAGTCATTCTGAACAAAGTAACTTGATCAACTAATAATACTCATTCAAACCCTCTATTAAAGTCCCAAACTTATAAGATGCTTTCTCCCACAGATGGGGCATCACACATCTCATCAATACTTCCAATACCAGAGGCGGATATAATATATAATCATATATATAATCATAGGTGGATCCCACTCTCCACCACTTTTAGGACCTGGGTCTCCATCAAGAGATGCTCTGTCATCACAGCTAAAGTGCTAATCACCTCCTGGGGGTTAGGCCTCCAAACTGAGCTCAGTTGCCAGAGCCCATCCTGGGGCCCCACACTCCCAGCCCTATGCTCACTCAGCTGGCTGAGCTTTTAAGAAGGCCTGGAAGGACCCGAAGAAATGACAGTTACACTTACACACACACACACACACACACACACACACACACACACACACACACACACACACACACACACACCCACCCATAGCAAAAGGAATAAGATACTACTACTCAATTAGTGAATAAAAGAGGCAAAATTCCCAACAGTTTTCCTGCTTCCTAAACTATATGAAGATCATAATTCCACTTTAAAACTGAAATTTTAAAAACCCTTCTGAGCTACAGAAAATTCTCTGGCTAAAGAGATGAGGCCCCTCCCAGCTGGCGGCCGGCACTATTTCTATTCCTTGTCCTTCTCTCTGCCCAAAGCAATCTGCTCACCAGATGTCTTTATTTAACCTCAACGGGAGAAAATTCCTGGATGAAGACAACCACTCTTCAGATGTGGAGTCCAGCCCCTTCTGGGGTCATTTCTCAGCCACAGCTGACATTAAGGTGCTTTCTCTAGCACTGTCAATCTCCTTCAAGTCCCAAGACCTTTTTACCCTGAGGAGATGCCAAGTGGAATTCTTGGTCCGACAATGATGCACCAATTGCCTCCATCTCCTACCTGAAGACATCAGGTACCTTCTATACTTGCATTTATGACAACCAGAGGCAGGTAAACCCAGGTTTACAGTACTTAACAGGGATTAATCCAGCCATACAAATGGCACACAATCCTACTCACAAGCTGTCTAAGCTACTGTCCTAAAAAATTTCTCTTTTTCAAAATCTGTGCCTTAAGTAGAGGTGGGAAAGGAGCTGGGAAGGAGAGCAAATAAGCCCAAGAGAAGACCCCAGGCAGGGTAATTTTGCCCAAAATATCCCCTAGGGTGCCTGAATTTCTACTTCATTGCCTGAAACAAGAGATTCACTTGAGTTAACAAGCATCCTTTTTCCAAAATACCTCCCTGGGGGTAAAGAAGCCACTGGGTCATACACAGTGTCTCGTCAATCCAAGCAGTTTACTTTTTACCTAATATTGAACCTAAGATCTGCTTTACCAACAAGTCAAGGGCTGTGATTTGAGGGAAAAGGAGAGCGAGAATTTGGGCCCATGGAGTACTCTGGAGGATAAGGAAGGGGGTGAGCAGAAGGATGGGGGAGAGTTTGTGATGTCAGCACTAAAGCACTGGTCATAAGGAGAGGCCTGGCAAGGAAGGCATATGGAATGGGAGATGAGAAGGTAGCCAAGACAAACTGACCCTATTTCCAAGTTGGCCCAAAAGTTCAACGGTAGTGCCCAAAGGAGAGAAGCAGCTTTACCTTCCTCCTGCTGTCTATCCCCTTTCCAGGACCATCCATGGACTGTCTCTTGGCTACATTTTAGATTCAATGGAGAGGCGTTGATAGGCTGACAGGAATCTAACCAGGCCACAAGTAATTTATTGTTTCCCATGTGCCAGACATCATGCCAACCACTGGCAGTTGAAAGGGTAGCGAGGACAATGCCTGCCCATTAGGAGCTCACCTTCCAACAGGAGACACAACATGTACACATGACATACATTCAGAGAAGAAAAGTAGCCACCACTCACAACACTGTTTCCATGGAGGAAAGGGTGTCCAAGTTTTGAGCACAACTGCAAGGGAACTTTGGAATACAGCCTGTCTAAAAACTTAGGTCTCCACCTGTAGCTGCATTAACACTGAGAATTCAATACCTCTAAGGATCAAGGGGCAACAACTGACACAGGCATTTTTTTTTTTTTAATCCTAAAAGCAGAGAGAGCAGGATGGACCTTTCTGCTCATGAGTAAAAATTTTAACATTTTTGCATCACTTGACAGCTCTAATTAAAGCTAACTTGAAGGTCCTTATTTTTAAAGCCCTATTTGAATGACCAACAGGATAAAGAACATAATCCTTTGTACTGGCAGTCATTATTTCAGAAAATTACAAAGTGCTTCTGTTCACTGTTCTGCCGCAAGTCTGAAGCCAGTCTGAGCGGTGACGGGCCTGCTTGGTGGCACCTCCTGGGGTGACAAGGACACTCTCCCTTTTACAAATGTTTTTCATGTGACACCAAAAAGCTGCGGAAAGCCCTGGCTCCGCATCTTGTCTGCTACACAAAAAAAGGCAGATGCTTTAGAAAAGGATTTCTGTGCCTGATACCCAGAGCACATGCCGTCAGGGCTCGAACAAATATTCATTCCCTTCATGTTCCATGGGAAGGCACCTCTCTCAAAGTTAACATTCCTCCCTTTTCATCCATTTCAAATAAACTGCCATAGCTCATTCCTCCTGGAAGAGCAGTGAGGACCTGAGGAAGGCCTCTCCTCTAACCCCCCACATTCTCCTCGCCATTCCACAGGGCCTGCGGCATCCCCATCCTTTAAATCTGTAAGGAGCATAAGGAGACACATAAGGGGCCAGAAGGAGGGGGGAGAAGGAGAGGGGAGGAATCAGAACAAGGATGAACAGCAGCCGGGACAGGAGACAAATCCAAGATGCATTCCACCAGGAACAACCTGGCTATCTACGGGTTGGTTTCCTATCTCGCTCCACCTCTTCTCCCCCCAATTCCCTGCCCTTCAGCATTTAAGCCAAACGTACCCATCCTTGGGGGCATTCTAACCCAGAATGGTACCAGCCTCAAAACCCTCCCAGATCTTCAGCAGAAGGTTGGGGTTTTAGCGACAGCTGACAGCAGCCCTGGGTGGACTTGGGTCAGATGGGGAGGGCTCATCTCTCCTAACAAGTAGCTACCAACTGAGAGCAGGTGATGCCCATCGCTGTCCAACTGACAGTATGTCCTAAAAGGGATGAGCCAGGACTGAAGTGACTCTTATAAACCAAAGCCTTAGCCATCCAACCAGTACCAGCAGCAGGCCTCACCATGCCACTGGTCATGCTGCCAACCGAGCCCTGAACATGCACACCTGGGGCGTGGTATTCCATGAGCCTTCACAGTCACACTGCCCCCCACACACACACACACACATCACAGCCCTCCTCAACCAACTCCAAAGCAAAAGCCCCACAACAACAAAGGTCAGAGCTCCATCACATGCAGGTACCTCCTTCAGCTCCTCAGCCTCCCAAGCCTAAGCACCAACAAGGATGGACCCATGGTCCAGTTATGGCAACACCTGGCACCTGAGTGTGGGGTGGTAATCTACCTGCATCCCCCTATTCCAAAAAAACCAAAGATAAAAGCACTTCAAGGTCTTCATCTCTGCCACAGGCATGCTCAACAAAGTCAGCACAGAACCCCAGAGCTTCCACATTCCAGCCGGTCTGCAGGAGGCTCAGGATGGAGACAAGTGAACTAAGAAATGTGCTTTCGAGGTCCTGACACAGAACTGCTGCTGTCACTAAGAAAAGAACTCGCAGCCTGCTCCCTCCTTCTCATTCCCATAGCCAAACCCAAGCAGGTGCAAGGCTCTCCTGTCATATCTCTCTACTTCGGTCCCTCTTCTTCCCTGACCCTGCCACCACTCTGTCCCCTCACACCTAACGGGGGTCTGTGCACCTCCAGGCTCTCCCCACTTCGTGCCAGCCTACACTCAACCACCAAAGTGATCGTCCTGAAGCCTGTGTCTGCTCAATAGACTCCTATGGCTCCCTACTGCCTCCATGTGACTCCCTCTGATCCAATCAGTTCTCTTCCTTGTTGCTTCTCCACCTCACAGCCTGGGATGCTATCCCTCTTCACCTGGGCCTCGGCCAGCTAAGATCCCATTCCCTGCCTCCTGAGTGATTCTTTCCTATGGGTCCTGTTATCTTCACCACTGACTGTGGACACCTCAAGTGCAGGGACTAGCCTCTGCCTTTCTTCCCCATTATATAGCTTCTTGCCCTGCACATAGTAGGTGCTTAACAAATGTTTACTAACTGCTGACTAATTAAAGCCAGATCCTGGCAGGCACCCCAGAATCAGGAATCTAGTCTACAACAGCCCTAACCCAAAGGCCTCACTGCCTCTGCTGAAAGCATTCCTTCCAGCAGAAGGGAGCTCAGCCCCTCCAAAATTGGCCCCTTCCCCTTATAGAGAGCTGAAATCTGCCCCCGTTACCCCAACACCAGCTCTACCCTTCAAAAGAAATAAAACCCACCTAATCCCATCCACCTATGAGTCCTTCTGAAGTCTGACTGCAGCAACCACAGCCCTACTAGGCCTTTTTTAGTCTGGGCCAAATATTCCTCTGCTGAAAGGACCCCAAAGAAAATCTGGCATCTCCAAGGCTGACAGAGACCTCAAGAACCGAAGCCTCTGAACCTCTCTGGGTAAGGCAATGTCCATCTCCAGGCCTCAGTTTCTCCCCTTACAAAATGTGGGGGGAGGGGTTAGATCTCTCCCTCTCCAGTCTCCTCTACCCCTCCAAGCCCATGATATTCTGCCCTCAGCAGTGAAGTCATTCCCTTTATTTCCAGAGTGAAAACGTTCTCACCCTCGGCTTGGGTGTGAATAAGGCCAGCAGCCTCCCTCAGGAGGAAAATGTGTCAGAAGACAAAGCATCGGTGTCCTGGGGAACACTATACACATTCTACAGAGCACATGGGAGGCCATGACTCCTGGCCCACCCTGGCTAGCCTCCTCTACTTCACCTGTAGCACAAGACGGTGGCTAAGGGGCACCAGCATGCACAGAGCACCTGAGGTCAAAGTCAACCTCACACGCTTCTAGCTTTGTCACCCAGGTTAGCCTCAGTTTCCTCCACTGTAAAATGGGAATCATACCAGCACCTACCTCCCAGGCTTGTCACTGGGATCAAACAAAAATACCCATACAGCGTTTGTGCCTAGCACACAGAGTATTAAATGAAGCTTCCTCCCTTCCCCTCCCTTGCCTCCCACGGCAGCAGGTCCTGCCCCAGGACCTTCACTGCCATGCTGCCCTGTGAACAGGGCCCAGTCCCAGACAAGCAAGGTCTCTCTGGCCTACTCCTACCTGCAGGCCTCCCTCAGCACCCTCCTCCTCTCTGACCACTGAAACCCAGCCTAGACCACCTCCTTATACTCACCACGCTCTAGGAGCTGACACAAAAACCCCAGTCACTGTGCTGGACTAGGTTCTCCCTCAGCCACCCCCACCCCTCACTTCCTCAACTCCTGATCTGCTGGGAGCTCTCTGTGCCCTCTGGAATGCCTGCTCCATAATTAACAAACTTCCTCTCATCTTGACCCCCTTTCCATTTTCTGGCCCTCATTGAGACCTAGCTCTGGGGACTACAGAGAAAGTACCCTCTCTCACATAGCCCTAAGCCCCTTTCCAGAGCTTCCCTTAGAAACCAGCACTCTCCTGAGGTGCTGGTTTCCCCCCAGAAGCCTCCTTCCCCTCTACTACCATAATGCTGAGCAGAGCTGGAGTAAAGGACGAACGGAGCCCAGTGGACCGCCCCAACCTGATGTCATCCCAGCAGCAAGACCGAACATCACTTTTTCCTCTAACTCCTTTACTCTTCCAAGGGCTCCCCACCTTCCATCTTGGCCCTGTGACGTCACTTCATCCTTGACCCAAACACCAAGAGCTCCTTCTTCTCCCTTCCTCCTCATCTCCCACCACCTACAAATCTCTCCCATCACTGGCTCCTCCTTCTCTTCAGTCTCAGATGAAAAAGTGGGCCTTCTCCCCCTGCCAAGGAAAAGCCCTCACCAGGGGCCTGGATCCCACCCTCCCAGGTGCCACTGGGTAGGTGTGTATCAAATCTCCAATCACTCCCATCTATGAGATCTCCCCCATCCTTAAAAAACCCTTCACTTGATCCAACCATCACTGCCAGTTACCATCCTCGAGCTCTGGGCAGCTGAGGGGCACTGGCACAGAAGACAGAGCACTGGGCCTAGAGTCAGGAAGACCTGAATTCAAATCCAGCCACAGAACCATCCTAGCAGAATGAGCCTGGGTACAACCCTTCCCTTCACTCTGCCTGTTTCTTTCTCTGTTAAATGAAGATAATAACAACAGCTGTCTCAAGGAGCAGCCAGGAGGCTCAAAGGAACCCACCAGCACGACACTCGGCAAAACCCAAAGTGCTTGGTGCTGGCCATGATCCGAGCCATTCCTTCTCCCCTTCTCAGCTAGAATCTGAAGAAAGCCATCCACAACAAGCACCCCAGGCCCCCAGGCTCCCAGTCACTCCAGTGAAGGGGCGCTCGACATTCCCTCCAGGGTCACACCTCCTAACCCTGCACACACCCACAACTCTTTATCTCCCTAGGTGGTCTCATCAGCTCCCACCAGCTTCATCAGTATTCCTAAACAGATGATTCTGGATCTAAGAGTCTCGGCCTGGTCTCTCCTCAACTGTAATCACAGAAACGTTTCTTGGGCATCTCAAGCTGAATGGCCTATAAGCTTCTAAAGGTCAGCAAGTCCAAAACATGACTGACACGTTATCTTTCCCCAATCTCTCCACTGCCAGATCTCTCCACTTTCCCCTTCCAGACATCTCTCCCACATAGGAGCCTTTGGCCAGCCGCCTCATTCAGGCACTCCTCACCTTAAACCTGGCCTGCAGCAGTAAGCTTCTATGTGGTTTCTCCATCTTACACTCAGATTTAGACCACATCCCTGCCCTGCTACCTGCCCTCCCCTCCGGCACCAAATATTAGAGACAGCTGGAGGACATTTAGAACTTCACAGCCTGGTTCCCTGACCCCTTTCCAGCCTTCCAACATCTGATTCCAGGGATGCTGACATGTGTCCCCAGGCCTGGGATGCTCTTCCTCCTCTTCCGTGCCTCAGTCTCTCTCTGGCTCCCTTCAATACCCAGCTGCAAGCCCCCTCCTGCAGGAAGCTGTCCCACAGATGCTGGCACCTTCCTCTTGCTGATTACTTCCTATACATTCTACTCATGTGTGCTTGCGTATGTACCTGGGTGTTTCCATGTGGCCTCCTTCAGTATTAGAGTGCAAACTCCTGGAAGCCAGGTTTTTGAGCCTTTCTTTTCCTCATTTCAAATCTTTCAATTGTCTCCATTTTAACCATAAAATTCTTTATTGCTAAAAGTAATCTAAGCAGCCAAAAAGCATGTAAAATTCTAAGAGGCTTAAATAGCTGTTTAATGTAGGGATAATTTCTGACACTTCCGTAATAGGGTACAAATCTCAATTATTATCCCCACTTTTCAGAAGAGGTAACTGAGAAAAATCAGACTCTCACAAGGATGAACTAAGTCGCAACACCTTCCCTTTCTTCTCGTGACTAACTTAGTGAGATTCTAGAAACCACAGATATCAAAAAGGTGGCTGGGAAGGAGCCCGAGGCAGACAAACACCAACACTGCTTTTCAGATCATTTCAATACAACGTTTCCCATGAAGCAATTCCCAGAATCTCGGTATCACTTTTTCAAACAGCACCTCACGTTTGTTTAGGAGGCCAATGGACCTGCCCTTCCTGATGCCCCTTGGGATCTTCCCTAGTCACTATTCCCCCTCAGTTTTGACAGGAAGTAAGCGGTCCAGCTTTTTTGCCGAAGGTCAGGGGGCATTTCAACGCTGGGCCCAGGAAGCTACCTACAAACTTCCATACATTCCAGCAGAGGGGCCCAAGACCTTAATCACTTGTAAATTCAGAATACATTCCAGTACATCTGAGTACGAATACAATGCATTTAAGAAGGTGCTGTAAGTGACCTGCAAATACTGATTTCTTAAAATTAGCAAATTCTCAAAGTTCTTCTCTAATCAGTTATTAGTTTTCACATTCTGCTGTGCTTGGGAGCAGGGTGATTCTGAGACAGCACCAGGTAAGCTCCTCCTTTCCAATGACACGTCAACAGCGGGGTTATCAGTGTCCTGTCACTTACCTTATGAGAAAGGGCACAACAGGAAACAAAGGGCAAGGCAGGAAGGGGCATAGGACCCTTCAGGAAAACAACTATGGGAACACTAATTGAAGTCAGTCACCTTCATTAAGTGGGCACACAGGACATGTCATTAGCACCTAAGATGGGCTGCAAATACTGAAAATCAGCAAATACCTCTGAATCGATGCAAACTGGTCCCAGACCCAGCTGGGACAGGCCCCGGGGCCTGTCTGCAGTAGCTCCCATTCCATCAGAAGCACCTAGACCCTGGCTCCACCAATAACTAGCTGGGCATCTTGGAACAAGTCACTCACCCTGAGATCCTGCTTACCTCCCCGCCCCCAAGGTTAAATCCACCCAGCTCCCTTCCAGGTCCAAGTCTGGAATCTAAACATAAGACTTTGCATTAATAGAACATGATGGCATAAGACACCACCAGAAAAAGAGGGAAACCCCAGCTGAGCCTAGGGACTTTTGTTCTGCTATACTTGGTTGTGAATCTTTGGGTTGGAACAAACATGGGGAACCTTCTTCACTGGGCTACTGGGTTCTCCATCCATCATTTCCACAACAAGGACTCCATTTAGAGTGTTTTCCAAACACGATGCCCAAAAGCCCCTAATGACACCCACCCAGGAACAGGGCACAAAGAGAACCCCTCTCCACCTCTGAGATTGCTCAGACTGAGCAGCGACCTGCTCCTGCTCCAGTCCTCAGGCTTGCTTACCTCTGAGGAGGTATATAAGGGGCAGACACCGTGGGCATAACTGTACAGGGCTCAGCCAAAGTTTTCTTGGACTTTTTTGTTTTCTTCCTGACTTTGGATGTCGACCTGACAGTTTTGACAGCTCCCTCCTTCCGGCAAACCCCATTTTTCATCTCGACGTCCCCATAAATATTGAGAGGCCTGCGGATGCAGCCCGGGGGGGTGTGTGCATCACAGTAAGCAGTCTTTTTAACAGAGAAGGTAGTGCTACTGCCCGTCACCTCTTTTACGGGCTCCATTTTCATATAGAGGCCAGCCTTCTGGGCACATGTCACATGGAATGCTGTGTAGCAATTGGCTTTGTGGCACTGGATACAGGCACCAACACCCTTCTGCTTGCAGAGGTAGCATGTAAGCTTCCACCTGGCCGGGGGGATGTTCCGCACCCCATCGATGGGCTCGATGAAAACTGTGTTGGCGAAGCCCACCTCGGGAATCCACAGGGCACAAACCACATGGCCCCAGCGGTCATCGTCCGTCTTTTTGAAGGCACCTCCCTTGTTGGGGCACAGTACGCAGTCGACGGGCCGGGCGCGGGACTGCAGGCAGTGCCGGCAGAGCCACTGGCCCTCGGGGATATAGGGCACCCCGTAACACTCCTGGTGAACGGCTAAATTGCACAGGTCGCAGAACAGAATGACGTTGCTGTTTTGGCACTCACCGTCCATGCAGATACAGCACACAGCGTCCTCGTCGATCAGAGACTGAGGGTCGCCCTGCTTCTGGTTCTCACAGTAGGACTCCTTCTCAAAGCGGTCCATCAGAAACTCAAACATGTTCTGGGACACCACAGACACGCCATCAGCTTTGCGCCTCTCGTTCATGATCTCTAGCCAGGCGTAATCTTCCTCGTCCATGTCGTACTCCACCTCGTGATCGAGCTCCTCAGCCGACTTCTCGATGAACTTGTAGTAGACTGGAGGCCGCCGCGGTGCCGAAGGCGGGCTGTACTCGACGATGCGCACGCGGGGCTCCGGGAGGGGACTGGCGGCGGCAGGCGCACCGTGGGTGCCGGGGAGGGCGTCATTCTTCTTCTTCACCTTGTTGTTCTTGTGCCGCTTGGTGCGCAGACAGACCGGGGGTCTCTCACTGTTCTCTTTGTTGCTGTTACACTCACTCAGCTCTTGAGCTGTGAGATCATCTTCCAGGATGATCTCTAGGGGGTCAAAAATGCTGATCCTATGCAGGCGGCCTTCGATCTCTATCTCCACCATCCTCTGAGCTTGGGCATACGTCAGGGTCTCTCGAGTAGGGGAGTGCTTAATACTGCACGGGGAAGAGGAGGGCCTGGTTGCAGATACTCGATGACATCGCCCTTTCCTCCTCATTTGGCAATGATTACCTGAAATTACATGCAAAGTTCAAGTCAACACAAAACGTTTGAAAAATAATCAGCCGAGTTGGCCCATATAAATCCAAACAAGACATACACTCAACAGGTCTGAGGGTCCTTAGACAACTCAGGGCTCAAATGAGAGGCAGCCAGAGGCTCAGACCAGGAGTCAGGCCAGTGTGAGTTCAAATCCTGCCTCAGATGCTTACTGACTAGGTGAGCAAGTCACAAAAGTGACCTGCCTCTATTTCCTCAACTGGAAAATGGGAATAACAGTAACAGCAGCAACTCTGCCTGGCTGTGTGCTGTGAAGGGTTATTCCTGACCCTGCCTGAGAAGCAGGTTTTGCAAATTCATTCATCTCAGAAGATCAAGTCTCAAAGTACCCCCAGGTCCCAGTGTCCCCTCCGCCAAAAAGATGGGATTTAGGTGTTGCCCAGGGCCACCAACAAGGACACAAAAAGGAGGCAGCACTGGGGAGAGCAGAGGAATCCCAGCAAATGCAGTTAAAGAGCTCCCAGTAAGCAATAGTGGAGAGAAGTTCAAGAAGAAGGAAGTTCCTAAGCGCCCGCAGACAACAGCAGCAGGGGCCTACGTGTTAAACGGGATTGTTTTGAATGCTACCCATGGGGTGACAGGCTCTTTCCGCCTTCTGCAAATGGAATCGCTGTTTCTTGACTCGAGACCGTAATGAAAGCACTTCACACTTTCTAAAACACTGAGCACACCGCTTTGTCCCTGTCGCTCATGCCCACATCAGGCACGGCAGTCTGATCTGAGCCTACTTCAGAGCACAGGCACAGCTCCATGGGATCAGGTGGGGGGGGGGGCTCCTCCAGCGCTAAATCTGATTCCATGGGCGAGAGTGGGGGGGGGGGGCGCAGAGCACCTCCTGCTCCCCACATCACCACCCTCACAGTCAATGACGATCTCTGGGCAAACGCTTTTCCGGTGGAACCAACAAGGAAGCGGCGAGGAGGAGCTGCCCTGCAGGTCTGTGGTCTGTGGGAGGCCGGACCGCCGCCCCTGCGCCCCGTGGGGCGCGGCAAGGCGGGCAGCAGGGCCCCTCCCCAGCGCTAACCGGGGCCCGAGTGGCCAGAGCGTGGGTCCCACGGACCGCGGCCCCTGCCCGGGCTGGGGGTCATCCGGCCGCTCGGAGCCGGGCCCCCGGGAGCGCTCAGCTTTTGCGGCTTTTGTTCGGGCGCCGGAGAGGCTGGGCAGCGGGGGAGGGGATGACAAGCGGCGGCCCCAGACCTACCCTTCCCCACGGCTCCTCCGCACCACAGCCGGAGCCAGAGGAGCCGGGGCCGGGACCCAGCGGGCGGCGGCCGGGCCGGGGCCCCTCCCGGGCCGCCTCCGCTCCGCCCGCGGGCGGCCGGACGTCTCTGGGCCGGACCGGACAAAGCTGCGGCCGCAAACATGGCGCCGCCATCGCCGCCCGGCCGTCCCTCTTGGGCCTCCCCCGGGGACTCACCCACCTGGCTCCGGGGCTCGGACGGCTCCGGGGGCGGCGCTGGGGGCGCCAACGGCCGCGGAGGCCTCGGGAACGCGCGGGGCCCGGGCGGGGCCGGGCCGGGGCCGGAGCCGGGGCCTGCGCAGCGGGTCTGGGCCGGTGAAGTCGGCGGGGCGGCGGGGCAGCTGGTCACGCGAGGCCCTGGCTCTTGGGGGGGCCCAGGCCGGGCCGGCCGCGCTGCGCGGCGCCGCTCTCCAGGGCTGGGGCCGGGGCCGAGGCAGCGGCGGCGGCGAGCCGGGGAGGGCGGCGGCGGGCTGGGCTCGGCTCCGGCGCTCGCTCGCTCCCTCGGCGGCGCCTCCTGCTTCGCTTTCTCACTCCCTCACTCCTCGCTCGCTCCCCCCGTGAAACAAACAATGCTGCGGCGCTCCGCCCGGCCGCGCTGCGTGACGCCGCCACGCCCGGACACGCCCCGACGCGCCCGCCGTCATTCCTCCCCCGCGCGCTCCTCGCACTGCGCCGGCGCCCTTCCGCCCCCGCCCCGCCGGCCACCTCCTCCTCCTTCCCCCGCCCCCGTGCGCGGGGGCTGCCGGGAGCCGCGGAATGGAAGCCGCCGAAGGAGCGAAGGAGCGACAGGGCGCTCCCCCGTGCGCGCTCCCGGGCCCGTGCGCGCTCCCGCCGCCTGGGCCGACCATCCCTTCCTTTAAACAATACCCGCGCCGCCCCGCCACACGCCCCAGCCCCGCCCCCGTCAGTCTGAGCATGCGCAGAACCCGGGTAGGTACGACGCTGCTGCTGACCCTGGCTCGGAGACTCGAGGCTGCCGCCCCGCAGCCTTAACCCGGCCAGTGTGCCGGGCACGGGCCGAGACGGAGGGGCGCCTAACGGAGCCCGACGGAGGGGAGGGTGAGGGGAGACGGGAAGGCCCCCGACGTGGGGGAGGGTCCTGGGGCCCCCGCGGGCGCCGGAGCCGCACCCTCGAAGAGCAAGTGCCAGGCCCGAAGGCCCCAGAAGACGGGAGGAAATAAAGAGAAGAGGGTGCCGCCGCGGTCAGAGCAGACCACTGAGGACAGGCGCGCGCCTGCGGCTGGGAGCAGGAAGGAGGGGGCAGGAGCCCAGCCGGCCGGACCCAGGCACCCCTTTCCCGAGGCTCCCAACGGAGGTCAGGAATGAGGGGGGCTGCTGGCTGGAGGGGACCCCCTGGAGAGGCGGACCCTGCGCAGCGTCCCCTGCAGACACATCCTTCCCTGGCCTGGGGAGCGCCCCATCTGCTGGGGTGAACAGGGTAAAGACGGCGCCCGTGGGAAGAGCTGCACTGGAGCCCTCTTTTCAATTACTTTTTTTTTTTTTTTTTTTTTTTTGCTTTTTGGAGGGCAGTTGGGGTTAAGTGACTTGCCCAAGGTCACATGGCTAGTTTTTGTGTTGTGTCTGAGGTCGGATTTGAACTCAGGTCCTCCTGACTCCAGGGCCGGTGCTCTGTTCACTGCACTACCTAGACGCCCCCCGAGTCCTCTTTTCTACAGGAAAGCTACCCGAAGCACACATCAGCTGTGAATTTCCTGTCCCCCTCCCCCCACACCCCCTCTCATTGAATCTAGATGCTGCTGATCTCAGCTGGTTCTTCTCCAGGCCCTAAGAAAGTTCTTCTTTACAAATGCATGAAATTGTACAAAGCCTCTGAAATCCTTTGCTTTGACTCCTTTTTTTTTATGGTCTTTTGGCCTGGAAATCAACAAAAATGGCTTGAGGGAATTAATCCTCCAGAGGAGATTGTAAGGAAACTCGGTGCTGCCCTTGGGAAGTCCAAGCCTCCACCTCTTGGGAGCCAAATTACATAGGGGCTTTGGTATTGAAAGAACTGACCTTAAGGAGAGTTCACCAGAAGTGACCAGGACCCCCAACAACCACAAGGCTCTCCAGTCATCACTATCACCAGTTACCTTGCTTCTATGTGTACCACCCATTTTTCATCTCCAGCTCTGGCATCAAATCAGCACACATTCCTAGGAAGGACCAGTCAAATCAATTGCTCCTTGGCTATATTCAACACTAGATACCTCAAACCAGAAAACTTTTCCCTGGCCACCCCTCAGCAACTCAGTGCTATCACTAGAATGTAAGCTCCTTGAGGGCAAGGACTCTAGATTTTTGTAGCTGAATCCTGTCATTTCAAAGCCTACATGGCATAACAAATGCTTTTTCAGTCTGGTGCTTGCTAAGCCACTTGTTAGTGATCTTAATCAAAAATTACTCTGGAGAGGGTGCAGGAGTGTGAAACAATGTCACACACTGATGTCAGATTTTTTTTCTAATATACAGATCAGTTTTGCTGATTTATTTTTTCTTTTCTTTAAAAAAATATTTTGTTATAGGAGATGATTTTAAAAGGGGAAGGGTTACAGGGAAAATTTAGGCTTTGTGAAAATATCAATAAAAATCTATTAGATAATTTTTAGTCAACTTTTAAAAAGACTGGAGAATGGGAGAGGTGCAGCAGAAGTGGCGAAGGCAGAAGTTTTATTGCCAAAAAAAGGAAGAGAATGGTCTGCAAACTATAAGCCAATAAGCATTCATTAATATTAAGTTCTAGTGTGTGTCACTGTACCTGATTTTTACTTTTACTTGTCACAAAAGTCTAGAACATTATTAAAGGGAGAACAACTAGAAAAGACATTGATGATCACAAAAAGCCAGCATGGCATCATCAAGAACACATAGTGTGAGATAACGTGTCTTTTTTTTAAGAGAGTGACTGTCTAGAATTAATCTAGAATTTAGTAAAACGCTTGATAAAATATGCCATGCTCTTCTTGGGAGCTGAATATATGTGGGCCATACATTTACCATTACTATAGTTAGATTTTTTTATAACTGGTTGAGTAGCAAGAGCCAAAAAGGAGTCATTAATTCCCGCTGGTCAATCTGAAAGGAGTTCCAAGAAGCTTTGCTTGACCTTGTGCTGTTAATATTTCAATGACTTGAAGCAAAGCATCAAAAGCACACTTACCAAATTTGGAAATGGCAAAAACAAAAATGATATAAATTATGGAATGACTGGATAAGAAAAAGTATGTTAAATGTATTGAAATATTAAAGGAAATGCTAAAAAGGATGTGAAGACATCCCAGAAAGACTTGCACAAACTGATTAAGACTGAAGTGAGCAGGACCAGAGCCATTTATGTGGTGTGACTATGACATTACAAAGGACAATTAAAAAACTGAAGAACTTAGATCAATGTAGTGACCAGCCATGACTCCAGAAGACAGGGTATAAAGCATATCTTCCTCTGCTAGGTAGAGGTAATGGACTGGTGCAGGTGCAGAAGAAAACAAATTTCCAAATGAGCCCACAACAGCACAAATTTTCTTGGCTTTTACTCTAGGTACATGAGAGGTTTGGGTGGTTTTGTGTGTTGAGGAGGAGACAATAATGATCTCAACAGGCTAGAACAATGGGCCAGATGTAATAAGATGAAATATAAGAGGAGTAAATCTAAAATGGGTTGAAAAAACTCAACTTCAGAGGCACAAGATGAGGAGATAAAACTAGAAAAAAAAGTTCTAGTTTAGAAAAAAAAAGGTTTCCTTTTTTTAGTGGACTTAATATAAGTTGACAGTCTTAACATGGCAACCAAGAAAGCTAGTGCCCTCTGACTGGATCAAGAGAAGTTCAGCATCCAGAAATAAGGAGTTAACCAAACCTGAATAATTGTGCTTAGTACTTGATGCCACGTTTTGTGAATGATAAAAAAAAGTTCACATTTATTTATATAGTTCTTAAGGTCTACAAAGCACTTGACTTAGATTTTTTTCGTCAGATAATGTATGCAAGGGCATTTATAAGCAGAGGGTGTCCAAAGGACAGCCAGGATGGCCTGGCCAAGAGTTTCAAGTTCAAGGAAGGAATTGGAGCCATTGATCCTGCAGAAGAGAAGCCTGAATGGGGACTAGAGAGGCTGGCATATGGAAAACAAATTTGACTTGATATATTTGGCTGCAGAGGGCAGAACAGGAAGCAAAAGTTGCAAAATATCAAACTTGGACTTGATATGAGGATCAGCTTGCCAAATATAGTCAAGAAAACAGAATCCTCTGCCTCTAAAGGTATTGTACTTTCTCACTTGAAGTCTTCAAGCAAAGGCTAGAGGCCCACCTGTCAGGTGTGTTGTAGGGAGATTTTCAGGTACAAATTATTCTAGATGGCTGCCAAGGTCCATTCCAACTCGGAAGCTCTGAATTTTTGAAATGGTATAGTGATAAATCTCCTGAAATACGGTGGCAGAAGCCCCAAGATACATTCTACTCTCAAAATCTACCCCTGGGTTACAATTAGTAGTTGGGCAAAACTCCTTCCCCTTCTGGATTGCAGTTTCCTCAGAATGAAAGTGTTGAATTTCATTGCTAATATGCCACCTAATATGGTTTGTCCATGTTATTGTTCTTCAATTGTTTCTGATTCTTTATGACCCCACTTGGAGTTTTCTTGGCAAAGATATTGGAGTGGTTTGCCATTTCCTTCTCCAGCTTATTTAACAGATGAGGAAACTGAGGCAAATAGAGGTAAGTGACTTGCTCAGGTTTACACAGTAAGTGTTTAAAGCCAGATTTGAACTCAGGTCTTCCTGACTCCAGGCATAGTGCTCTGTCCACTCACTCCACCACCTACTGCCATATTATAAATTCCTTGAAGGCAGAGACTACACCATAATTCATCTCTGCACCTCCATTTTCTAAGACAGGACCTTACAGGTGGTGTGTATTTAATGTTTGCTGTTGAATTTTATTCTGAAGAACTCAAACAAAGGGAAATGCCTAAAGAAAGCTCATGAAATTTACTTGATCAAATGCTAGGTCAATTTTTTAATTCACTGTTGTCCTCTTTGGAATGACACCAGAGGACTTCTGAGCCTCATGCAATGCTATAAAGACATGATGGAGCCTCATTTTTGGACATGGCCCTATGTGGAAATTTGATTTGCTTGACTATGCATATTATAAGAGTTTTGGTTTTCTTTTCTCTCCCCGCAGTGGTGGGGGTCAGGAGGTGAAAAAATAAATTATCAATTGAAAAAAGCACAACATAATTTTTAAAAACATTAGCTGAATCCTGATGAAACCTGAGACCTTCCCAGATCAGCTACTATACCCTGCTTTAATGGAAAGACAGGGAAGCTCCCTCCCTCTTTCTAGCTTTAGACCAAACCAGAAGGTGAGGAAGATGAAAACTGTTTCCCAAAGGCAGTTGCTGTCTTTTGTCTTCCCACAATCAACCTTATTAGAGTCCCAAGATGTAGAGCAAGAAGGGATCTTAAGAATCATACACATTTGACTCACTTCGGGGGTCGGAGCCAAGATGGCGGAGTAGAAACAGCATGTCCAAGGTGCTCTCCTGCCACATCACCTCCAAATCATGTAAAAGGGGAATCTGAACAACTTTTGGAGCTCGAGCTCCAGTACCCACAGAACAACACAGAGAAGCTAACCTCCCGCTGAGGACAGCCCAACAGCCCTGCAGGGAGCGGCCAGCACACTGCTCTGGGAACCGACAGTGCAGTGCTCTGGGAGGTGAGCCCAGGCCCCCGTGAGCTGCGGTTTTAGCCCCAGGGTGACCCGGCCAGCAGCCTGGAGGGACCCCAGGACACCAGCAGCTGTGGCAATTCCAGAATTATCAACACAGACATGCATAGGAAAGTGAGAGGTTGGTTAGTGCCCTATGGACTTTGGGACCAGTATTTGGGGAATATGTCGGCTTCCTCCCCTAGGGGCTAGAAGCCGCTCAGGAGACACGCCATGTTGCAGTTTCAGTGATAGCTCCAGCCCCTGGCCTGCGAACTGTATGGAGATCTATTGATCAATCTTGGAGATTAATCGCTCTTGCTTTAACCTGCTTGGATCTCGATTATGATCTGTGAGGGGAGGTCTGGGGTGGGCATCCAACTTGCCAGAACCAGAAGTTGTGAAGACCCCAACATTTGGGACGGAAGCTCCCCTGTCTGGTGGCAGAGTCCTACTGTGGCAAAAAGCCCAAAAGTCAAGTAATTAAGTAGCAACATGCCTAGGCAAAGGAAACAAACAGAAAAACGCAACATTAGACTCCTATTTTGGGGGCAAGAGGATCGAAGCATGGGACAGAAGGAGGACTGGGAGGTCAGAAATCCTGCTCCAAAAGCCCCAAAGGAAAATATGAGTGGGTTACAGGCCATAGAGGACCTTAAGAAGGACTTTAAAAATCAAATAAGAGAAGTGGAGGAAAAATTGGAAAGAGAAATGAGAAGGATGCAGGAAAAGTATGAAATGAGGGTCAACAGCTTGACTGAGGAAGATAACACCTTAAAAAATAGACTAACTCAAATGGCAAAGGAGGCCCAAAAGGTCAATGAGGAGAAGAATGCCTTAAAAAGCCGAATTTGCCAGATGGAAAAAGAATTTCAAAAGCCCACTGAAGAGAATCATTCCTTCAGAGTTAGACTGGAGCAAATGGAAGCTAATGACTTTATGAGAAATCAAGAGGCTGTTACACAGATCCAAACAAATGAAAGAATAGAAGGCAATGTGAAATATCTCATGGGAAAAGCCACTGACCTGGAAAATAGATCCAGGAGAGATAATTTAAAAATTATTGGACTACCTGAAAGCCATGATGAAAGAAAGAACCTAGAAATCACCCTTCAAGAAATTCTCAAGGAAAATTGCCCTGATGTTTTAGACCCAGAGGGGGAAATAGAGGTTGAAAGAATCCACAGATCACCTCCTGAAAAGATCCCAAAAAGAAAACTCCCAGGAATATTATAGCCAGGTTCCAGAATTCCCAGATCAAGGAGAAAATACTACAAGCAGCCAGGAAGAAACAATTTCAATATTGTGGAAACACAATCAGAATAGCACAGGACCTGGCAACTTCCACACTGAGGGACTGAAGGGCATGGAATATAATATGCCAGAGGGCAAAAGAGCTGGGAATGAACCCAAGGGTCACCTACCCAGCAAAACTGAGTATTTTGTTTCAGAGGAAAATATGGTCATTTAGTGGAATAGAGGACTTTCAAGCATTCTTGAGGGGAAAAAACCAGAGTTGAATAGAAAATTTGACATCCAGACACAAGAAGCAAGAGATACCTGAGAAGATAATCAGGGAAAAGAAATCAAAAGGAACTTATCAAAGTTGACCTATTTAACATTCCTACATGGAGAAACAATAACTGTGTCTGATGAAACCTTTCTCAGTATGAAAATAATGGAAGAAGGGTATATGGGCATATGAATACATATGTGAATGTGTGTATATATGTTTACAGGTATACATGGATAGAGGGCACAGGTTGAATTTGGTGGGAAGGGATGATACTTAAGGGGTGAAGTTAAGAGGTGAGAGAGGAAAGTGGCAAGAGGAGACGGGGAGAGACAGGGTAGGGTAAACTATCTCATGTAGAAGAGGCAAGGGGAAGTGGCTGCAGGGGAGGGGTAGAACAGGAAGGCAAAAAGGCAAAACCATATTCTCATTGAATTTGGCTCAGGGAGAGAATGACATACATACTAAATGGGATATCTCACCCTGCAGCAGAGAGGGGGATGAAAGGGGAGATGATGGAGGGGAGGGCATTCTGGGGGGAGGGGAGGTTGGAAGTACCCACTATTGAAGAGGGACAGGATCAAAGTAGGGAATGGACCAGGTGGGGGGTGGGATGGGTGGGAGGGAATTATAAGCAGCCTTTTACAATATATCTACTATGGTAATGTTTTGCATAGCTATACATGTACAACACATACTGAATTACTTATCTTCCCAGAGGAAATGGGTGACAAGGGAGGAAGGGAATGGATCTGAAATTCGAGGTTTTAAAATTAAATGTTTCAAATATATATAAATACCATTATTAATACTATTTTGCATGTAATTGTCCAATGATTTCAGTGAGGATGACCACAGCATCAAGGTCTAGCTACTGCACTGATGGTGAATTCCTCAATTTGAGAAGGCTACAAGCCAAGACCAAAGTGCAGGGAGTGTTGGTGCATGGTTTTCTGTCTGCAGATGATTGTGCACTCAGTGCAGCCTCTGAAGCTGAGATGTAGCAGGGTGTGGATCTATTCTTGGCTCCTTGTACAGCGCAAACTTGGCATGGGCTCTGGCTCCAAACAATTCCAATACCTGTAAAAAAATTTACTTTAAAATTCTAAAGCTACAGAACCTACAAAGTAACAGAGAGAAACAAATCTCCCATGAAAGGCAACCTGGCAGGCCAACAGGAAAGGTCTGTCCAGGGTGCCGGGAGCCAAGCACAGGCCTGCAGGAGCCACATAGTTCCAGCCCCAGGGCAGCCCCAACCAGCAGCAGCCAGAGCAGATTTCAAGAGAGTGAATAACAAGCAGCTATGGCAGCTTGCAGACTTCTCAACACATAAATGCCAAAGACAAAGTAAAAGGTCATTGTGGAACTTGGTTGGAATAGGGAGGGACCAAAGAGCACAGTCTGGCTGCTGCCCCTGGAGGAAGAAACACTGGAGGTGCGGTGGCTGCTATATTAGCAATGCAATATTCACAATGCCTATGGCAATTATAAATAGGCTTATGTGGTTATTAATCACAAAATATACCAGGCTTTCTATATGGGAATAAAGCTAGAACATTTATTAAAACACCAAATAATTGAGTCCCCAAACCAGAAAGTCAAAGCCATCAGAGTAGTTATGAAATTGGCACAAGTAGTTAACGTAGTAACTAACCACATTCTTAAGCCTCCAAAACACAACAGGCTACTTCAGGTAAAAGGTCCCTCTCTCCCCAACTGCTCAGCGTCCAGGAAGCGTGCTCCCAACAGCTCCAGCCCGCCGAAGTTCCAGTCCCTGGCAGTCCCCAACAAGAGTCCTTAGCAGAAATTCTGGCTGGCTCAATAAGGGGGTTTTGCCTCCACCTCTACCTCGCTGCTACCACCGCTAGTCACCACCAGAACTCTAGCTTTGCTTCCACTTCCTCTTGCCCCACCCCTTCCTGCTATGTCAGCAAGTCCAATGGGACATGGAAGATCTTTAAATCCCATAACCCTTACAGCTGCACAGCATGACTGCCTCAGGAGTTCCTGGCCTGCAGATTGTAGGGAGACCAAGCAACTATTCAGAGGGTGACCACTCTTGCTTTAACCTCCTTGGATCTGGATCGTGATTTTGGGTGGTGGTCCTGGGTCCTCCAGCAGCTGCAAAAACCCCAGCAATTTGGGACAAAGCTCCCTCCATTCTGGAAGCAGAGTTCTACTGTGACAAAGAGCTCAATGGTCAAGTAATTGGTAGGCAATGTGAGGAAGCACAAAGAGACGATAGAATCCCTTTGGGGGGACAAAAAGGATCAAGGCACAGAGTGGGAAGAAGACAGTGAAGTCAGAATTCCTGCATCAAAAGCCTCCAAGAAAAATATGAATTGGTTAGAAGCCATGGAGGAGCTCAAGAAGGATTTTGAAAATCAAGTAAGAGAAATGAAGGAAAAATTGGGAAGAGAAATGAGAATGATGCAGGAAAATCATGAAAAGAGAGACAACAGCCTGCTAAAGGAGACCCAAAAATACACTGAAGAAAATAACACCTTTAAAAAATAGGCTAACTCAAATGGCAAAAGAGGCCCAAAAAGCCAATGAGAAGAATGTCTTAAAAAGCCAAATTGCCCAGATGGAAAAGGAATTTCAAAAACTCACAGAAGAGAATAATTCCTTCAAAATTAGATTGTAGCAAATGGAAGCTAATGACTTTATGAGAAATCAAGATACTATAAAACAGATCCGAACAAATGAAAAAATAGAAGGCAATGTAAAATATCTCATTGGAAAAAACACTGACCTGGAAAATAGATCCAGTAGAGATAATTTTAAAATTATTGGACTTGGGGGCGGCTACATGGCACAGTGAGTAGAGCGTCGGCCCTGGAGTCAGAAGGACCTGAGTTCGGATCTGGCCTCAGACACTTAACACACACGAACAAAAACCTAGCCATGTGGCCTTGGGCAAGTTACTTAACCCCAATTGCCCTCCAAAAACCAAAAAAAAAAAAAAAATTATTGGACTTCCTGAAAGCCATGATTAAAAAAAAAGAACCTAGACACCATCTTTCAATAAATTCTCAAGGAAAATTGCCCTGATATTCTAGAACCAGAGGGCAAAATAGAAATTGAAAGAATTCGCTGATTGCCTCTTGAAAAAGATCCCAAAAAGAAAACTCCTAGAAATATTATAGCCAAATTCCAGAGTTTCCAGGTCAAAGAGAAAACACTGCAAGCAGTCAGGAAGAAACAATTTCAGTATTGTGGAAACACAATCAGGATAATACAAGACCAAGCTGCTTCTACATTAAGGGATTGAAGGGTTTGAAACAAGATATTCTGGAGGTCAAAGGAGCTAGGACTAAAACCCAGCAAAACTGAGAATAATGCTTCAGGGGAAAATATGGCCATTCAATGAAATAGAGGATTTTCAAGCATTCTTGATGAAAAAAATCAGAGCTGAACAAAAAATTTGACATTCAAATACAAGAAGCAAGAGAATCGTGAGAAGATAAAGAGGAAAAAGAAATCATAAGGAACTTATTAAAGTTGAACTATTTACATTCCTACATGGAAAAATGATCATTATAACTCATGAGACTTTTCTCAGTATGAGGATAGTTGAAAGGAATGTATATGAATATGTGTATACATATATAGGCATGTATAAGAGGGTTTATGTGTATATAAATATGTGAGTGTGGGCATATGTATGTTCATGTATACATAGAGAGCACAGGATGAGTTGAATATGAAGGGATGATATCTAAAAAATAAAACTAAGAGGTGAGAGAGGAATTTAGTGGGAGAAGCAGAAAGGGAGAGATAGATTAAGGTAAATTATCTCATATAAAAAAGTCAAAAGAAAACTGTTGCAATGGAGGGGAAGAGCAGGAAGGTGAAAGGGAGTGGGACAACCTTACTCTCATTGAATTTGGTTTAAGGAGGGAATAACATACACACTCAATTGGGTATCTTACCCTACAGGAAAATAGGGAGGTAGGGGATAAGGGGAGGGGGTGATAGAAGGAAGGGCAAATTGGGGGAGATGGTAGTTAGAAGCAAACATTTTTTAAAAGGCATAGGGTCAAAGGAGGAAATAGAATAAGTTGGGGGGGGTGGGACAGGATGGAGGGAAATATAGTTAGTCTCTCACAATATAACAATTATGGAAATGATTTGGGTAACTACACATGTACAACCTATATGGAATTGCTGATCTTCCCAGTGGGGGCAGGTGAGGAGGAAAGAAGAGGGGAAATCTGGAACTCAAAGTTTTAAAACGCAAATGTTTAAAAAAAATTTGTTTTTTTACATGGGAAATAAGATATATAGGCATTATATTCCCATTACATGGGAAATAAGATATATAGGCACTGGGGTATAGAAATCCATCTTGTTGTACTAGAAAGTTGGGGAGGGGTGATGTGGGAGGATATGAGAGAGAACAGATTGTGGGAGGGATATTCAGTAGACTTGCTATTTTGGGTTGGGGTTAATGGAAAGATGGGGAGAAAAAACTGTAACTCAAAACTTTGTGGAAATGAATGTTGAAAACTAAAAATAAATTAATTTTTAAAAAGAAAGAGGCTATATATCTTGACTATCAGATCTTTATGAGAGAAACTTACTGCAAAAATTAATCATAGACTCCAGAATTTGAGAATTGAAAGCGACATCATTTTTTTGCCTGTTAACTCTTTCCTTTCTAATATTAACTGTATTGATTTTGTTTGTGCAGAAGACTTTCGATTTTATGTAATCAGAATTATCCTTTTTATCTCCTGTGATCTTTTCTACCCTTTTCCTTATCAAGAACTCTTCCCCTATCCATAGCTATGAGAGGCATCTCCTTTCCTAGTCTTCAAATTTATTTTTGATATAACTTTTTATATATAATTCATGTTCCCATTTTAAGTTATTGTGGTCTGTTATGCAAGATATTGGGCTATGCATAGTTTTTTCTAGACTGTTTTACAGTTTTCTAGCAGTTTTTACCAAAAAGGGAGTATTGATTCCAGTAGCTGAGGTCTTTGGGTTTATCAAACACTACACTGCTATGTTCATTTGTTTCTATATGATGTGGTGCCTAATCTGCTTTACTGATCAATTTTTCTGTTTTTGAATGATGCCAAATTGTTTGGAGAATTATGACTCTATAATATACTTGGAGAACTGGTACTGCTTGTCTCCCTTCCCTGACACTTTTTCCCCATTATTTCCCTTGAGATTCTTGATCTCTTTCAAAAAAAAAATAAAAATAAAAGGGAAAGGAAAGGAAGAAAAAAAGAGATTCTTGATCCTTTATAAATTAAATTTATTTATTTTTCATTTTCAACATTCACTTCCATAAGATTTAAATTTTCTCTGCATCCCATACCCCCTCCCCAAGATGGTATGCAATCTGATATAGGCTCTACATACATTCATATTAAACATCTTCACCTTTGTCATGTTGTAAAGAAGAATTAGAACCAATGCCTTTTATGAATTTTATTCTTTTTTCTAGCTCAATAAAATAACCTTTTCTTTGGTAGTTTGATTAGCATGGTACTAGGATTATCATTTTTACTATACTTGTGTAACCCCTGTCCCAGAGTCTGTTGGTATGAGACTCTTTCTTTATTGGTGGAGGTGAATGCCCTACCCTTCAAAACAGGAGGGATTGGGCAAGAGATGAGAGAGCTCCAGCCTTCCTCAGTCTCTTTGGGGATTCTTAAAGGCTAGTTCCCCATCAGGATTCTTGAAGCACTGAGTCACTCTGGTTTCTGTCTTTGAGAAAAAAGTTGGAAGAGGCTGACCCCATTTTAGTTTGCTGAAGGGAAACACTCTAGGAACACATAAATAGAATGGCAGCCAAAGTTGACAAAATGGAATGCATTCATAGGAGGTTGATCAGGATGAGGAAAGTAGTAGAGACTATATCATACTATTGGAGGATCAAGTAAAAGAAATGGGAATGTACATCCTGGAAAAGAAAAGGCCTAAGTGTGGACTCTAGATGGTGCCAGGATGGATAGAGCACAAGAAGATCTGAGTTCAAATCCAACCTCAGATACATACTAGCTGTGTGACCCTTGGGGAGGTCACAACCTCCATCTGCTTCAGTTTTCTCATCTCCAAGGGTGGTTTTGAGTGTCAAGGTGGGGTGATAGCACTTGCTTTCTCTGCCACTGCGTGCTGCTGGGAGCCTTTGATGACCCCTTCTTTCTACCCTGCTGCCATCTGCTGGCGCTCGGGCTGAAGTGCACACTCTCTGTAGGTCCTCGGCTATTGCTGCTTGCTGGTTCAATGCTGAATTGAAGTTGCTATTCGGGTTTTTCCCATTGGGAGCAGTCAGTCTCTTTCTTTTCCTCCATAACTCCCAAGGCTATCTCATCTCTTTTGTGTTTCTGAGTCAGGCCTCCCGCCAGAGAAGCACATCATTTTCATCTGCTTTTCTTTGGCTTCAGCTGCCACCCATTGAGAGAATACCTTTTAGGCCATTTGGCCTCCCATCATTCTCTGTCTACACCATGTAAATCATCTTCTGTATATTCCAGACTGGTAGAGCACACTGAGCCTGACTTTTATGTTGCCTTACTGCTAGCCCCAGACTTTCTGCCCTCCCAACATAACATGCTTAAAGCCTCTGTAAATGTGAGAGTTCTTTCAGAAAAAGTCCCATTTCCCTTGGTTAGTTGCCAAGTGAGTAGATCCTGTCTCCCTACAAGTCTGAGCCTGCTTAGGTGTTTTTACATCCATAGGGACAGGAAAATGAAGCTATTTCCAAGATCAGCAAGGTACTTGAGAAGCCCTGGCCTCAGCCTTGGTGTAGACCACCTGTAGAACTTTTAGGGAAATCTTCACCTCTCTAGGACTCAGTTTCCTCATCTTTCAAATGAGGGAGTTGGATTCGATCCAATCCATCTCCCTATTAGTGATCCTATAACTGTTTCCCAGTTTTCTACTGTCTTTTTTACTTTATCCAAGCAGATAAAAGGCCCTGAGGCACTTTGCTTCCTCTCCTCAGAATTTCAACCAAAACAGTCACTTGCTCTTCCCCAAACAAGACATTCCTGAGGGCAGCATCAAGATGGCAGGGTTAAAGCAGGAACTTGTTTGAGCTCTCCCCCAAACCCCTCCACATACTGGCAAAAATGACTCTAAACAGTTCTGGAGCTACAGAACCTACAAAATGACATAGTGAATACACATCTCCAGTCCAGGACAGCCTGGAGGGTTGATAGGAAGGGCCTATCCCACTGGGCTGGGAGCAGACCCCAGTCCAGCTTGGGCCATGCCAACACAGACAGGGCTGGAGCAGGCCTTGGGGAGCTGAACCACTGGCAGCTGGGGCAGTTTGCAGACTTTGGGGCCCACAGAGGCCAAAGACAAAATAGAAGGTCAGTGAGGAAGCTCTGACCTGGGTGAAAGAGGAGCATGGGGGGGGGGGGGCGGCAAGGTGGCACAGTGAGTAGAGTGCCGGCCCTGGAGTCAGAAGGACCTGAGTTCGGATCCGGCCTCAGACACTTAACACACACAAACAATACCTAGCTGTGTGACCTTGAGCAAGTTACTTAACCCCAACTGCCCCCCAAAAAGGCAGAAAAAAAAGAGGAGCATGGTCCAGACCCAGCCCTGCCATAGCAGAGGTGGCAAAGGCAGTGGCAGCAGCAGCTGCTGATTCTGGAGCTCTGGGGCACAGACACTGGAGGGTCAAGTGGCTGATCAGAGGGAAACTGCAGGGATCTCTCTGCTGCTGCTGAGGCAGGATTGTCTTACTTTGCTTTGCTTGGATCTTGGTCAAAGTCCTGGGTGGTGGTCCTAGGGCAAGGAGGAGCACTGGCATGGTGGAGTTTGTGGTAGTCATGGAGAGGGAATACTTCTCATCATTCCAAGGCAGAAAAGAGTGCTAGTGGTCACTCACAGACCAGAGCACAGGCCAGGAAAGAAGTAAATACCTCTCCTTTGACTATGATACTTTGGAAGAACTGAAAATTTACAGGCCCCTAGAAGTATCTCTGAAAACAGCCACATAAAATCCCTGAAGCTTGGGACACCCCCTTTTCCTCCACCCCACCCCCACCCCCCACACACACTGGAAGCAGAGACCTACCTTTAAAAGGAGTTTAAAAGTTAAGTAATTGGCTGGGAAAATGAGCAAACAGTATAAAAACTCAGACTATAGAATCTTACTCTGGTGACAAAGAAGATCAAAACATACAACCAGAAGAAGAAAACAAAGTCAAAGTGCCTACATCCAAAGTCTCCAAGAAAAATATGAATTGGTTACGGGCCATGGAGGAGCTCAAAAAGGATTTTGAAAATCAAGTAAGAGACATAGAGGAAAAATTGGGAAAAGAAATGAGGGTGATGCAAGAAAATCCTGAAAAATTAGTCAACAGCATACTAAAGGAGACCAAAAAAAAAAAAAATACTGAAGAAAGTAACACCTTAAAAAACAGACTAACCCAAATGGCAAAAGAGGTCCAAAAAGCCAATGAGGAGAAGAATGGCTTCAAAAGCAAAATTGGTCAAATGGAAAAGGAGATCCAAAAGCTCACTGAAGAAAATAATTCCTTAAAAATTAGAATAGAGCAAATGAAAACCAATGAGTTTATGAGAAATCAAGAAATTATAAAAAATAACCAATATAATGAAAAACAGAAGACAATGTGAAAATATCTCATTGGAAAGCCACTTACCTGGAAAATAGATCCAAGAAAAATAATTTTAAAATTATTGGACTACCTGAAAACCATGATTAAAAAAAGAGCTTAGACATCATCTTTCAAGAAATTTTCAAGGAAAACCATCCTGATATTCTAGAACCAGAGGGGAAAATAGAAATTGAAAGAATCCCACAAATGCCTCTTGAAAGAAATCCCTAAAGGAGACCTCCTAGGAATATTATAGCCAAATTCCAGAATTCTCAGGTCAAGGAGAAAATATTGTAAGCAGACAGAAAGAAACAATTTGAGTATCGTAGAAACATAATCAGGATAATACAAGATCTAGCAGCTTCTACATTAAGGGTTTGGAGGGATTGGAAAATTATATTCTGGAAGTCAGAGGAGCTAGAATTAAAACCAAGAATCATCTACCCAGAAAAAGTGAGTATAATACTTCAGGGGGGAAATGGATATTCAATGAAATAGAGGACTTTCAAGCAGTCTTGATGAAAAGACAAGAGCTGAACAGAAAATTTGACTTTCAAGTACAAGAATCAAGAAAAGCATAAAAGGTAAACAGGAAAGAGAAATCAAAAGGGACTTGTCAAAGTTGAAATGTTTACATTCCTAAAAAATAAATAAATAAGACATTTACTCTCTCATCTCAGTTCCCTTTGGACAGACTATGCCCCCTCCCTGGAATGCTCTCCCTTCTTACCTGCAGCTCTTAGGTGTGCCTCAGGGCCCTTCAAGGCTGAACTCAGGTGCTATCACACACATTAGCCTTTTCTTATTTCCCCAGTTGTTGGTGCTCAATGTTCATAAAAATTACATTGTGTTTATTTGGTATATATTTCATGTTGGCTTATTTGGGTAATGCATTTTCCCCCCTCCCAATAGAATAGCATAAGGAACATGCAGGGTTAGTGCAGCCTTTTGACTGAATCCAAAGGCCACACTTAAGGATTTAGAAGGCCACTTGTGGCCTTAAGCCTGCATATTTCCTACCCTTGGAATAGAAGTTCCTTGAGGGCAGGGACTCTTTTCTTTATATTTCTCAGCCCCCAGCACTGTGCCTGATAGAAGGCCCTTACTAAATGCTGGATGAACTGTCTAATTGAATTGAAGTCCATTAACATTAAAAAAACTGAACATCTTCAGCAAGTAATTTGCTTCTGAAAGTTTAGAGCATTTAACAATTTCTACTATACTGGAAAGATACAGAGAAATAATTAAGAAAACTACTAATGTAGTAAACCATATTCTCTCCCTCTCTCCAGTCCCTCCCTACCCATTGAGAAGTCAAGTCACCCATTATACATGTGAAATCATGCAAAACATATATCTACATTTTTTCCATGCTTCAAAAAAAAAAAAAAAGAATATCAAGAAAAATAAAGTGGGGAAAAAATAGGCTTCAATCTGTCTTCAGTTCTCTCTTTCTCTGGAGGTAGATAGTGTTTTTCATCATCCTTGGAACTTGTAAATCATCGTATTGATAAAAGTAGATAAGTTTTTCACAGTCAATCATTATAATATTGTTGTTATTACATACAATGTTCTCCTGGTACTGCTCATTTCACTTTACATCATTTCATACAAGTCTGTCCAGGTTTTTCTGAAACCATATCCTGCATCATTTCTTTTTTCTTTTTAATTTTTTTTGCTTTTTGGAGGGCAGTTGGGGTTAAGTGACTTGCCCAAGGTCACAAGGCTAGTTTTTGTGTTAAATGTCTGAGGTCAGATTTGAACTCAGATCCTCTGACTCCAGGGTCAGTGTTCTATTCATTGCACCACCTAGCCACCCCTGCATTTATTATACCCCAATAGTATTCCATCGCAATCGTATATTCCACCTTGTTCAGCCATTCCCCTATTGATGGACATCCTCTCAATTTCTAATTTTTTGCCACCACAAAAAGAGCTGTTATAAATATTTTTGTGTATATGAGTCCTTCTCTTTTTTTCTTTTATCTCTTTTGGATACAGAGCTAGTAGCAGTTTTGCTGGATGAAAGGGTATGCACAGTTTTATAGCCCTTTGGGCATATGTTCCAAATTGTTAGCCAGAATGGTTGGTCCAGTCCACAACTCCACCAACCATGCACAAGTCCCTATTTATTCATATCCCCTCCAGGGTTTGTCATTTTCCTTTTCTGTCATGTTAACCAATCTGATAGGTGTGAGGTAGTGCCTCAGGGTTATCTTAATTTGCATTTTCTAATTAGCAATTTAGAGCATTTTTTCTTGTGACTGTTGACAGCTTTGATTTCTTCTTTGGGAAACTGCCTGTTTATATCCCTTGACCATTTATCCCTTGGTGAATGGCTCTTATTTTTATAAAATTGGCTTACTTTCCTATTTATTTGAGAAATTAAACCTTTATCAGAAAAAATTGCTATAATTTTTCCCCCAGCTTCCTCCTTTCCTTCTAATTTCGACTATTCTGGTTTTGTTTGTGCAAAACCTTTTTAATTTCATGTAATAAAAATTATCCATTTTATTTCCCATGATCTTCTCTTATCTCTGGGTGTAAACTCTAATCCATAGATCTGACAGGTAAAATCTTCCATGCTCCCTTAACTTGTTTATGAAATTACCCTTTAGGTCTAAATTTTGACTTTATATTGGTATAGTATATGTGAAATGTTCCATACCTAGTTTTTGCCAGACTGTTTTCCAGTTTTTCCAGCAGTTTTTATGAAATATTGAGTCCTTGTCCCAAAAATTTGAGTTTATCAAACACTAGGTTTCTGTGCTTGTTTCTTACTAATACAAATCTATTCCACTGGTTAATCATTCTGTTTCCTATCCAGTACCAGATTGTTTTGATGATTACCACTTTATAATACAATTTGAGATCTGGTACTTTCTGACTGCCTTCCTTCACATTTTTTTCATTGATTTCCTTGATATTCTTGACCTTTTGTTCTTCAGGATGAATTTTGTTATTTTTTTCTAGATCTATAAAATGATTCTTTGGTGATTTAATTGCTATGGCACTAAGTAAATTAATTTCATTACTATTTTCATTTTTATTACATTGGCTCAGCTTACCCACAAGCAATTAATATTTCTCCAGTTGTTTAGATCTGTATTTGTATGAAATGTGTTTTATGACTGTGATCATATGGTTCCTAGATGTATCTTGAAAGGTAGATTCACAAGTATTTGTTTACTATTACTGTTGGCAGTTTTTTTAAATGGAATTTCTCTTTCTGTCTCTTCCTGCTGGGTTTTGTTGGTAATATATAGAAATGCTGATAATTTATGTTGATTTATTTTATATCCTGAAACTTTACTGAAGTTGTTCATTGTATCACCTAGCTTTTTAGTTGATTCTCTAGGATTCTCTAAGGATACCATCATATTTTCTGGAGTGATAATTTTGTTTCCTTGTTGACTAGTCTTAGTCCTTCAATTTCTTTTTCTTGTCTTATTGCTAGTACTAGCATTTCTAGTACAATATTAAATAGTAATGATGATAATGGACATCCTTGCTTCACCCCGATCCTATTGGGAGGCTTCAACCATGCTTGCCGATGATTTTAGATAGATACTATTTATTATTTTGAGAAAAGTTCCATTTATTTATACGATTCCTAGTGTTTTTAGTAGGGATGGGTATTGTATTTTGCCGAAAGTTTTTTTTTTTCTGTATCTATTAAGATATTAATATGATTTGTTGATCTTATTATTAAGACATGGTCAGTTATGCTGATAGTTTTCCTAACACTAAACCAGCTCAGTATAAATCCCACGTGGTCATAATGTATGATCTTTGATGCTGTAATCTCCTTGCTAGCATTTTATTTAAAATTTTTGCATCAATATCCATTAGGGAAAGTTGTCTATAGTTTTCTTTCTTTGTTTTTGCTCTCCCTAAACTTGTTTTTATTTTTAAAAAATATTTCAATAACTGTATGTCAATATATGAGAGATATGTTCACTCTAAAAAGAAAAATACTCATTGTAAAACCAGAAAAGTTCTTATTTTATTTTACATTTACTTTACATTCCTAGTGAATGTGCAGCTCCTTAATGGAGTACTTGCTCAAAGGCAAGGCTTTTTATGCTTTTCCCAATTCTAAATCCCACCCCCCTGCTATCCAAAGCCTTCTGAACTGCCCATTGCATGTTCTCTTACTTAATTATGTTCTCTTTCAAATAGCTCATTAAGCATGCATGCAGGCTTCTGACCTTTTACCTCATCAGAAGCCTGGTTCTACTAGGTCACAGCTCTGATTAGAACCAGTCACCTCTGACTTACTTTCTGTTATCACTCAAAGCTGGGAGTAGTTTTAATCCTGTGGAAACATAATTCTTTCTTTTGTTTCTCACAAAATATAATTGTCTTCATTTATAATCCCATGTATTTTATTTTATGTATTTATATGCATGTTTTATAACATGATGCTGAGAAAGACCCATTCTTGATCACATTGTCTGCCCAAGGGTTTCAAAATACATACAAAAGTGAAGAAATCCTGACTCAGAGTAAGACCTGTAGCATTGAGGGAGGGAAGAGTTGGGTAGAGGAGAGGATTCTCCTTGAATTCATCAAATCCAACAGTCATTTGCTATGGGCTCACTAGAGGCAAGGCAGTGCTGCTTCTTTTTTTTTTTTTTTTTTAAAGCAATTGGGGTTAAGTAACTTGCTCAAGGTTACATGGCCAGTCATTATTTATGTGTGGGTGCTCGTTTTCTGAGGCCGGATCTGATCTCGGGTCATCCCAACTCCGAGGCCGGCGCTCTTACTCACTGCGCCACCTAGCCGCCCCTTTAGGGCAATTGGGGTTAAGTAACTTGCCCAAGGTTACACGGCTAGGTTTTTGTTTTGTATGGATTAAGTGTCGGAGGCCGGCTCCAAACTCAGGTCCTTCTGATTCCAGGGCTGGCGCTCTATTCACTGCGCCACCTAGCCGCCCCTGGCAGTGCTGCTTCTTAATACCAAAATCAAGGACCAATGTGCCTGACCACCAGGAGCTTACTTCTACCAGGGGGAATAGGACACATGAACAGATACTACACAAATCCAATGCAAAGTTGGTTGGGATGGGGGCCAGCAGAGGTGGCCAACCAGTACTAGGGATCTCATTTAAGTTGAAGTATACCCTGGAAGTATCAAGAAAGCTTCCCTGAGGAACTGAGTGGAGGCTTGAAGGGAGAGAAAATATCTTGAAGGAGCCTCTGAGGAAGGGCACAGACCTAAATTACTCAGGATGACTCATAATCATGTATTCACTAAAATAGAAGCATTGAGGTTTGGGGTTTAGGGGTGCTCAAGACCCCAAAATGCCAACACACCAGATCCTGCTGAATGAATTTGACTCAAGCCTTCTCTCAGCCAAAGTAATACAAAATTTATTAAAGGTTTACTATAATGGGGAGCCTAAGTATTTGTGACACTTGTATTGGGCAAGTGGGCCAGAACGATCTGACACAGACTGAGTGCACTAGACTGAATCTTGCACCTTCATGGAGGCAAGATGGATCTTATATACAGACTGTGGGAACGGGTGGTTTAGAGAAGGGATTTGGGGAGGGTCTTGAGGAGGAGTCTAAGGAGGATCTTGTTTACTGAGGTGAGACTCCAGGAATGGGATTAAGGGTGGAAAATAACTGAAGACTACCTGGAGATGACAGACACTGGAGGGCTAGGCTAGTTTAAGGGTAACAGATTTGGGTATAGATATTTTGATAGGATCAAGAATGGGGAGTAGCTGGACAACAAAAGCTTATGGTCTCAGGCAAATGCCTCACCTAATGGGAAGATTCTAGGGGGTTCCCAGAGCCTAAAGCCTATTGGAAGGATCAACGAATCAGAAGTTTCCATGTATGGGCCACTTTAGAATTTACAAAATGCTTCCCTTACAGCCACCCTGGAAGATTGAGAGCACAAGCATTATCCCCATTTTGAGATGAAGTAACTGAGACTAAGAAGGATCACGACTTCTTCTTGGTTAATTTGTTTCCAATTCTTCATGACCCCATTTGGGGTTTTCTTGGCAAAGATGCTGGAGTCATTTGCCATTTCTTTCTCCAACTCATTTTACAGATGAGGAAACTGAGGCAAAGAGTGTTAAGTGACTTGTTCAGGGTCACACAGCTAGGAGGTATCTGAGGCCAGATTTGAACTCAGGAAAATGAGCTTCCTGACTCCAGACCCAGTGCTCTGTGCATCACGGCTGCCTTATGAGGATGCCAAAATAACAAGAGTCAGAGTCTAAGGTTTCTAAGTCTAGTGCTCATTCCAATTATATGTTGTCATACAGTAGTGTCCAACTTTTCATGACCCTATGTACTATAGCATGTCATGCCCTTCTGTCCTCAACTATCTCCCAAAGTCTGTCCAAGCTTGTATTGATGCTTCCATGAGTGACAGAAGGTCTCTGTCCACCTCATCCTCTGCCATCCCCTTCTCCTTTTGCCTTCAGTCTTTCCCAACATCACGGTCTTTTCCAATGAGTCCTGTTTTCTAATGTGGTATTTAAGCTTCAGTTTTAGTATTCAACCTTCCAAAGAATAGTCTGAATTAATTTAATTAAGTATTGACTGATTTAGGGGCGGCTAGGTGGCACAGTGAATAAGAGTGCCAGCCCCGGAGTAGGGATGACCCAGGATTGGATGCGGCCTCAGAAAATGAGCACCCACACATAAATAACGACTGGCTGTGTAACCTTGAGCAAGTTACTTAACCTCAATTGCTCTAAAAAAAAAGTATTGACTGATTTGGTCTCCTTGCTGTTCAGGGGACTCTCAGAAGTCTTCTTCAGCACTACAATTTGAAAATTCTGCAGCCTTCAGCTTTCCTCATAGTCCAATTCTCACAGCCATGCATTGTTACTGGGAAAACCACAGCTCTGACTATACTGACCTTTGTCAGCAAGGTGACATCTCAGCTTTTTAGCCTGCTGCCCACATTTGCCATAGCTTCCTTTCCAAGGAGCAAGCATTTTTTAATTCCATGGCTGTAGTTGCCATATGCAGTGATCTTTGAGCCCAAGAGTAAAAAAATCTGATGCTGCTTCTATTTCGTCTTCCTCTATTTGCCAAGAAGTTATGGGAACATTCACCAAGATCCTAGATGTTTTGATGTTAAGCTTCAGTCCAGCTTTTACACCCTCCTCTGTCTCTCTCATCAAGAGGCTTCCTAATTCCTCTTCACTTTCTGCCCTCAGAGCAGTTCCTCTGCATATCTGAGATTGATGACATTTCTTCTGGCACCCTTAATTCCAGCTTCAGATTCCTCCAGCCTGGCATTTCACATGGTGTGCTCTGCATAGAAGTAAAATGAGTGAGGTGACAATACACAGCCTTACAGCCCCCCTTTTTCAATCTTAGCCAAGTCACTGCTCCATGTTTGGTTCTGACTGTTGCTTCTTGGCCCACATGCAGGTTCCTCAGGACACAAGTCAGGGGATCTGGTCCTCCTGTCTCTCTGAGGCCTTGACACATTTTGTTGTGATCCACACAGTCACAGGCCTTCCTAGAGTCAGTGAAGCAGATGTCGCCATTTTCCTGGAGCTCCCTGCTTTCTCCATAATCAGCAAATGTTGACAACTAAAACCAGTCTGCTCTTCTGGTAGTTCTCAGTCTGCATACTGTTGAAGCCTGCCTTGCAGAATCTTAAGCTTAACCTTGCTGGGGTGTGAAATGAATGTAGTAGTTCAGTAATTTGAGAATCCTTGGCATTGCTCTTCTTTAGGATTGGGATGTAGGCTGATTTTCTTTTTTGGAGGAGGGAAGGCAGGGCAGTTGGGGTTAAGTGATTTGCCCAAGATCACACAACTTTAAATGTCATGAGTCTGAGGGTGGATTTGAACTCAGGTCCTCCTGACTCCAGGGCAGTGCTCTATTCACTATGCTACCTAGCCTCCCCATGTAGGCTGAACTTTTCCAATCCAATGGCCACTGCTGAGTTTTCCAAATTGTTGGCTTATTGAGTGCAGCCCTTTAACACCATCAACTCTCAGGATTTTAAATAGCCCAATCAGAATTCCATCAACTCCACTGCCTCATTGTTAGTCAGAATTTTCCACTCTGACCTGTTGATCTTGAGCAACCCTGCATGACACAGCAAATAGGCTCATTGAGCTACACAAGCCCCTCCACCATGACAAGGTGAGTGGGTGTGCACTAAACATTTCGACTTAACATTTATTAAGCATCTATTATGTGTTAGGTTTGGGGGATAGAATAGTTTAAAAAAAAAAAGGTCCCTGCCCTCAAGGAGCTAACAGTCTGATGCTAAGGATACAACCTATACAAATACCTCCCTTAGGAGGTAGATTTCTTGAGTTGTTGTTCTCCCAGCCTCCACCACCCCTTTCCTGAATCCTTCCCTCCTTGAACAGCTTTCTGCTGAAGAGTATTTCTGTGCTTCTCAAGGCTGATCTTCAGGCATTGGGTACTTTATCTGGCATTGGGTCCATCCTTAGGCCTTCCCAATAGGGTTGGCTCTACCAGCCCTTGTTCTTCACTGGTACTGAATCCACATCAGAGGAGGACCTTCGTAGAGCACTGGACTTCTGACCATTGAAACTGATATCCCAACACTCACCAGGCTGTGTTTCCCCACTTCGCAAAGGGAGAAGGCCCAACTACCACTGGCTCATGTTCAACAATCATTGATATCCCCAGGAGCCATCACAAGACCTTTCCGCTAGCTTCACAGATCCCAGTTCTGCCATTACTGGCTGTGGGATCTTGGGCAAATCATGGAATTTCCCAGAGTCTCAGGGTCCTTTGTGTATATAATAAGTATATGACATGCAGGAGATAGTGTCACTTCTTTCTCCTTTACTTGGCTTCTATGGTCTTTTTCAGCTTCTATCTCAGTCCTCCCTCAAAGCAGGGTCTCCTGTATGGAATGGCCCACATCTCTCTTAGAGAAGGAAACAATAAATTTATGTTTCTGTCCACCATGCCACAAACTGGCAGTATACAATTTTCCCATAGTCAGCAACAAGTACTAGTTATCAGGACTTCTCAGCTATTAATTGCAAAGTCTTCCTGATAATCCTATGTACATTAGTTGCTGGTTTAAAAAAAAAAGACATTTTATCTTGGCTTTCAACAAATATTTTTTATCTGAAGACTGATTTCTCTCAGCACCTCTCAAAATCATGTCTCTCCTCAAATATTTCCTTAGTAGATGCCTTGAGTTTCTCTTAGAATTATCTAAATTTCGGGCTTTTTCTCAAGTAAAATAGTTCCAATATGAAAGGGATACCTTATTTGTTATAAAAAAGGCTTCTGTTCATAGTGAAAGAGATCCAAAAAGAAAAAATGAAAGAAAAGGACATCAATGAAATATTTTTAAAATACAGGAGAGGAGAGGGTTCAGAAGGGGATACAGGTAAACAGAGCAATCTTGTTACTGCCATGTTAAATTTAATATGCCATTAAAAAACAAACTACATGTTATGTTAATCTGCAGATTCATACAATCCTCTTTTCTGTTCTATGTATATTGAAATGATTGACTATTGATGTTTATTAAGCTCATAATAAACTTTATAATAATAAATAATGTAATAAATTTTACAAATTATATTTCATATACATAAATAATATGATAAAAAGGAGATGGATTCAAGAGATGTGTGGAGGTAGACCTGACATAACTTGGTAACAAATGGATATGAGGGGCTAGGAAGACCCAAGGATAACTCAAGCTGGGGGGTCTAGGAGCTTGGAAGACTGAAGGTGCCCTTTATAGAAATAGGGAAGTTTGGAAGAGAACTTTAGGGGAGGAAAAAAGGTTTAGCAATCAAGTATTCCAGGTCAGACATTCTGTGCCCCTCATATTCTTCAAAGCCCTTCACACAAGGATAAGGCATTACCTCTGATCAGATAAGGAAAGTGATCAGGATAATGAAGGCATTCTCCACTGACTTCAGGCTAGTTTCCTAAACGTCTGGGGAACTTTGGCTGATCAGTTGATGAGGGTTAGGAGAGAATAATAATAAACACAATAATACTCTGGCCCTTCAATGATTGGAGATTTTTTCTGTATGGGAATCCTCTCCCTCCTTCCCTGCATATACAGTCCTTTGTAGAGAATCTTTGTCAGTGGTTGTGACCACTCTGGCCAACTTGGGTCACAGCTTCTCCAGACTGAGCCCAGCTCGTCCTCAGAGAGTAGAGACCCAATTTGCTGCTGGGGCCATAAAACAAGCTCCATTACTCAGCTTGGTAAACTGAGGCATGGGGGCACTCCTAGGACTTCAGATCACCTCCATGCCATGGTAAGTCATTCACCTGAATAATGACAGAAACATTTATCATTTATCAAGGACTTTGAGATCTGATGAAAAGATAGGAAAATTCAGCTCCTACAGGGGATGGATGGTGGCCAGCAAGATTTGCTCTTTGTAAGGTGAGAGGGGATACACATATATTATGAAGGAGTGTGGCCCTGGTGTAGGACAGTAGCAGAGGTTTTACAGGGTTTTATAAAACTGTAAATGACAGGTTGGGGATACTCAATGTACAGTGGGGAGGGACTCAAAGACCACCTGGCCCAAAGGTTCTCAGTTGGGGGGCCCCTTCTTAGGATAGTGTTTTTAAATGCATAAAAGAGAATACAGAGGATTGCAAAGGGAACCAATTATATTTAAATGTGGTTATCAAACTATTCAAAACTATTCAAACATGAAAATATTTTTAATGAGTTCATAGACCCCAAGCTAGTCAAACCCAATCATTTAATGGGAGGAAAGTGAGGGAGGCTGAGTGACTTGCCCAAGGCCATGAAGCTATTGTCAAAGATGGAA
Organism: Gymnobelideus leadbeateri; assembly: GCA_011680675.1. Taxonomy (NCBI): domain Eukaryota; kingdom Metazoa; phylum Chordata; class Mammalia; order Diprotodontia; family Petauridae; genus Gymnobelideus; species Gymnobelideus leadbeateri. The sequence goes on along the minus strand of WOXC01008744.1, from coordinate 272,214 downwards.
TTTGAACTCAGGGCCTTGAAAGAGCTTGTGTTTTTCTCCTTTCTTTGTGAAAATGCTAGCCTTCAAGTCCTTTTTTTTTTTGAGGGCAATTGGGGTTAAGTAACTCACCCAAGGTCACACGGCTAGGTTATTGTTTGTGTGTGTTAAGTGTCTGAGGCCGGATCCGAACTCAGGTCCTCCTGACTCCAGGGCCAGCTCTACTCACTGCACCGCTTAGCCGCCCTGGCCTTCAAGTCTTGCTGGCTGAATGGGAGCATCCAGTCCTGGGAGAGATGGTAATGTGAGCAGCCTTTGGGTAGCGGGTGGGAACACCTGCCTCCAGTGGTCCAGGATGCCCTAGAGCTGATCCCAGTCATCCGGCCAGTCCAGTGATGCCTTGGGATTGAGTTGCGGGGAGGGCGGGGGGAGGGGGTTGTTGGTGTAGGACAGAAGCCGAAAGCCCATTGGAAGAGAAAGGAGCCTGCAGTATCCAAGGGGAGGGCTAGTGGTGATTCTATTTGGGGGAAAGATGCTGTGCCTGGCCCCTAGGTGCAATGTCTGTTGAGGACCACACAGAGCACTGTTGGCAGCCCTTGGGTCTTCTACCTTTGACATAAACTGTCCCTGCGCTGGTGACTGAGCTGTGTTAGAGCTGCCCCAGGATGCCATCGTGTGAGCACACAGTGAGAGTGAAAGGCTAGGAGAGGGGTCAGAAGCCTCCAGGCTCTGATTCCTTGCAGTAGGAGAGGGCTGTCAGAAGCTCTCTGATGCCTCCAGATCTGGCCCTGAGGGACTTTCTGCTAACCACAAGGAGCAGCAAGGTCACCCTAGCTTTGTGTTCAGGTGAAGGTAGGATACGTCACATATGAGACATCTGAGGGCTCTAGCATGATGGCCCAAGAGGCTGTGGCTCCAGCTGGAGAAAGGAGAAGGAGACAGAGATTTAGCATCTCCAGGGCTGGAGCAGACACCCCCTTGCCCCTTGCACAGCCCTTGCCCACCCCTGGAGGGTGACTCACTCCTGCTCTGCCTCACTCTGTAGCATCCCTTCTGGCCTCTTCCCTCAACTTTCCCTCCAACTTGTAGCTTGGGTCCTCAGAGGTCAGCTGCTTTCTCATCATCACAGGGTAACCCTGTGAGTAGCTGTTCCTCCTGGAGGCATCAGAGAGCTTCTGACAGCCCTCTCCTACTGTGGACTCAGAGTACCAAGAAACAACCCACACAATGCGGTCAGCAGCTCAGACACAAGGTGACCCAAGTTATCTCCTATTTATTAAGAGCCAACAGGGGCCAGGATTATAAAGATACAAAGGAACAAATAATGTTAATGGGATTGAAGATCTTACCCACACTCTAATTAGGCACTGAAGAAGGGTATATATACTCCTAGGTCAGCATTTTGCTTAAGGGCTCACTCATGGAAAGAGTGTTGGTCCAGATGAGACTCTGAATAGCTGTTAAGGCGCACCCCCTTTGAAAAACCCAGATATTGGTGCGTCTCTCTCTAGTAACTTATGTATGTATTGCCTTGGTCAGATAGTTGGATCTGTCTGTTGATTTGTGCTAATTTCTCACAGTTAGAAGCCCTGTCTGTTGGTCTTTATTTCTTTGCAAAGTATTTTCTCTGAAGTTGAAGGTGCTGATTTTCCCCCTGAACTAATGAATGCAATTTTAAAAAGACCTGACCCCTTGTACAACTATCTTTCTTGTAAAATAGATCTAAGAATCAGGGCTAGCAGCTATTCTGGGCATGCCAGTGTGGTTGCCACTACAGAACATAAGCCTGTTCTGCCTTGAGGAAACTCATACTGGGGGCAGGGAGTGGAGGGGAGCTCAGCAAAGTCTTCAGGAAGGAGGAGACATCCAAGTGTGGCTTCCAGAAACTGCAGAGGTAGGGCTCATCCCTCCCAAGTCTGGAGTTTACAACCTAAGCAAAGGCATGGAGTCTGGAGATGACAGACTGACAAGAGCAGTCCAGCTTGGCTGGTCTACAACCTGAATGAACCCTGCTGGGGCGAGATCAGGCTGAAAAGATTGGCAGGAGGATTGCTGAAGGTCCTTAATGCCACAGTTAGGAGGTAATAGGGGACCACAGAAGGCTTTCCAGGAATAGAATGATGCATTCAGACCCTTGTACTGGGAAGGTTGTACACAGGGCTGGATCCAAGAATAATAGAAGGAAACCCAGAAGTCATCTAATCCACTCCAACACCCCCCCCCCATTTTATAGAGCAGTAAAACTGAGGCCTGAATACTTTCTAATACCTAGGACCAAAGTACAAAGAAAAGCTAGTTTACCAGAAGACTAGGCCAGGAGGTGATGGAGTGGATAAAGCTCTGGCCCTTGGGTAAGGAAGATCTGAGTTCAAATCTGGTCTTGGATGCTTCCTGGTTATGTAACTCTGGACTTAATTTCTATTTGCCTCACTTTTCTCAACTGTAAAACAGGGATCGTAACAGCACCTCCTCAATCTGTAAAGCACTTAGCACTGTCCCTGGCACATAGTAGGTGCTTAATAAATGTTGGGCCCCCACCCCAGTCCTGAGTGGTTCTCATTATGACCTTGAAACCGTACTTTTTTCTTTTGTTTAAAAAAGGTTTGTAATTTGTTTTTACATTCTCACAGGTCAATTGTGCTGATCAAATGTGTTCACCCCCTTCTATTCCACAAGGTCAGCACCTCTGCCTACCCCATGCCTTTACTAAGTGACTACATACATACCAGGGATCATTCAAGACAGCTGAAGACACAAATGCAAGGCTTCAGGACCTTGCCTTCCAGCACTGTACAGGTAAATGAATGCAGCATAGATGGAAAATCAATATACAGGGAGAGAGGGTCACCGACATCAAGGGGAATGAAAGAGGGAAGAATCCTATGTATGGAGGGGCAGGAATCATGTGTGATCAGCCTAGAAAGACAGGCTTGGACCAGAACGTGAAGGGCTTTGAATGCCAAACAGAGAAGAGGTTTTGTCTAAAGGCAAGGGGGAGAAGCAGAAAAGGATCAGCCCTGGGCTGCCTAGGACTATGCTCTCTGCAGCTCTGCAGAGAGGAGAAGCTGGACAAGTTAGAGGGAGATGGGGTAGGAGGGTATTCAAAGGCCTGAACTAAGGTCAACAGAGACCAGGGGTAGAGGTGAGAGATTCCTACAGAGTGGTAAGTGATTAGCTATGGGGGGCAGGGGAAGGAGAGAGTGAAGAGTCAAGTGTGGGGACAGCTAGGTGAATAGAGCACCAGCCCTGGAATCAGGAGGGCCTGAGTTCAAATTCAGCCTCAGATACTTAATACTTAACAAGCTATGTGACCCTGGGCAAGTGATTTAACCCCAATTGCCCTGCCTTCCCCTCCCCCCCCAAAAAGCAAAAACAAAAAGGGTGAAGTGTGACTCACTTCCAAGCCATGAACCTGGGTGCCTGGAAGAAGGGGCATACTCTTTTTTTTTTTTTTTTTGCTTTTTGGAGGGCAATTTTGGTTAAGTAACTTGCCCAAGGTCACATGGCTAGCTATGTGTGTGAGATAAGTGTCTGAGGCTAGATCCGAACCCAGGTCCCCTGACTTCAGGGCTGACACTACTCACTGCGATGACACCTAGCTGCCCTGAGAAGGGGCATACTCTTGACAGAAATGGGGAGGGGGCAAAGCCAAGATGGCAGAATAGAAACGGGACTTCCGAGTTGCTCTTGCTTCCACCTCCAATTCATGAAAAAATGACTCTAAACAAACTTCGGAGCTACAGAGCCCACAGAATGACACAGAGAAGCTAAGACAGCCAGGCAGCCTGGCAGGAAGGGGTCACTGCAGTGCCCTGGGAGCAGAGCCCGGCCCTGAGAAAGCCTGAGGTTTTAGCCTCAGGACAGCCACAACCAGCCACCAGCTGGAGGGACTTCAGATCACCAGCAGCCGTGGCAGTTTCCAGAATTATCAACCCATAGATGGTAAGGACAAAGTGAGAGGTCAGTGCGGTGTGGGAGTGTGCTCTGGTCTTTGTCTCCTGCAGGAAGAAGCAGCTGAGGTGTGGCAGTGCAGCCACTGCCAAGTGGCTGCTTCAGAGCTCCTGGCCTGCAGATTGTAGGGGGACCAAGAAACCAGTCTGAGGGATAATCACTCTTGCTATAACATGCTTGGGTCTGGATCACTGTCTAGGGTAGAGGTCCTGGGGTGTGTGACTAGTTTGCCAGAGCATGTAGAAGCTTCAGAGAAGGCAGCCAACTGCTGAGAAAATCCCAGCTATGGGGATGAAGCTCCCCTGTCTGGTAGCAGAGTCCTACTGTGGCAAAAAGCCCAAAAGTCAAGTAATTGAGTGGCAACAGGAGCAAACGAGGGAAGCAAAGGAAACACAGCAACCCAACTTTACACTCCTATTTTGGGGACAAAAAGGATCAAAGCATGGAACAGGAGGAAGACAACAAAGTCAGAACTCCTGCACCAAAAGCTTCCAAGAAAAAGATGAGCTGGTTGCAGGCCATAGAGGAGCTTAAGAAGGATTTTGAAAACCAAATAAGAGAAGTGGAGGAAAAATTGGGAAGAGAAATGAGAATGATGCAAGAAAATAATGAAAAGTGAGTCAACTACCTGACTGAAGAAAATAGCACCTTAAAAAATAGACTAACTCAGATAGCAAAAGAGGCTCAAAAAGGCAATGAGGAGAAGACTGCCTTAAAAAAGCCGAATTTGCCAGATGGAAAAAGAATCTCAAAAGCTCACTGAGGAGATTCATTCCTTCAGAATTAGACTGAAGCAAATGGAAGCTAGTGACTTTATGAGAAATCAAGATACTATTAAAAAGATCCAAACAAATGAAAAAAATAGAAGGCAATGTGAAATATCTCATTGGAAAAACCACTGACCTGGAAAATAGATCCAGGAGAGATAATTTAAAAATTATTGGACTACCTGAAAGCCATGATCAAAAAAAGAACCTAGAAATCATCCTTCAAGAAATTCTCAAGGAAAATTGCCCTGATGTTTTAGAACCAGAGGACAAAATAGAGGTTGAAAGAATTCACCAAGCACCTCCTGAAAAAGATCCCCAAAAGAAAACTCCTAGGAATATTATAACCAGGTTCTAGGGTTCCCAGACCAAGGAGAAAATATTACAAGCAGACAGAAATGGAGCAGTAAAGAGAAATAGGTTCTCCTTTGACTAAGTGGCATTCTGATCCTCATGGGAAACCAGGTGAGATATGGGAGGGGAGCTTAGGAGAGAGACATGAGGGTCATCTGTGGATGACCCAAGGAAACATATCAGAGGGCCCAGGACAGAAGCTTGGTGTTTACCTTTGCTCCTGCAAAGGGTCCAGGGAAGGAGCAACCAGACGCATAGGAGAACAAGGGCAGAGAAGTGTCCTAAACACCCAGGGAGGAGAGAGGATCTCCAAGGATGGGGCACCCCACAGGATCAAATGTTGCAGAGGCATCCAGTATGTCATGGCCAGAGGAGACTGGTCTAAGGGATAACAAGGCCTGGAGAGAACAGCCTCAGTCCCAGGTAGAGGCAAGTTGAGAGTGCAAGGGACTGAGAAACAAGTGGGGACTGAGAAAATTCAGGGAATAAAAGCACAGTTTTCCCCGGGAGTTTGGCCATAAACAGGAGGAGAAGGGGCCGTGAGGTCTGCTCTCCATCTAGCATGACCGTGTCCTAAATTTCTTGCTCTTCTAGTTCATCCTTTCTAGGGAAGCCACTGTAACCTTCCTTATCCAGACACAAACCTCTGACTGCTCCCTGTTTATAGGACAAAATGTGAACCGTCCACTAGCCTGTCCAGTCCTCTGCAATTTGGCCCCAACCAGCTTTCTTTAGCTGAACTTCCCTCTGCAAAATCTCTATTCCAGCCAGCCAGGACTGCGGGCTGTGCCATGACCTCCCTCAGTCTCCCCTGCCTCCCTCCATTCCTCTGGGTTCTTGCCAGGCCGGAGACTCAGCATCTTGGGCTGTCCAGACAGTTCTCTGCCTTGGAAGCCCAGTGTCAGGGATGCCTCCTCCAGGAAACCTACTCCCCACCGGCCATTCAAAGGCGCCTCTGCCTCTTCCAGCCTCCTCGCCACCTTGGTGCTCCAGCACTCTTTGCCTAGTGCCCTACCTGGATGGGTCCTGCCCCCTGCTCAGCAGGCTGAGCTGCAGGTCAAAGGCTATGTGGATCTTCCTCTTTAATCTCCAGTGCTGAGCAGAGAGCACAGCACATAGTAGGCTCTTAATCAAGCTTTGTGTTATTTAACTCCTTTGCATATTTGAAATGACTGGGCCTGGGAAGTGTCGTGGCTGTGTAAACAACTTCTTCTTGCCTTCCCAGCACTGGAGTTGAAGGCTTAGATTAAGTTCAGGAGACTTTGAAACAGAAAGGCCCTTTTCATCCCCCACAGCTGGTACAAAATATGCTCTACAGAGACGGGGCTGGGTTTGTGAAGTGACAGATCTAGACATGCATGAGGCCTTTCTTGATTACCAGGAAGGTGTGTTGCCTGTTAATGCCCTATGGAGCAGGGAGTTCTTCCTGAAGTGGGGTGTACCATGGAGGCCTGCCTCCTTGCTTCCCCTGATACATGGTCAGCAGCTGGGGCCCAGGGTCTCTTGTTGCTTATTTCCCCAGGTAGTTCTGGGGCAGAGGTGAGAGCCTGCAAAGGTATGGTGTGCTGGGAGCTTCTGCCTCCCTTCTGGGCCTTCTAGGCTGATGTCCTGGAGGGGTTGTTGTTGTTTGTCTTCATTCTCAAAGATGACCCTGACATCAGGAAGCCCTGAGGAAGCCCTGACTTGTAAGTGAATTGGATTGGAGGGAGAGAGGGCTGTGCAGTCACTGGCCTCACTTTTTCCTTGGAGCCATCTGGGTCCAGTGGCCAAATATAAATCAGGACAATCCGAGATGGCCCTAGATGCAATGGGAGACCTTGGCCTTTCTAAACTGAGGTCTCAGACTGAGGCAACACCCATTCAGTGATTAAAGTGAGGTAAGAAATGAGGCAGAGAATGGCCTCTTTGACCTAGCTTAAAAAAAAATTCAGGGGTGGCTAGGTGGAGAAAAGAATCGGCTCTGAAGTCAGGAGGACCTGAGCTCAAATCCGACCTCAGATATTTAACACTTACTAGCTGTGTAACCTTGGGCAAGTCACTTAACCCCAATTGCCCTGCCTCCCCGCTCCAAAAAATAAAAATCAATCCGGGAGGGGAAGACCCCGAGAATTTCTGGCCAAAACAGAAACAACTGCTATTTACATTCACTCTAAGGCAATCAGAACCCCAACAATGATCAGGTGGAGCTTGGGCTGGGACCTACGGCTGGCCAACAGATCAGTGATTCGGGTGGAAGATGTGGTCCTTAAGAAAGAAATCTACCCCAATATATCTTATGGTTTACCATGACTTCTGGATGTCACAGTCCTCTTTGAGAAGGAAGGACAAACAGCCACCTATGAGCAGCAGGAGCTGGCCAGTGCGGGGTGAGCAGCACAGCTCCTTCCAGTCCTCCCTCTCTCGGTCCACAGAGGGCATCATACCCTCACCTGCAGGTGTTCTGCCCAAAGGAATGTGAATTCTGAGCTTGGAGGGGCATAGGATTAAGAGGCAAAAGCTTGGCCAGCACACCATCCAAGCAACTCTGTCAGTTCTGAGTCCAATCAAACTGGCTCTCTTGCTGTCCCCGGTCTCCATGACTCTACAGGTGCAGGGACCCCCTGGGTCCCCAATGAATCCTGTGTGCTAGCTGGGGAAGTAAGGTGTGTTCGGGTAAAGGCTCAGGTTTCTTCCCAAGGCTCTCTCTCTATGCTTGGCAGGTTCTCACTCCCAAACCTGCCTCTTGGCATCTCTAGTTTCCAAGGACAGTTCCCTTTTGATCCTTGCATCCCCAGTGCCCAGCACAGTGCAGGCAACGCTACTATTAAGGGTCTCTTGATGCGTCCTCAAGCCTGCCCCCCATTTTACACAGGAGGGAAGGATTGCGTGTGCCCGGGGTGACCAGGGCTCTCCCCATCATTTTGTAAATCCCCTTTTTATCCACGACTCTGATTTTTACGCCCTCCACCCCCCTGCAAAGAATGACAGAGGTGAACATAACCCGTTCTGCGAACCGGCCAGGGCTCCCGAACTGCACCAACGGGGAAAACTCGGCTCCCTCATGGGGGGCATCATCGCCCCCTCCCCAGCAACTCCGCGCCTTTCTTTCTCTCCTCTCCGGCCCTCGGACACTGAGCTTAGTGAGGGCGGGGGTCCCCACGGGGGGAGGGGGGCTTGGCTATTATGACTCCACATGCAAGTGACCAGTCCTTCCTCCACACCCCCTCCACCTCCTGCCTGGCGCATGAGAATGGGGGAAGGGGAGGGGGGCGGATCCAAAAGAGCCCTCCCCCTCTACCTGCACCCCTCCTGGGGTCACAGTGTGCTCCATCACCTGCTGCCCCAACCCGGTCTCTCCCCACCCCTCATCCCCTCCCCCCCCTCTGGGTGACCCATCACCTGCAGCCCCGCCCTGGAGGCCCCGCCCAGGGTTCAGGTCCCGCCTACGCCGCACTTGGCCTCAGTTCCTCCTCTAGCACAGGCCTTTCGGGCATGGCACTATGCCCATTCTCCATAAGGGGAAGCTGAGGCTCCGCAGGGCCCCTGGCTGGGGAAGGCCCCGCGCGCATGCGTACATTTCCCTCCCCCTCTCTCTCTCTCAGACCCCACCCCCACCCCGCCTCCTCCTTTAGGCCCGACCGCGGCCGTGGGCGGGGCAGCGTCCCGGTGACGTCACGCGCCGGCCATTTCTAATCCCCCCCCGCCATTATCTCGCCCCTCCTCGAGAAGCTAGGGTGAGGAAAGCGCATGCCCACGTCGCGGGGGCCATAGGCATCGCATGGCGTTACGCCGGCCCTTTCCAGACGCCTCTTCCCGTCCTTCACCACAGAGAGGGTGGGGCTGGGAGTATGCGTGGGGTGGCGGGACGACGTGTACGTCATTCACGTTTGCATTAGCTACGCTATCCCCAAAGCGGCCTGGGCCCGCACTGAGCTAGAGCCTCTTCCCTCCCCCGCCTCGGGTTTCCCCCATGTCCCTCCCTGCTCCGCCATGGCACGGAGCAGGGGCTTCCGGGCCTCTTTCGTCACGGGGCGGGGGCGGACCGCGCGGAGTCCCGAGGCGGGCTCCAGCGGAGGCGGACAGCGGCCATCTTGAGGCGGCCGGGGCCCGGTGCGTGCTTCCACCCCTGTCTCCCCGCCCCAGCCTGCCTTGGCCTTCGGCCCCCTCCGCTGGGGCGTGCGCGCTCTCTCCCCGTTCTCTTCCGTCCTGGCCAGGGCGTGCACGCTCCCGCCGCCGGCTGGCCCCTTTCCCGGCAGGACGTGCTAGAGCGTGCGCGCTCCCTCCCTCCTCCCCCGCCCTCCCCCACCGTGGTTGGCCGCCGGAGCTGGAGCCGCGGGCGCCCCGCGCTGTGGGAGCGGAGCGGGAGGGGAGGGGCGGGGGAGGAGGAGGAGGAGGAGGAGGAGGGAGGGAGGGAGGGAGCGGGGAGGGGGAGGGGGCCGAGACAAAGCGGCCGCTAATGAATGGGGACCGGGATCCGGATCCGGCTGCTCCTCCTCCGCCTCCGCCTCCTGCAGCCGGGCCGCCGGGCCGAGGCCGGGCCGGGAGAGCCGAGGAGGTGAGTGCGGGGGCAGGGTGGTGGCCCCCCGGACTCCTGGCCGGGAAGCGCCCGCCCCCCAGGGGCCCGGGCCCCCATTGTCTGCGGCCGCGGCCCCGGCCCGGCAGCCATGCGGCCCGCGCCTTGACAGCTGCCCCGGGCCTGGGGGGATCGGGGGCCCCGGGCTCGGCCCAGCGCCATCGAGGCGGGGAGCTGGGGCTCCTGGTGCGGGCCGGGGCGGGCGGGCAGGCTGAGTGTGCCCGCCGTGCCCGCGCCCGCATCTCCCCGGACGGCCGCCGTGCCCGCGCCGGGAGTCAGGAAGTGCCGGGGCGGCCCCCCGCCATGCCCCGGCCGGGCCGGCGGCCTCTGTGGGATCGGCCTGCCATGGCCCCGTAAGGGAGGCCTCTGAGGGGCGGAGAGAGAGAGAGCCAAGGGGGCGGGTAGGCCGCCGCGGCTGGGCAGGTGCATGCGGGGCAGCGGCCCCCCGGGCCGGGGGAGGCGGTGGGAGCCGAGCAGTGAGAAGCATCCTCTGTTTGCAGAGCCCGTCCGGACGCATGGTCGGCGGAGGGAGGACTCGCGTGCGCGTGGGGAGTAACGCGCAGGAGCGGGGACGAGATGACGAGTAAGTCCGGGGCTGCCCCTGTGGGAGCGGGGAGTGCCGGCCCCAGCGGGGGTCAGAGGGGGCGGCGCTTCCTCCTGCCCGGGATCGCGGGTGCCCAAGGCTAGGGCAGACACAGGTGGAGCGCAGGGAGCCTGAGTGGGCAGGATAGATCTGCGGGGGCGGGGGGGGGGAGCTACCCCCGCACCGGGGCCTCCAGAGGAGCTGGCAGGCCAGCCGGGCCCCTGCCCTGGGCGACCAGGAGAGACACGGGCAGCCGGTCGTGCTGGTGACCTTCCTGTGCTGTTTGCGCCCGGAATGCACCTGGGCACCGGCCAGTGGTGGGCAGTGGCGGCTGGAGCTGGCCCCTGCCCTGGGCCTGCGTCCCAAGGCTCAGGGAGGACCGGGCATGGGGAGGTGTGGCCCCGCATCAAACCAGAGAGGGTGAGCTGCGGGCAGAGCCCCCCGGCCCGTGCTCACGGGTGCAGCCTCCACTTAGCACTATGGGAGTTTGCTGCTGAGCCTGAGGGTGGGGGCGCGCAGCCCAGCTTCGGCCCTGGCCACGGCCCCCACCACAGGCGCTCACCCCTTGGGGGCTCGTTGGGGAGCCCGAGGCTTGCTCAGACGGGCCTTGAGATTGGGGGATGGCTGGGCTTGGGCCAGAGCGAGGAAGCCTTGGCAAAGAGGAGTGGATGGAGGGGTCCGCGGTCCCTTATGTCCTGTGTCCAGGGACTCACGCTCCTGTGGGAGTTTTCAGTTGTAAATTTTCACAACTCTTCGCGTTTTTGTGCTCGGGCCGTTGGCTGCGCCTTTTCCGTTTGCGTGGTTTCAGAGATTCATGTCTGGTTTGCTCTTTTTTACTGCCCTGGCCATCGCGGAAGAGCGGACAGGTGAGAGGCGAGGGGGGGGTGAGGTTTGTGTGCCCTTGTCCCCTCCCCCGCTGTGCCCCAGGCTGGCCCTGAAGCTGATGGCCAGAAGCTGGCGTCCATTTGTTTACTGCTCAGGTCATTTTGGGGAGAGCCTGAGGGGCTCAGTCCTAGGAAAGCAGCTTTTGGTGGATTGAGTGAAGGTGAACTCTGTGTGCCCTCAGGCCTTCTTAGACCTTGGTGTGGCTGGCCAGCCCTCTTCGGAATGAGGGTTTATTTGATTTGTTTTGTTTTTGAAGAAAAACTTGTGAGGGAAAGAAGAGCTAGGGACAGCAGAGATGGGAATGTTTTCCCACCCAAGGGAAGGGCCTCTGATGTTCAGAGCCGGCTCAGCTGGGACTCACTGGATAGCCAAGGCCAGCGGCCCTCATCGGTTCAGGGGTGCAAGGGACACGGTCCTGCCTGGGAAGTGGAAAAGGAGGCTTTGGGCAGCTGTGCTGGGCTGGCCCTGTGCTAAGTGCTCATGGCTGTTGTCATCGGATCCTTGAGGAGTTTTACAGTTAAGGAGACTGAGGTCAGTCGAGGCAAAGTGCTTTGCCATAAGTACCAGTGTCTGCATTTGCAGTCTGCTCTTCCCGACTCCAGGCCCAGCTTGCCCTGTGGGCTGGGCCTGTGGCAGAGCTGGGGCCCAGAGCCGGCTTCACTGTACCAGTCACAGTCAGCAGGTGCCTCTTCTGGGCCCTGCCCTCACAGAGCTTACATTCACATGATAATGAATAAAAAGGCAGCCTTTTGCTTTTTGGGGGGAGGAAGGCAGGGCAACTGGGGTTAAGTGACTTGCCCAAGGTCATACTGCTATCAAATATTAAGTGTCTGAGGCTGGATTTGAACTCAGGTCCTCCTGACTCCAGGGCCAGTGCTCTATCCACTGGGCCACCTAGCTGCCCCTCAGGAAGGCAGTCTTTTTTAAGATGTTGAAAAGGATTTTCAGGTGGTCAGCAAAGTTCCAAGGTGAATTCATCACTGCCCCCACATACGTCTATACAGCATTCAGGATTTGATAAGGAGAAAGCCAAATTTTAAAAGACAAGCTTTGAAGTCTGAGGGAGGAGGGCCAAGGCCACTCACTCTTCAGCTTATGTGATGCAGGTGTGAGGAATGATTGTGAATAAATGAGAATTTCATGGGGTCCACTAAAGGGATGATAGACACAGAGCCCTTTGTCACCTGGCCATGCCATCTTGGCAGCCTCTTAGACGAAGTCTCACCTCTTGGTCTATTCATCTGTAAGGGTTGGTGGACCACTTTCTCTGTGCCTCAAACCGAGAGAGGAGCAGGGGGGCTGCTTGCATCCCCCAGCTTCCAAGAGAGGTTCTAATTGAATTTGGGAGAAATTAGCATCTACCAGCATGGACATGCCCGCCTAGGGTGCTAGGCTGGCCGTGGTAGGGCCATGGCCATAAACCCAAGGAGATTCTGATCTCTGGAAGCTGAATGCAGAGAGGTCCAGGGTGATGTCCTGCAGGGTCGGACAGTGAGTGCTCTGGGCCTCCCATGGCCCCCTTGGTGGTCAGTGCCCTGCCTGAGTCTCTGAGATTCCTTCCCTCACTGTCCAGGTGATGAGTGTGTGGGACTCTAGAGGGAGCTCCCCACCCCGACTTGGGCATTCTGGTTTCTGTACCACCCTCCCTTCCCAGGGTGTTGTTGGGGTGTCGGAGGTTGTGGGGAATCAAACTTTCCTTTGTAACAGAGAAAGCGTTTGAAGCTGCATCTGCAGTGCCCTGAGCCCGTCCAGCTAGAGAGGGAAGGAGTATTGCCAAGCTCTGGATTGGGCTTGACCATTGTTTACATTGTTCTGGTCATTGTCATGGCAGTCATCCTCTTCCCACATTTCTCTCAGCTTCTGGAATTGTTGTTTCTTAGCACACAGTATGTCTGCTGCATTCCGTTACTGAGCTCTAGCTAAGCACCCTGGCTTCCGGGACCTTCCAAGCCCTTGAATCAGCTGTTTCCTGACTGAGAGGTACTAGCTTGGGCTTCAGCTTTGGGGGCCACAGAAAGTGCTGATAAGAGTATTTTTAGTGTATCTGCCATCTTCTGTCTTCCTTCCAGCTCTCTGGGGATTGTGCCCTGGAATGGGGCCACAGGGTCAGCAGGTGGAAAGAGCTCGGACTGATGCCTTTGTCAGCTCTTCCCTAGTCTGGTCTGGTTGGAAATGTGATCAGAGTTGGGGGGTCCAGGCCAATTTGTCTTGGATCAATAAAGCTCCTTCTTAGGCTTCTTAGTTGCCCTTCAGAACCTGCTTCCTGACCCTCTGATCTTTGGGTATTCTTGAGAAAGTCACTTGGCGCCAGCGATTCCCTCCCTGGGCTGACCTTGCCACCCTCCCCTATAGGTCTTAATGGTGCTTGGCCTTGCCCTCATTCTTCTCTGGCCTAATTGGTTTGGCCCAAGTAAATTCATAAGCTGATTAAGAATGGTTTTATCTTCGTGAAAATGAGGTTCTACCTTAAGGACTAATGTTCTAGGCAGGACATACAAATATAAATTACTGAATTGTGCAGAGACTAAAACTGGATTATAATGTACTAATTGTGTGGCATAGATCGTTCATTCTAGAGGAGTTGGGTGGGTGGGGGTGATTAGCTAAAGCTCCATGGGCCCGGAGGGACTCTGGGGCCTGAAAGGAGGGCTGAGATGGCCAGGGGTTTGGGAGGACAAGCACGAGCACTCAGTGGGACAACCTTCCTGGAATCCTTGAGGAGAAGGTTAGAAAGTACATCCAAGGCCATGTTTGGGAGGTTCTGAAAATGAGAGAGCAGCTTAGATTCCCTTAGGAGTAGGCTGACACCGGCTAAGGCCCGTGATTTTACCTCTGCAGCATCTCTCCTTCCACACCACCCTCACCCACTGGACCATTGCAGTGGCTGCGGGTGGATCTGCCTGCCTCCAGTCCCTCCTCCATTCAGCCTCTAAAGTTAGGCCTGACCATGTCACCCCCTACTCAGTGAACTCTCCCTAGGGCCTCCAGGAGCAAATACGAAATCCTCTTTGGCATTCAAAGCCCCACATCACCTGTCCTCTCTTACCTACCTTGCTCCTGGACAAGACCTTCTATAACTTTTGTCGTCAGTTTGTGTGTGTGGTGCTTTCTGGGTCAGGGACCCTGTTCTGCCTCTTTGTATCCCCGTCCTTCAGATAGTGCCTGACACATGTTCAGTCATATCTATTCTTCCTGATCCCATGGCATGCCGAGCCCTGCTGTCTTCCACTGTCTCCCAAAGTCTGTCTGAGGTCACGGCCATGGCTTTCACAATGCTCTCTGTCCACCTCCTCCTCCACCATACATCGTCAAATGTATTTAAGCTTCAGTATTTGTCCTCCTAGCATTTGTTGTTGTTCAGTCATTTCATTTACATGAGTCTGACTCTTCATGAGCCCATTTGAAGAGTCTTTGGCAAAGATACTGGAGTGCTTTGCCTTTTCCTTCTCCAGCTCTTTTGTTGTTGTTGTTGTTGTTGTTGTCTTTTTGGAGGGGTAAAGGCAGGGCAGTTGGGGTTAAGTGACTTGCCCAAGGTCACACAGTTAGTAAGTGTTAAGTGTCTGAGACTGGATTTGAACTCAGGTCCTCCTGACTCCAGGGCCACTGCTCTATCCACTGTGCCACCTAGCTGCCCCTCTCCAGCTTGTTTTACAGATGAGGAAACTGAGCAAAGAGGGTGAAGTGACTTGCCCAGAGTCATAGGACTAGTAATTTGAATTCATGAAGATGAGTCTTTCTGATTCCAAGTCCTACACTTTGTCTGCTGTTCCATCTAGCTGCCCAATGAATAGTCTGGGTTAATTTCATTGAGTGTTGACTGATTTGGTGTCCTTGCTGTCTAGGGGACTCTCAGAAGTCTTCTCCAGCACCACAGTTTGAAAACTCTGTAGCCCTTAGCTTTTCTCACAGTTCAGCTCTCACAGCCATGCATTGTTACTGGGAAAACCACAGCTCTGACTATACTGACCTTTGTCAGCAAGGTAACATCTCAGCTTTTTAGCCTGCTGCCCACATTTGCCATAGCTTCCCTTCCAAGGAGCAAGCATATTTTAATTCCATGGCTGCAGTCAACACCTGCAGTGATCTTTGAGCCCAAGAGTATAAAAATCTGACACTGCTTCCATTTTTTCTTCCCTCTTTTTGCCAGAAAGTGATGGGACCAGTTACCAAGATCTTAGGTTTTTTTTTTTTAAACAAATGCTTTATTAACTTCTGTTTTACATCATTCATTTCCGCCAGATTTTGAGTTACAATCATTTTCCCCCCGTTTTTCCCCTACCCACCCTCCCAGAATAGTAATCCCGCAAGATATCGCTTCCTCCAATCTGCTCTCTCCCCTACCTTCTCCCATACCCCCTTCGACTTTTCCATTAGAGGAAGGTGAATCTTTGTGTCCAAATGCCTGCACATCTTATCTCCCTATTACAAGCAAAAGAGTATTAATAATAGTATTTATATATATTTGAAACATTTAATCTTAAGACCTCGAATTTCAGATCTATTTCCTTCCTCCCTTGTCACCCATTCCCTCTGGGGAGATAAGTAATTCAGTATATGTTGTACATGTCTAGCTATGCAAAACATTATCATAGTAGATATATTGTACAAGGCTGCTTATAATTCCCTCCCACTCATCCCACCCCCCACCTGGTCCATTCCCTACATGATCCTGTCCCTCTTCTATAGTGGGTAAAGATCTTAGGTTTTTTAACATTAAGCTTCAGTCCAGTTTTTATACCCTCCACTGTCTCCCTCATCAAGAGACTTCCCAATTCCTCTTCACTTTCTGTCCTCAGAGTGGTTCCTCTGTGTATCTGAAATTGTTGACATTTCTTCTGGCCCTTAATTCCAGCTCTGGACTCCTCCAGCCTGGCATTTCACACGATGTGCTCTGCATAGAAGTGAGGTGACCATACACAGCCTTGCAGTTGGTTGCTTCTTGGCCCACATGCAGGTTCCTCAGGACACAAGTCAGGTGATCTGGTCCTCCTGTCTCTCTGAGGCCTTGCCACATTGTGTTGTGACCCACACAGTCACAGGCCTTCCTGGAGTCAGTGAAGTAGACGTCCGTGTTTTCCTGGAGCTCCCTGCTTTCTCCATGAGCCGTGGAATGTTGGCAATTTGGCCTCTGGTTCCTCGGCCTGTCTTCTGGTAGTTCTCGGTTCTCATAGTGCTGAAGCCCAGCTTGCAGAATCTTTACTTTGCTGGTGTGTGGAATGAGCACAGACGTTCAGTAACTTGAACGTTCTTTGGTGTTGCTGCCCTTTGGGATTGAGATGGAAACTGTTCTTTTGGGATCCAGTGGCCACTGTTGTCAGCCTTGTGTATGCACTGTTTTTAACATTGTCATCTTTTAGGGATTTAAGTGGTTGCGATCCACTGGCCTAGCTATTTGCAGTGCTTCCTAAGGTTCATTTGGCTTTGTTCTCCAGGATGTCTGGCTATGGATCAGTGACCACACCGTCCTGGCTATTGTGATGTCCAGACCTTTCTTGGATAGTTCTTCTCTGTATTCACAGGATATTCACATAGCCTGACACATAGTAGGCGCTTTATAAATAGTTCTCAAATGAATGGATTGAATGATTGGGGCTAATTTGTTAACCTCCCTCAGTCTGTGTTTCCTCACCCTTAAAATGGTGATAACAATAACCTTATGGAGTTATTGTGAGAAAAGTGCTTTAGAAATTGTAAAGCACTGTGCATTATAAATTATTTTAATAAAAGTTTTATTGAGCTTTTCATTTTAAAAATACATTTATATATTTTTACTTTCCTTTGTCCTTCCCACTGCCCCTCCCCTCCAGCCAAAGTCCCCTAAAAACAGATTGGCTGAGCCTGACAGTGTGGTTCCTGTCTGTCTGTCTGTCTGTCTCTTTCTCTCTCTGCAGTTACGTCCATCACCAAGTGAGTGGAGGGCTTCACCTCCACATCTCTGGATTCATGCTGACACTGGAGAGAGCTTTTCTCTCCCGGGCTGTTTGTCCCTGTGTGAACTGTGTCTGCTCCCTTTGCCTCCTTCCTAGTTTTCTGTGAAAGTGTCTGTTTCATCATTTTCAGCACAGTAACATACCATTACATTCTGACCCCACAACGTGCTTAGCTGTTCCCCAGTAAGAAGAAACTCCTTTAAGTTCCGATTTGGGGCTAGTGTGAAAAAAGCTAAATATTTTAGGACATGTGGGTATTTTTCCTCTTTCTTTGATTTCTTTAGGGTACAAGTCTGATTATATGTAGCTTAGTAACTTTGGGGGCACAGTTCCAAACTGTTCTCCAGAATAGCAGCAGTTTGCAACTCCACCAACAATGCTCTCGTGTGTCTGCTTTCTCACAGAACCTACTTAGGATGTTTATCATTTTCTTCTCTTGTAATTTTTACTAGTCTGATAGGTTTGAGGTGGCACCTCCCAGTTGCTTTAATTATTAGTGATTTAGAGCATTTTTTTCCATGCTGTTAACTATTGATGGGTTGAATTTCTTAGAACACTGGCTGTTTGTATCTTTTGAATAGTGATTGGGAAATGGTGCTTAGTCTTCCAAATTTGAATCAGTTGCTTATATATGAAACTTTTATCAGAGAAACCAGCTGTTTTTCCCCCATTAACTTGTTTCCTTTCTAGTTTTAACTACATTAGATTTGTTTGTGCAAAAGCTGTTAAGTTCTATACAACCAAAACTATCCCTTTTATCTTGCACGATCATATTTAGTCATGAACTCTCCCCCAAGTCATAGGCCTTCTTGAAGATCCAACCCTTTCATATCATACGGTCCCATTTGGTGGCCTTTTCCAGGATTGCTGTCACTCTAGAAGGGCCCTCCACTTCCCTGGTCCTGTGGACCAGAGAAACCCAGGCAGGCTCCCACGGGTGCTTTAGGCTGGCCAGCCCCCAGTGCCTTCTTGGCCTTATCAGTCACCACGTTCTCTCTCTGCTCCCACACGTTTGGCTTCTTCTTTTCATTGTGCCTGCCAGTCCTTGGCGACTGCACCATCGCCACCCTTTACCTCTGATTGTGGCTCCCTTGGGGTGTGTGCCACACACCTGGGTGACGCATCTACCCAACTGGATTTTTATTATTGTTAATGTATCTTCTTGACCGAGAGTAGTGCCATGTAAGAAAACCTGGCGGGATCAGGTCCCAGGCCGTTGGGGTAGCAATCCTGGTAGTGAGTGGCAAGGTCCTGAGGGAGAATGGAAGCAGGAACCCTGCTGCTGCTTTTTTTTTTTAATTTATGGAATAAAACAAGCATTTCCATAACGCAGGATGATAAAAAAGATGATTGTACATAAAATTGCAAATCTATTATATACAACTTGCTATTCTTTATGAATAAAAAGCAGCCATCTGATATTTTTCCTTTTTATCCTTTCCTCCCCAACCCTAGATGGCTACCATTAGACAAAAGCCATATGTAAAATTATTCCTTATGTGCTTGTGTTTATCAGTTCTTTCTCTGGATGCAGATAGCGTCTTTTTTTTTTTTTTTAAAGCAATTGGGGTTGGCTTGCTCAAGGTTACACGACTAGTCATTATTTATGTGTGGGTGCTCATTTTCTGAGGCCGGATTCGATCCCGGGTCATCCCAACTCCAGGGCTGGTGCTCTTACACCCTGCGCCACCTAGCCGCCCTGATAGCATCTTTCTTCATCTGTTCTTATAGTTAATTTGGATACTTGTAATTGTTAAAATGACTTCTTTGCTCAGTTGTCCTTAAAACAGCATTGCTGTTCCTCTATACCATCTTCTCTTGGTTCTGTTCATTTCCCCCGTCTTTATTTCGTGCAGATCTTTCCATGTTTTTCTAAGACCATCGAGGTCATCATTTCTTATGCAGTAGTGTGCCATCGCAATCATATGCTACAGCTTATTCAGCCACTCCCCAGTTGGTGGGCACCAGCAATTTCTAGTGCTTTGCCACAACCAAGAGAGCTGCTATAAACATTTTAGAACATGTGGGTTATTTTCCTTTTTTCCTAGTTATCTTTGGAAAAAGACTTAGTTGTGGTATTGCTGGGCCAAAGGGTATAGGCGGTTTCATAATTCTTTGGGCATGAGTCCAAATCTTTCCCCAAAAAGGTTGGATCAGTTCACAATTTCACCAACAATGAATTAGTGTCCCAAGAAGTCCAAAAAAAGGTGACCAGAGGCCAGGCCTTGTGTTCCTGCCGATGGCCTTCCCCAGGGTCAGCGGGCTGGAGGGATGGAGGCCAAAGGCCAGTTGGAGGGCGGAAGGAACGTATGAATGGTGAGGGACTGGAGGTAACTCCTCTCTGTCTCCGGAAGAGCATGACCCAGGTGGCTTTTTAAAGACCGAGGGACAGAAAGGTGTGGAGAGAGAAAGGTGGCAGGGGCTGGGGAAGGAGGTCTTGGGGGGAGGGGAGGGGGCATGGTGACCGCACTCTCTCACTCACTCATGACTCTGGGCCTGGAGCACCCCCACCCCCACTGCTGCCTCACAGCTCAGACATCCCCTTATTCTCTCCCTCCTGCCATCTTGCATTTAGCCATGGCCTCTGTCTGTGTTTAATCCCTTCCTCTCCTTGGCCCCCCATTAGGCTGTGAGCTCTTTGAGAGTGAGGATCATGTCATTCTTTGCACTTGTACCCCAGGGCCTGGCACACAGTGGGTGCTTATTCAGTTCTTGTAGATCGAAGGCAGCTTGCTGTGATAGCCCACATATTGGTTGGACAAGTGAGAGCGTCTGTCCAGACTAGAGACCTCAGCCAGATGTGCTCTTGTATAAAAGTGGGAGACAGGATGGAACATGGTTTAGTTTGGGCGACCTGCTGGGCCACTCTGGCTTCAGATCTTGTGGTTTCCTCCAGGCCAGAGGCTCTTAGGCCATAGTCATTAATACTATGGGCAGCAAACTGACCCAGATGGAGAGGGGTGAAAGGGCCACAAGGGGCCTAAATCAGGATGAGTCTGGGCCAGGGTACTAAAGACTTTTATAGCTGTTCTGTGGTCACTTTAATCACTGCTGGATTTGGACAAGTCAGAAGTAACATGATTTAGTAAACATATTTTAATCCCAAATTTGTAATTGTATCTTTTACCCAAAGATAAATATTGGTGGGTTAGCAATGGCAAATATTCAGAAACTTTGAATTCCTTAGTTGCAAGTGATGTTTTAAGAAGTCATCACAAAACCCTCAAAAGGGAAGAGTTGTGCTTGGAAAGGCTGCACACTTGTGTGGAACAGATATGGAGTGGTTCTGAGGGAGGAGCTGTGTCTGAGGCAGGTCTCCACACCTTTTGTGAAGGGGATTGATGTCGTTGGGCAAGGAGCCTTGGGCCGTTTGCTCAGTGACACTGAGGTCTTCCAGGGAGGGCAGGGCATAGAAGGGGAGGTAGGTGTGGGGTCTGCCCTGAAGGGAGCTGCAGGGATTTTGTGAGGCTAGTGGCCTAGCAGGGGAAGAAAGTTGAAAAAGTGGCATATCTGCAGATGGACATTAAATGCCTACAAGGCCCTGGATCCAGTGCTAAGGTTAGAAAGATGGAATGAAATCCTGCTGGACCACCAGGCCCCATGTAAATGGATGGGTGTGGTCACCATAGCTGGAGAAGGGGCAGGTGACCAGGACAGCTTTTCTGGAAGAGTTGGCACATGGCCTGACCCTAGAAGGAAGTAAGGAACCAAGCATCAAAGGGGTGAGTGCCTTCCAGGCCTGAGGAACAGGATGTTCAAGGGCATCGGGGTGGAGAAGAAATGGCACATTGGGCTAGTTGTGTGGTAGGGAGGCAGAAGCCAGCTGGCCGAGCCTGAGAAGACGTCATGCCTGGGCATGGAAGGACCCCTTGGCAGGTGGGTGGAGAGCTCCAGGGGGCTGGCTGGCCAGCTTGGGACCCAAGCGATGGGCCTGGAAGCCCGGCCATGCGGTGAGCCAGGCTCTTGTCAGACTTGGGAACAGACAGCATGTGGCAGGAGGAGGGGCTGTTCCTTCTCCTGCCCAGACACCAGCCCCTTCTTGTTGTGATGGCAGTCCTGTAGACTCGGGACGGGCCGTCAGGTGCTTCTCAGGCCCAGGCCCTGGCCAGAGAGCTTCCAGGGCCTCTGGCACTTTCTTAGAAATAGCTGTGAACTTTCTGCTGAACACTCAAGAGGTGGGGCAGCTCGGGAGCCAGTCATCCTGCCCAGTGTCAGATGCTCCAGAGTGACTTTTCTTTCTGTTTCTGTTTCTGTAAGGTGCTGGTTAGTTGGTGACCCTGTGCTGTGAGAGCTGAGTAATAACAGCTCCTTCTGCTTGAATGTTTGATTAGGTTACCCCTGTCCACCTTATCCCCATTTTACAGCTCAGAAAACTGAGGGGAGAGAAGTTAAGTGCTGTGCCTTGGCTCACACAGCTAGGGCATGTCCTTGACAGGATTCAAATTCAAGTCTTCCTGGATCTTGTCAGACTTGGGTAGCTTTTTGTCTGCTGTGCCACAGGGATAGATGCTGCCAGTGTTCCTATTGGAATACATAGTCTTCTCATATATTGGTGGGTTAGCAGTGGCAAATATTCAGAATATTTAAAACTTTGAGTTCCTTAGTTGCAAGTGATGTTTTAAGAAGTCATCACAAAACCCGCAGAAGGGGAGAGTTGTGCTTGGAAAGGCTGCACGCTTGTGTGGAGCCGTGGAGCGGTTCCCTGGACAGCATGTTTGTTTTTGTCATTCACAGAAAACCAGCAATTCTGACCTCCTGGAGCGCCAGAAAGGCCTTTGCCATTGGAGAGCAAGACTAGCCAGTGGCCCCCGAGTCTCTCGTGGGATCTCCTTGTCCAGGTTAGAAGCCTTGGCCCTCTCTTCTTCCTCACTAACCACTCATTTCCTTTTTTACTTTTTAAATACAGTTTTATTGCACTTGTTTATGTGTCTGTCACCTTCACCTTCTGTTTCCCAGAGAGCCATCCTCAATAACAAAGGCTCAGAGAGAGGAAACAGTGTAGCCAAGTGGATAGACATTTCTTTTTAAAAACTCATTCCACTTTATTTTATCTTCAGGCCCAAATTCTCTCCCTTCTCCTGCCTCCTCCCTACCCGTTGACAAGGCAAGGAAAAGAAAACCTGATTACAAATACAGAGAGACATAGAGCAGATTTCCACAGGAGCCGTGTTCCAAGGCTCAAAAATAAAGCAGGAAGAATAAAGAAACAGCTTCCGTCTGCTCCCTCCTCCCTCCTTTCCTCGGAGTCCCTGGGAGCAGTCTTGGACCATCATCTCTCACAGGCGTTCTCCTGGTTCTGCTCCTTTCACTTTGCATTAGCTTATGAAAGGCTTCCCAGGTTTCTCTGAAGCCACCCCCTTGTCACCTCTCACAGCGCCACCGTGTTCTCTTCGGCACCTGGCTGTCTGTCATCGCTCTGTCAGACGTCCCCCACCTGGTGGTTATCTGCTAGACGCTCTTTGGGAGGGTCTGACATAGTGTTGCACCCCCTTGGCCTCCACCTCTGGTGCAGACCCCCTGGCTGGGTGCAGGCCTGGTCACCACTTTACAGGGCTCATTGTGGCTGGTGGTGTTCTTTCCATCAACCACATAGTTGTAATTGTGTCCTTGGCTGGTGGTTTCCTGCTCCTGCTTCCTTCCTAACATTTATTAAGCTCCTAATGTGTGTCAGGCCCTGTGCTAAGTGCTGGCGCTACAGAAGGGGGCAGAAACTCCCAGTCTGGTGGAAGCAATGTGTAAGCGAGGGTGTATGTTGGGATGGTCTTGGAGGGAAGGTCCGAGGATTTATGATTCATTCAGAATGATTAAAACTTTCCAAAAGTGAAGCGAATCCCCCAGCCCCAGTTCTTCATGGAAGGCAGCCCTGCCTGGTGGCACTCAGGAAGACCTGCGTTCTAGTCCTGCTTTTGAATCAGCTGGGGCAGAGCTCCGGCCATCTGACTGAGGGTTGGCCACAGCACCTAAGGTGCCTCTGACTCAATCTGTGCCAGCATGTGTTGCTGTGAGCAGGGAGGGAAGGTGTGGCGTGCTTGTCACAGCCAGACCTGCTCCCTTGCGTGACTTCTTTTGGGTGGCCTTTCCACTTCCCTTGCTTTTACTCTCGAGTCTGTCCTTTCTTTGAGGGTCACAGGACCCCTGGCTCACGTGGGCCTTTGAAGCAGACCCTTGTGGCACCATCACCACTCTTTCTGGGCTTCTGTGGTGCTGCACTTCCTGTACTCAAACTTGTGGGCCAGTTCCCTAGTCATTGGACATAGAATGTAGAAAACAGGATTTTCTTTACAATTCTTTTCTCTGGCAAAAAGTGTTGGTACACATAGTTTAGTTGCAGGGGGCCTTTCTTTTTATCCTTGATCTCCTTGGGGTATGTGCCTGGGGGGGCAGGCAAAGGGTGTAGGCATTATTTTCACTTTCTTTGCATCCTTCCAGATTTCTTGGATCATAGCTTCTGAAAGCTCTGATTCCCCTCTTCCCTCTCATCTCTGAATCCTTTTGTTTCTTCCTTCTGTTTCTTGCATTTAGTCCTATGGCCTCCTGCCACTGTGGATGCTGGTTCACCTGCTACACTGGGCCACCTCAAGAGCCCCTGGCCTGGCCTCCATGGCCCTCTTTGCTCTTCCATGGCTCCCACTGTTCTACAGAAGCTCTTCTGGGTGTTGGCCCACATATACGCCTCTTTGTCGCTAGTTCTGCCCTTCAAGGCCATTTATGCTTTCCTTTCCATGTCCTACAGCCAGCTCTTCAGACACTGAGTGACCAGAGGCATCTTGCATCATCTGCACTGAGCTTTCCCCGCTCTCTGAGGCCTTCTCACTCTCCTGGGCACCTTCCCCTTTATTCATGTCCTTCCCGATGTGTGGCGAGCAGAGCCCACGCCTGATGTCACACTGTTGACTCCTCTTGACTTTGTGGGCCATGCAAACCCCGAGGCCCTTTCCCATCAAGCACTTCAGAAGTCGCGTTTTTGTGTGCCAACCAAAGACTTTGATTTGTCCCCCTTACATTCCATTTGATCACATGCCAAGATCGGCCAGCTGTTATCTGCGATAGCTCTTCCTCTCCTCTTTGTCATCTGTCACTTCTATAGTTGTCTGTCCGGCGTTTTGTCAGTGATAAAAATGCTAAGCAGCCCAGGCCCAAACACAGATCCTGGAGCCACTTGCTTTAGGGACCTTGCTTGATTGGACTTCCCTGTGCCCTCCACCCCCATCCTGGTTGGTGCAGCCTGGGGCCTGCTCCTCCAGGGGCTACAGCCACAGGGAGTAAGGACCCAGACGAGGACATGCTGCCACCAGAATCTTCAGCATCAGAAGAAGGTAGGATTCCATCAGTGGAAATGGCATAAGGACGAGGCCGGACCGCTGCTTTGCTGCTGCCCCTGAAGGTGCAGGGGACCTTTGCATCTGCTGGAACTGCAGCTAGGCCTTCCCCATATGCTGTCCCTGAGCAGCCTGGGAGGGCAGAGACCATCTCCCTCCCTGTTGGGTCCTCAGCACCTGGCCCAGGCCTTGGCACACTGAGAGCCCCCTGAACACTTCCTTTGTTCATACTATATTCTTTTTTTTTTTTTAATGCTTTATTGACTTCTGGTTTACATCATTCCTTTCCATCAGATTTCGAGTTACAATTTTTTCCCCCATTTTTCCCCTACCCACCACCCCAGAATAGCAGTCCCACAGGATATCCCCTCATCCAATCTGCTCTCTCCCATATCTTCTCCCATACCCCCTTTGACTTTTTCATTAGGGCAAGGTGATTCTCTGTGTCCCAATGCCTGCACATCTTATCTCCCAATTACATGCAAAATAGTATTAATAATAGTATTTATATATATTTGGAACATTTAATTTTAAAACTTTGAATTCCAGATCCATTTCCTTCCTCCCTTGTCACCCATTCCCTCTGGGGAGATAAGTAATTCAGTATGTGTTGTACATGTCTAGCTATGCAAAACATCATAGTAGATATATTGTAAAAGACTGCTTATATTTCCCTCCCACCTATCCCATCCCCCACCTGATCCATTCCCACTTTGATCTTGTCCGTCTTCGAAAGTGGGTGCCTCCAACCTCCCCTCCCCCCAAAATGCCCTCCCCTCCATCATCCCCCCTCTTATCCCCCTTCCCCCTACTCTCCTGCAGGGTGAGATATCCCATTTAGTATGTATGTCATTCTCTCCCTGAGCCAAATTCAATGTGAAAGTGGTTTTGCCTTTTTAGCCTTCCTATTCTCCCCCTCCCATGCAGCCACTTCCCCTTGCATCTTCTACATGAGATAGTTTACCCTACCCTGTCTCTCCCCATCTCCTCTTGCCACTTTCCTCTCTCATCTCTTAACTTCACCCCTTAAGTATCATCCCTTCCCACCAAATTCAATCTATGCCCTCTATCCATGTAGACCTGTAAACATAGGTACACACATTCACATATGTATTCATATGCCCATATACCCTTCTTCCATTATTTTCATAATGAGGAAGGTTTCATCAGTCACAGTTATTGTTTTCCATGTAGGAATGTAAATAGTTCAACTTTGATAAGTTCCTTTTGATTTCTTTTCCCTGATTACCTTCTCAGGCATCTCTTGCTTCTTGTGTCTGGATGTCAACTTTTCTATTCAACTCTGGTTTTTTCCTCAAGAATGCTTGAAAGTCCTCTATTCCACTGAATGACCATATTTTCCCCTGAAACAAAATACTCATTTTTGCTGGGTAGGTGACCCTTGGGTTCATTCCCAGTTCTTTTGCCCTCTGGAATATCATATTCCATGCCCTTCGATCCCTCAGTGTAGAAGCTGCCAGGTCTGGGCTATTCTGATTGTGTTTCCACAATATTGAAATTGTTTCTTCCTGGCTGCTTGTAGTATTTTCTCCTTGATCTGGGGATTCTGGAACCTGGCTATAATATTCCTGGGAGTTTTCCTTTTGGGATCATTTTCAGGAGGTGATCTCTGGATTCTTTCAACCTCTATTTTGCCCTCTGGATCTAAAACAATAGGGCAATTTTCCTTGAGAATTTCTTGAAGGGTGATTTCTAGGTTCTTTCTTTGATCATGGCTTTCAGGTAGTTCAATAATTTTTAAATTATCTCTCCTGGATCTATTTTCCAGGTCAGTGGCTTTTCCCATGAGATATTTCACATTGCCTTCTAATCTTTCATTTGTTTGGATCTGCTTAACAGCATCTTGATTTCTCATAAAGTCATTAGCTTCCATTTGCTCCAGTCTAACTCTGAAGGAATGAATCTCCTCAGTGAACTTTTGAGATTCTTTTTCCATCTGGCAAATTCTGCTTTTTAAGGCATTCTTCTCCTCATTGCCCTTTTGGGCCTCCTTTGCCATTCGAGTTAGTCTATTTTTTAAGGTGTTATTTTCCTCAGTCAGGCTGTTGACCCTCATTTCATACTTTTCCTGCATCCTTCTCATTTCTCTTTCCAATTTCTCCTCCACTTCTCTTATTTGATTTTTAAAGTCCTTCTTAAGGTCCTCTATGGCCTGCAACCCGCTCATATTTTCCTTTGGGGCTTTTGGTGCAGGATTTCTGACCTCACAGTCCTCCTTCTGTCCCATGCTTCAATCCTCTTGCCCCCAAAATAGGAGTCTAATGTTGAATTTTTCTGTTTGTTTCCTTTGCCTAGGCATGTTGCCACTTAATTACTTGACTTTTGGGCTTGTTGCCACAGTAGGACTCTGCCACCAGACAGGGCAGCTTCCATCCCAAATGTTGGGGTCTTCTCAACTGCTGGAGGTATTAGTCAGGTGCCCTTCCTGAAACCCCCACACACTCTGGCAAGCTGGACACACACCCCAAGACCTCCACCCCAGACTGCAATCCAGATCCAGGGAGGTTAAAGCAAGAGCGATTGATTACCCTCCAGACTGATCACAGGATCCCCCTACAGTTTGCAGGCCAGGAGCTGAAGCTGCTATTGAAGCTGCAAAATGGCGGCTGTGCCTTGTCTTCTCAGCCACTTCTCACCCCCAGGAGAAGAAGCTGACATGTTCCCCAAATACTGGTCCCAAATTCCATAGGGCACTAACGTCTCACTTTGTCCTAGGCATCTATGTGTTGGTAATTCTGGACAAGCCACAGCTGCTGGTGTTCTGGGGTCCCTCTAGCAGGCTGCTGGTCTGGCCACCCTGGGGTTAAAACCATGACTCACATGGGCCTGGGCTCTGCTCCCAGAGCGCTGCGCTGGCCCTTCCTGCCGGGCTGCTGGGCTGTCCTCAGCGGGAGGGTAGCTTCTCTGTGTCGTTCTGTGGGTGCTGGGGCTCCAGAGGTTGTTCAGAGCCCCCGTTTGCATTATTTTGAAGTGGTGTGGGCTGGAGCACTAGGGAAGTGCTGTTTCTACTCCGCCATCTTGACTCTGCCCCCCCGTACTGTAATTCTTTGGCTATTCTGGCTTAAGAGAGAGAGAGAGAGGATGGTGCTGGTCTGATGTGGCCCGTTCTGGACCAGGCTAAGTGGGGGCTTTGTGATTGCCACTTCCTCTTCTGGAGAGCCCTTCACACAGGTGTGAAACGATGCATTCTAGAACAGTCGTCACTCTCGAAGGCCCCTGCCGCGCACTCTTTCCTTCCCTTTTCTGATTGTTGGAACATAGGTTTTTCTTCAGCTCTCCTCCTGTTATAAGGGATCTTTTCTCAAAATTATTTTTTATGTCATTGTCTATCACCTTGGTTTCTGAATATATTTCATCCTGCTTTCTTACCAGAGGCATTTCTTTTAGCAGACCTTTTAAAAGAAAAAGAGCGAATAAGTTAACCAGCATTCTTTAAGGGACTCTTTGTGTTAGGCTCTGAAGCTACCAAGATAAAAATAAACTGATGGCTGATGCCCTTGGGGAGCTTACAGGCATTCTCCTTGAGGCACAGACAACTCATACCTTAGAGGGACACCAGTAGTTTTGGGTGGGAGGGCCTTGGTGGAAAGGTGGTGAGGGAGACAGAGGGTGCTGAGAAAGAGGAGGAGGTGGAGTTGAGGGTCTCTGGCCTGGAGCAGGAAATGCAGCTCCCCTAAGCAGAGAAAGGAGAAGGGATGTGGGACCAGTTTGGAAAGGCAGGTTGGAACCAGGCCATGCTTGAGATAGGCAGTGGTAGGCCACTGGGTGATCAGATCCGAGCTGTGGCCGGTGAACGGTCAGCTGTGAGGGCAGGGAAGCCAAAGGAACATGACCAGGGAGGTGTGAGAGCTTGAGGAGAAGCTTGTTCCTGAGGCTGCCTGGGGGCATGTATGGTGGCACCCTGGGTGGGAACTGGGAGTTAAGAGGAGGGAGCTCATCGTTTCCAGGCAAGTGTGTGTCTGCAGGACATCGAGTGGATCAGTGTTTGAGATCAAGGCTGCTGGTGGGCTCATGCAGAGAGACATTTCTTCCCAGGGGAGCTCAGGGGCTGCCCTGTTAGAGAATGTCCAGAGGAAAAGGAAGCTGGACTTTTCCATCCCCCAGCATGGCTGGGCTGGGCCTCAGGGCCTCCCAGGGGCTGAGTCTGACTGTGTGTGTGGTATTTCCCACCCATGAACCTGTCCTTCTGTAGGGAGGCATGCGAAGCACATTTTTCTCAGCTGTTCATATTTCCATGATCTTTAAAAAATCTGAGTGGCTTAGGACTCACAGATTCCTACTGTTTCCTCATTAGCCATTTTAGACTGAGTGTGGATCCAGCCTTAGGCACTTAGAGCCGCTTACTGATTTAAAAAAAAAAAAAAAACCAGCCTGCCTCAGTTTCCCCATGAAACGGGAGAATAACCACATCTTCCTCCCAGGGTCATCATGAGTAACAAAGGAGACACATCTGTAAAATGCTGAGCCCAGGCCCTGGCATACAGCAGGCATGCCTAGAGCTCTTTTAGGCACTGGTTCGTGGGGACCCACATTGCCTTTTACTGGGTATGATTTTGTTCTGAACATTCTCTTCTTGCCCCAGCTCTGTGTCCAAACTGCCGTGGGTGCCCTGACTCCCCTTTCCCAGGGGAGCGTGCAAGGGCCATCCCCAGGCCCCCACCCTAACTTCTTAGAGACCACGGTTTCCATGCTTGGCATTAGGATTGCATTCTTCCTTTCCTCCTTGAGACTGAGAGCGCCTCCTGACTGACCCTTTGATCTGGCCTCTCCGGAGTGTATCCCCTCGTGGGTGAGATCCACCCTGTGACAAAAAGAAGGACTTCTGGCTGACGATCCACAGGCATCCAGGTTCCTCAGGTCTCCTGGTCCTTCCTTGGACCCTTCTGTACCCAGCTTGTTTTTCCTCTGTGCATCGTTTTTCTTTCTGCCCTATATTGGGCTCCCCTTCTCTGCTCTCAGGATTTCTTCATGTGAATATGAATTCTTGATATTCAGTTAAGATTCACTGAGGGCCTGCTGTGCACCAGGCTGCGGGGGTGCCCAGGGTCGCACAGTTAGTAAGTGTTAAGTGTCTGAGGCTGGATTTGAACTCAGGTCCTCCTGACTCCAGGGCCGGTGCTCTATTCACTGCACCACCTACCCGCCCATGCTTGATTTTTTTTCATGACCCCAGTTTGGGGTTTTCTTAGCAAAGATACTGGAGTGATTTTAGCCATTTCTTTCACCAGGCCATTTTACAGATGAGAAAACAGACCAACAGCTAAGTAACTTGCATTTCTCTCTCTCTCTCTGTCTCACTCACACACACGCACGCACACACACACACACACACATACATACACACACACACACACACACACACACACACACACACACACACACACACACACACACACACTCCATCCATATATCACTTCTTTTTCTGGTGGGGGATAGCATTTCCCTCCATAAATCCTTTGTAGTTGATTTTGAGCTTAGTTATTCAGTTACTCTTCAAATGATATTGCTACTATATACAACATTTTTTTATTCTGCTCACTTCAGTCTTTATTATTTCGTGCAAGTCTTTCCATATTTTTCTAAAAGTAATTTGTTCATAATTTCTTTTTAAAAAATTTTTTTTTCAACATTCACTTTTAGATTTTGAGTTCCAAATTTTCTCCCTCTCCTCTCCTCTCCTCAAGATGGCGAGCAGTCTGATCTAGGCTATACATGTACATATTAAACATATTTCCACATTAGTCATGGTGTGAAAGAAGAATCAGAATGAAAGGGAAAAACTGAGAAGGAAGAACAGAGAACGTGGCCTGCCGTGCTCTGCCCTTGGATGCCATAGGCCTGAGTTTCTTGGCGCCGTCTTAAATCCCTGCATTGCTAAGAAGGGCTGCGTCTTTCAGAGTTGGCCCTCGAGTGGCTGTCACTGTGTGCAGCCTCCTGGTTCCACTCGCCTCGCTCAGTGTCTGTCATTCCTGTTCCCCAGCCTATTGGGCCATTGCGGGCAGCCCCTCACTCCCCAGTTCTTTGCCACCACAAGGAGAGATACTGTCGATATTTAGAACATGTGGCCTCTTTTCCTCTTTCCCTGATGACCATGGGAAAAAGACCCATTGCTGGGTCAGAGGGCAGGCACCGTTTCCTTTAAAAGCTCCGGGCGTCATTCCGGATCTGTCGCAGCTCTACAAGTAGTGTATGAGTGTCCCGGCTTGTCATGGGTGGTGCTTCAGAGTTGTTGTGGTTTTCATTTTCTAATCCGTAATAATTGAGAACATTTTTTTCATGTAACTGTATGTAACTGACCATTTGTCACCTGGGGAATGACTCATATTCTTATAAATTTGACTCAGTTCTCTGTGTATTTAAGATACAAGGCCTTTATCTGAGACTCCAAGCATCCATTTTACCTCCAGTTTTCCACTTTCCTTCTAATCTCGGCTGCTACATTAGTCTGTCATTTACTTTCTCTGTTTCTGCTCTTCCTGGTTTAGGTATCAGCACCCTCTTTGTTTCATAAAAGGAGTTAGAAGGAGCCCTTCTTTGCCTATTAATCCAGATCATTTATTTTATATTGGAATTAGCTGACTCTAAATGTTTGGTAGAATTCACTTGTAAATCCATCCAGTCCTGAGGCTTTTCTTCTTAGAAAGCTCATTTATAGCCTGTTCATTTTCTTTTTCTAAAATGGGTTTATTTAGATATTGTTTCTTCTTTTGTTAATCCAGGCAGTTTATGTTTTTTAGAGTATCCTTGTTTCTCTTAAATTGATTCATTAATTGGCATATATTTGGGGAAAGTCACTCCCGATAATTTCTCACCCTTTTCATTTTTGATTAGTTTTCTCTCTCAATCACACTAAATGTTACTCAGTGACTTATCTATTTTTTTTTTCATAAAACCAACTCCTGGTTTTATTTATTAATTCCATGGTTTTCTTACACTCAGCTTTGTTCATCTCACCTATAATTTTCAGGATTTCCAATTTGGTGTTTAATTGGGGATTTTTAATTTGTTCTTTTTCTTTTTTTTTTTTTTTACTTGAGTCCCTAAGCATTTAGAACTTTCCTTCTGATCACTGCTTTTGCCACATCCATGCACATGTGGTGCGTGGTCTCATTGTGGTCCTTCTTTGGCGTGAGTCTGAAGGTCTCTTCAGGTGTCAGATGGCATTCACGCTTTTCACCTGAACGGTCGCCTCTTGGGGGTCGTCTTATGAGGACTGACGAGGTCAGGCGCAGCATCGAGTGCGCACACACTCCTCTTGGCTCGCCTTTCTCTGCCCCTCCGCAGCCTGTGTGGGTCTCCCCTGTTGCTTCTCAGCTACATGCTGCTACTCCCTTCCATTCACAGATTGCAGATTGCTGAGCCTTTCCCCAGTGGCCAAGCACGATGATTCTTTCTTGGCTCAGGACTGTCATTGCTGGTGCTGATCCAGCTCAGTGGCTTTGATGCCCACTTATGCTTTCTCCAGTTAAAAAGTAGGAGCATTTTGTGACTGCTCCCAAGGGATTCCAAATTCTTTTCCAGAGTTGTTTGGGCAAGTTCACTATTCTCTCGCCAGTGTGTTGGGGCACCCTCCAGCATGAACAGGGACGTCTGTAAACATTGGACAGATTTTTCCCACCTGCTAGCTTTAGCATGGAGGAAAGAATCTTTGCTAATGGTTTTCCCTGTTTTTTCAGTGCCCTTTTCCTGTCTCTGTTACTCAGGTCTAGCCCTAGTCCCCCCTCCTCCACAAGGCACTTTTGAGCAAACCTCGGCCATGGTCTTTCTTTCTGTGACTCCCACCTCGCTGCTCCTGGCGTGTTCACCATGTGGCCTCAGCTGGCCATTTAGCCCCACTTTTGGACTTGGTCTGAGGGCGTCTCCAGCACGAGACCCAGAAGATCTTTGTCATCAGCATCATTCCTCAACACCTAGATTTTTGTTGAAATAGCTTGTCTTCTTGATTGAAGTCTCTTCCACAAAGGTTTCCCCAGGAAGGAGTGCAGAAATGGAAGCAAAGAAATAGCAGATGTACTTGGGTCTTGGGAGGTAATCTGTTGAATCCACTTAATTTTCTAAGTAACCGACCCTGACTCCACAAGCCTTTTTTTTTTTTAACCTCCTTGTTATTTGGCATCTTTTCTGTAGCCACCCACTCTATGCCTGGGAATTGTCAGTTTTTATCAGAAGCCTTTGGAAGTAGATTTTATGTGCCTCCCATCCATTTCTTTTTTTAAAAAATCTTGTATGGATAGTTTTTGTTCTTTCATCATTTTCATTTTGGAATTTTTTCTTCCTATCCCACACCTAGCAAAGCCATCCTTTGTGGGATAAGAAAGAAAAGCAAAGGAGTCCATCAGAACCAACCAGCACCCACCTGTCCCCTGCCACCTGGCCGGGCTTCATCTGCTCTCCTCCAGGGCCAGCTGTCCTGAGCATTATTGGAGTGTTTGCTTTCATTTTGTCATTGTTTATGCTGTTTTTAAAAAATAATCTATTTCTTTATATCCTTCTCCTATTCCCCCAAAATAACAGCAGGAGAAGTCCCAAGATTGAAAGCTCAGTGTCTTCCACGTGGATCCTGCCT
Source organism: Gymnobelideus leadbeateri (assembly GCA_011680675.1). Classification (NCBI taxonomy): domain Eukaryota; kingdom Metazoa; phylum Chordata; class Mammalia; order Diprotodontia; family Petauridae; genus Gymnobelideus; species Gymnobelideus leadbeateri. The sequence goes on along the minus strand of WOXC01008744.1, from coordinate 239,310 downwards.
CACGCTGGGGCCCCAGTTCCTCAGCTCAGCTGTAGGACGACACTGGCACATTTCATGTTCTGCCTTCTGGATGCACATTTTTCTTTGCATTGTTCTGATCAGAGTTCTGATGGCACCCAGAGTCACTTTTCTCTCTCATGTTGTCCTTGTGTGTTTATTGTTCTGTTTCTGTTCGTTTTAGATCAGTTCATAGAATCCCTCCCAGCTTCCCTTGAAACTGTTCATCTCTTCATCTCTTATAGTGCAATAATATTCCATTACCTTTTTATGCCATAGTTTTTTAAGCCATTACTCAATAATAGGACACCCCCCTTAACTTTCCAGTTTGGGCTAAATATTTCTGTGTACCTGTAGGTCCTTTTCCCTCTTTCTTTTTTCTCTTTAGGATTATAGCTCAGTAGGGGTATCCCTGGGCCAGAGGTTCTAAACAGCTTACTTGCTTTGGGGGCACAGTTCTCATTTGCTTTCCAGGATGACTAGACAATTCACAGCTCCACCAACATGTACTAGTATTCCCATTTTCCCACAGACTCTAGCATTTGTCATTTAACTTTCATTATCAGAGGGACTTGAGTTTTCATATCTCTGATAATTAGTAAATTGGAGCATCATTGTCCTGCCTAGGACAGACGTGCTAATGGACTAAGTCAGTGGGCTCACTGTCCAGTCCCATATCTAGGCACCATATGGGCTTCACCGGCCATTGGAGCTTGTCGAGCCAGGCTCTTAAGTGGATGTGGATCTTTTAGGGGCTTCAGCATGCTCCTCTGTAAACTGAAGCCTTGGGGTAGGCTGTGGGCAACCTTTGGGGCAGGGCTGAAAACTTTGAGGACAGACTCCACTTGCTTGTCCTCAGAGGCCCACTGGGCCCTGTAATGTCTGTGCTTGACCACAGTCCATCCTGAATCAGCTCTGCTGCCACCACCCCTTCTCCAGGCGGCCACTCTGTGACAGAGAGGCAGTGAGACCGGGGAGATGGAATGGCATTTGTCTGCATTCAGCTGCTGTCATGTGTAGCATCAGAATCATAGTGCCAACTGGTGCTGTGCTCTGTTTCATTCTGTGTCCAGTTGGAAATGTTTTCCCCCATCTTTCTGAATCCCTCCCCTCTGCCTTGTCTTGGGGTTTGTGATAACTCCCCTTATGGCCTTGTTTAGTGCTTCTCTCTATTAAGAGATGTTAACAGATGCCCCAGAGACCCCTTACTGGGGAAGCCCTTGAAGACCCTCCTAGGCTCTGCCAGCTCAAGGAATCCCCCAGTGGGAACTTCGGGGGTGACGAAGAGGCAGGTAAGGAGGTGCTGGCTGGCCTTTGGAGGCTTGCTCTGCCTCCTGGGGCTGGCAGTGCTCTTGGCCATCTTCTGAAGTCCACAGCCTTGATGCCTGATTATTCTGAACACAATGCAGGCTTTACTTGGTTCCCATTGTCCCTGTGAACATAGCTTAGTCAGTCCTGCTCCTATATAGTCATTCCCCTGACAGCTCTGAAGGATCCTGGGCTGCTGGCTCTTTGGTTAAAGGGCTTGAGGCTGCTCTGCATTGGCACCTTGGCACTGCTGCCAGTGCCCTGGCTTGTGGGAAGGTTATTTTGCTCTTTCTAGTGTTTGCTGCTGGTCTGCTCAGGATAGAGAAGCCAGATAACCGCCTTGACTAGGAGCTTGTGGGGTCAGCCTGCAGAACTTATTCAGAAAAGAGCCTTTCTGCTACAGGAATCTTTCAGGCCTATTTGGTTCCTTTTTGTTTTCCCACCAGTTGGTCAATTGGTCATTGCCACAAGTGACTTCCATATAGAAGTTGCTTGTTATAATATGTTCAGATATATTCTTACTTTTGGCAATTTTAGCTTCTGTAAAAACACTTTTTGAAATTTTATTTTTGTTTAACAAGTTACAAAGTCAGTAATTTCCAAATTTAAGATTCTATAATAGTATTGAATTATAGCATAAGCATTTCTCAAGACCTTGACATAGTGAGTAGATCATTTTAATAGCTTACCTCTAGGTGCATTTTCAGAAATATTCTTGAGGTTTTCAGGGAATTCTCAAAGAAAATCTGACTTTTGTGGAGATAGCAAATACAGGTAAGTCTTTCTAAAAATGGATTTTTAGCGATATATTTTGTTTTCTCTTTCATCCCTTATAACAACAATGACAGGAATTAGAAAGATAAAAAAAACAACTGAACTGACCTGTGCATCGATAAAAGCCCTGTGTAGGCTATGTCTTCCACCTGTGGGCCCCCACCTCTGTGAAGGAATGCCAAGGATGGAGGCCAGCGTGTACTTGGCAGCTTCACAGCATGGGTTTTCCTCTTGTTTTCTGGCTCTGCTCCTTTCACTTTGCATTGTTAAATTTTTCCAAGTTTCTCTCAGCTCAGGGACTTTGACTTTTCTTACGCCGCCCTGACATCACATTTTTCACGTACCAGTTCTGAGTGTAGGTGGGAGCTTTCTTTTGCTCATTGGCTTCCTTAGGTCATTTGCCCAGTAGTGGATCTCAGGGTCAAGGAGTACAGATATTTTAGTCCCTTTATTTGTAATGGCTTTACAGAAGGGTTGTGGAATTATATATTTTTGTTTGTTTTATTTTGGGGTTTTTGTTGTGGGGGGAGGCAGGGCATTTGGGGTTAAGTGACTTGCCAAAGGCCACACAGCTAGTAAGTGTTTAGTGTCTGAGGCTAGATTTGAACTCAGGTTCTCCTGACTCCAGGGCCAGTGCTCTATTCACTGTACCACCTAGCTGACCCTAAATTATATCCTAAAATGAGCAGCTGGCACCCTGAGATTTAAGACTCTGGATTCTGTCTGATGGATTGTCCAGACCAAGAGGGGTTGAGTCTTACATTTCTGAGGACAGCAAGAGCCCTGGTACTGCAGCACTAGCAGGATGAGGGAGTGCACGAGTCCTCCAAGGGGGTGCCCCCACCCTCAGCTTACTGACGAGCCCCTTCCGTCCTTGGGACCAGCACCTCCCTCACTTGCACGCAGGCAGGCTGGCCTTTGGTCCTCTGATCTCACCACAGTCCAGCTCTCCCCTTCTGGCCTTACTTGTACTGGGCCCAGCCCTTCTCACGTCACTTGTGACTGCCTGAGAATCTCTCATCTCCTTTCCCTGGCCTCTGTCAGCTACTCTTCCTCCCTGGGGAAACTCCATCACCTCACTTACCATTGCTGCTCTAAAACTTGAGGACATTGCTGGAGAAAGTCATGCCAGAGGCTGGGCGTGATGTCTGCTGCCCCTAAAGCTGAGGCTGGCTGACCGGGCTGAGAAGATGGGTGCCTGCACTAAGGCTGGTCACCACCATGTCAGGTGCCTCCAGGCTCCAGGAGGAAGAGGGGCCGTGGATGGCTCTACTTCTGTCCCTCGTAGTTCTGCTCCCCGGGCTGGTGCCCGAGTCACCAGAGGCTTCTCCTTGATGAGATGGAGGTCACTGTGCCCAGGGAGGGTCTGCTGGCCCAGGTTGGTGGAAAGTGAGAATTCCCCGCCCCAGTCCTGTCTTTTTTCTCATCACTGGACTGACTGTTGGTATCGCAGGCTCCACTGGGTGTCAGCATTTGCTTCCCAGGCTCCTTTCAACTTTTGTTTTTTAAAATCCCCTGGAAAGAGAATCCTCGGATCCCACAATTTTGCCTGGCTTGAGGGACCCAGGGACCTCTTACAGTTATGGGTGTCCTTGTTTTTTATCTCCTTTATCAGTGGATTTTTGAGTGTTTGGCATAATGTTTATTCCTTTTCTTTTGTTCTATTTTTTTTATTGGGTTTTTTTATTGGTGCCTTTTGTTTTGTGAGAACACCATTCAGTCAGTCTGTCACACACACACAGCAGTGAGAAAGTTAAACCCAGTGGTCTGACGGTGTGATTATGACTGACAGTTTTGTAGTTTACCATTTGTTCACACAAAAGAAGAATACAGTGTTTTGCTTTGCCGCCAACTTATCTTTGATGTGTTGTATCCATAGATATCATTGTAGGTGTTGTGTTTGTCTATTATTCTTTTGGTTCTGCTTTCATAACTCTGCATCAGTTCATATATATCTTCCCAGCTTTCGGCCATGAGGTTTTAAGTTTAAAGAATCTCTTTCATTAGGCAGATTCATGACATTAATGCTTTTTTTCATAGACTTTAATAGGATGCAAAAAGTTAAAATAAAGGAACACCTCCTTTGGTTTAATTCTTGTTAGTTTGGGGGAATTATATAAGAATTATGTGTTGTACGTTTGTTGTGGGATACAGACTTTAATGTTTGAGTCAATTTAGTATTTAATTTGATTTCATCTTGTATTTACAGGTGATACAAAAACTAAAGGATCATGTTTACATTTTCAAGATGAATGGGATTCTGACTTTGAGAAGAGAAGCTGAACCATCACTGCCCACGTTTATGTTCCCACCATGGAGCATTTAGTCCTCAAGAGGCTCAGAACGGTTATTTAGGCCTTGTGATGATCTGCTCTTAAAGAGACTCAGAGGGTTTTATGAGCTATGTCTGCAAGTTTTCAACAAGAGTTGACAATGAATCCTATTTGCAAAAACAGCCACATTACAAAAGACTGAAGATTGGATGTTTGTGCTTTGGCACAAACTCAGTTCTTTGGATCAAATTGTACTCCTAAGTTATTAACGTGCAATGATACAGCCAGAATAATCTCTATCAATCATGGATAAGAATCAGGAAACATGTCCAAAAATGGATAATAGTTTTGTGTTAGATAAAATAAATTTTAAAGTAGAACCCGAAGATAACATAACTAACCATAGTTTGGAAAGAATGGATTTTAAAAGTGAGCAGGAAGATGTGAGACAAACAGACAGCAGTGATGAACAAGCAGAATTCAAAGGAAAAAACTGTAGCAGTCGTCACCCTGGGAAATACTCTTCTCCTGACGAGGAGGATTACGGCTCTTTATTTTCACAGTATAGTAGCACACTGTACGACGTGGCAATGGAAGCCGTGGCACAGAGCCTCCTTTCCAGCAGAAACATCAGCTCCAGGAAGAAGTCTCCAGCTTGGAATCATTTTTTTATTTCTCCTCGGGATAGCACTAAAGCGATCTGTATGTACTGTATGAAGGAATTCAGTAGGGGCAAGAATGAGAAAGACCTGAGCACCAGCTGCCTGATGAGACACGTGCGAAGGGCCCACCCTACTGTACTCATTCAGGAAAACGGGAGTCTGCCCAGCATCGCCTCCTTTCCATCTCCATCCTTACTCCTCCCTCCACAGCCCGCAGATGTCAGCGACCTGAGCACTGTCTTGTCACCTATAAAACTGGTCAAGAAGATCGCTGCCAAGATGCCCTCCCCAGACCGTGTAATGGAGGAATCCGGCTCCCTCATTTCTTCTGAAGAGATATCATCTGACTTGTCCATCTCGGAGAAATACAGTAAAGAAGAAGCACTGGTGGGCTCCTCTCCCCACCTGCCCGGTGCCCAGTATGACGACGCTGTGGAGAATGCAGCAGATAAGGCAACTGCAGTCCCAAAGAGTGCTGCAGGCTCCAGGAGGAGGTCTGCTGTCTGGAAGCACTTCTATCTGTCTCCTCTGGATAACTCTAAAGCTGTCTGCATACACTGCATGAATGAGTTTAGTAGAGGGAAGAATGGCAAAGACCTGGGGACAAGCTGTTTGATCAGGCACATGTGGAGAGCCCATCGCTCAATCGTTTTGCAAGAGAATGGAGGTGGGACGAGCATCCCGCCCCTGTATTCTGCTCCCCCAACTCTGCTGCCTTCTTTACTGCCCTCTGAGGGAGATTTAAGTTCTGTGGCATCTTCTCCAGGAAAGTTGGTGAAAGAATCCCCTTCTGCCTCCTCTTCTCCTGATAGGCTAGTGGAGGAAATCCATCCTCATCTCAATGCTGGAGATGCTTTAATAGAAGATATGTCTGTTCTGTCATCTTCGGATGATGTAGGGGAAGCCTCCTTAGTGTCTTCTCCTGAGAAGCAGGGGGATGGATTGAGTACCTTAATATTTGAGCCAGGCACTGTTTTCCAACAAAATAAAAAGATAATGAAAAGACTGAAGTCAGAAGTTTGGCATCATTTTTCACTGTCTCCCACGGACAACTTGAAAGCAGTCTGCAGATACTGTAGCTGTATGATTAGTCGTGGGAAAAAGGGAGATGTTGGTACAAGCTGTTTGATGAGGCACCTGTACAGGCGACACCCGGAAGTGATTGGGAACCAGAAGAGCTTCATCGATGCTAGCTTGGCAAATTCTCCGTATGCCACTTTGGCTTCTGCTGAATGTTCCTCCTCTAAATTGACTGATTTGCCAACGATGGTTACGAACGATAATCAAGTGATCTTTCCTGTTAATAGCAAAAAGACCTCAAAACTGTGGAATCATTTTTCAATTTGTTCAGCAGACTCAACAAAAGTAGTATGTTTGCACTGTGGACGTACAATAAGCAGGGGGAAGAAGCCAACCAATTTGGGTACCAGTTGCCTTCTAAGACATTTACAACGGTTTCATAGCAATGTGCTGAAAAATGACGCCTCAGAGACAGTGTTGCCCTCTACTGCAGAGATACGCATGCCCCTGAGCACAGAGTTACTAGGATCATCGTCCCTGGATGAAACCAATGAAAAATTTTCTGACTCTCACCCAGTTGCCAAAAAAATCACAAGTCTTGTAGCAGAAATGATTGCACTTGACCTTCAGCCATATTCTTTTGTAGACAATATTGGCTTTAACAGGCTGCTTGAATACTTGCAACCTCAATACTCTTTACCTGCACCATCTTACTTTTCTAGGACCGCAATCCCAGATATGTATGATAATGTGAAGCAGATCATTGTTTCCCATCTTAAAGAAGCTGAGAGTGGTGTGGTCCATTTCACCTCTGGGATCTGGATGAGTAGCCAGACCCGGGAGTATCTCACCCTCACTGCACACTGGGTCACCTTCGAGTCATCAGTCCGGCCCCATTGTGAAGATTACCACTGCTCCGCACTTTTAAACGTGTCCCAGGTGGATTGTGACTACAGCGGGGTCAGTGTTCAGAAGCAGCTGGAATATTGGTGGGAAGCCTGGGTCACCTCTGTTGGTCTTCAGATTGGGATTACTGTGACTGATAATCAGAGCATTGGGAAGACATTAAATGAAGGGGAACACTCCAGTGTGCCATGTTTTGGTCACACGATTAATCTGATTGTCAGTGAGGCTATTAAAAGTCAGAGGATGGTTCAGAACTTACTTAGCATCGCAAGGAAGATCTGTGAGCGGGTACATCGGTCAGCAAAGGCTAAAGAGAAGCTTGCTGAATTGCAGAAGGAATACGAGCTGCCTCCCCACCATCTCATTCAAGACATCCCATCCAAATGGAACACATCCTTTCACATGCTCGAACGCCTCATTGAGCAGAAGAAGGCGATCGATGAGATGTCCATTGAATGCAGCTTCCGAGAACAGATTAGCTGTGACCAGTGGGAAGTGATGCAGTCCGTGTGCCATGCCCTGAAGCCCTTCGAGGCTGCGAGTCGGGAGATGAGCACACACATGTCCACACTGAGCCAAGTCATCCCGATGATCCACATTCTCAACAGGAAAATAGAAATGTTATTTGAGGAAACGATGGGCATTGACACTATGTTGAAGTCTTTGAAAGAAGCAATGGTAAGTAGATTATCCTCTACCCTTCATGACCCAAGGTACATTTTTGCTACACTTTTGGACCCTCGTTATAAAGCTTCCTTATTTACAGAAGAGGAGGCTGAACAGTACAAGCAAGATTTAATCAGGGAACTAGAAATATTGAGTTCTACCTCAGATGATAAACCTGTTTCCAATGGGTGTGATATAGTTTCACCATCTACAAACTCTGTTGGAGAGGACAGCCTCTGGTCACTTATGGCCAAGCTTAAAAAAAAAGATCTCAAAGACAAGACGAAGCTGCCAGAAGAAATGGTGCTTGCCTACTTGGAGGAAGAGGTGCTTGAACACAACTGTGACCCCCTAACTTACTGGAATTTAAAGAAGTCGTCCTGGCCGGCCCTGGCCAAGCTGGCTGTCAGGTTCTTGGGCTGTCCCCCAAGCATCGTTCCTTCAGAAAGACTGTTCAACAACACATCCAGCGAAAACAGCAGCTTTAGCCAGTCCAGGCTAATGATGGAACACTTTGAAAAACTGATCTTTTTGAAAGTAAATCTTCCCTTAATATACTTTCAGTATTGAAATGAATGAACAAGCTGCCAGGTTCAAGCGATTGACGCCTACTGGACATTCACTGTCTTTGTGACTGGGATGGCTGAGTCGCTCCACGTAGGGGCCATGTATGACATCCAATCAGTGACCCTGATTCCAAGGTTAGCGCCACTCTCCAGCTTTCAATCCAATGTCTACATGTGCCTTATCCATAGTTCTTCAGGCCAGATGGTGTATATATGTTTTTTAAGAAGTCCACACTAGGTAGAGTCTGTCTTGTCAAATTATAAAATATGATTATTAGGTTTTAATCCATAACTGTAAACTTTTGGGGGGGTGTCAGCCATTTGTTTTAATAGAAGAGCAAAAAAGATGTACACAGTTTGACTCTGTAGTTTTTTTTATTCAATTATGTAAAAACCATGAACCAGGTACTGTATGTTAGTTCAGCTTTGCTCTTATGGTAGCAGAGCAGCTTTTGGAGCTGTCCAGGGAAAGCTGGCTTTCAAAGGGGGGAGGTCCAAGCCATCCTTTCCTGAAAAGTCATTGACCGCTTGCTCTCAGAAGCTTGGAGGGCACAAACCAACCAGAAGGGGAGAGCCCCTTACTAGTACAGGAGATTTCTAGTATTTGAACACTCAGCTCAAGTTAGAGGTATTATGGAATATCTGTTATACAGGGACCTCTAAAGAAACTTCCCATCGGTTTTTGTGTTTGTTTTATGTGTTTTTTATTCAGGTTTTACATTGTCCTTGAACTTCAGAAATATTCTGAGTATTTATATAAGCTGCTTGGTATTTTCACCAAGATTTGTGAATTCATGCTTATGTTATTTAACACAGTACATAAGACAGCAAGAGATCTACAGCAGAAGTTCAGTTAATTGATTGTGAAGCCTTTAAAATCCATTAAACTCCTGGGGTCCGATCAAGCTTTGGTTCCCGAGTCGATTGAATGCGTAAGAATCTGTTGTAGAACACTGATTACTGTATTCCCTTCACAAGAATAGCCTTATAGACGTGGAGCACTGCTTAGTCTTTTTAAATGTATCTAGGGACAAATCAGCAGGCACCTGGGAGATTTTAGAATCCTAAGACATCAGAATAAAGTAAAAGTAGTCAGGTTTTCTTTGGACAGTATGTTCTCAATATTATTTTTGTTTTAACATCTAGAAAAGGGGTCAATTTCTCATTTCAGTTTTTAGATGAAATATTTGGGGGGTAATAAGTCACTCATTTGCCTATGAACTTTTAGAAAAGTTGTAGTTTTGTTAAAATACTGTACCTTTGCCTAATCTGATTTTTGCATTTTACTATATGTTTTAGTGTATTTATAAATGGTGAACTCAGTTTCTGAAATTAAACATTTTATTTGCAATTTTCTAGTGCTGGTGAATCCTGACTTTTATTTCTAAGCACAAACAATTTGTATAACCAAATTGTTGTATCCATGTAGTATCAAAGTCTAATTTGATTCCAGAGTGAAACTCAGTAAGCCAAGCAATCAGTTACCATTACTGTTAGCTCCCTGTGCCCTGTGCTGGGGAGCTCTGAACAGGGATGCCCTTCCTCAGGTGCTTCGCCTTTTGTAAATCCAGAACCAGGTATCTCTGTGCTCTCGAGGAGGCCTTTCTGGGGTCTGGAGCCTGCATCAGCACCACATAGAATCAAATGACATTCTTGGCTTTGTGATGGTGACTGGTCGGTTCCTTTAAAATTTCTACAGATGCCTTGTTTATTTCTTAAAATTAGGTTAATGCCTCGTTCGTTTGGTAGAGAACCGTTTAACTTCACCTATGGGGAACAGAACTGAAAACCAAGAAGTAAGCAAGCAGGGTCTCTGAAGAGCTCAAAGTGGATGATATAAAAGCATGGGCCAGAAGCTGTGCTTCATTTGGAGAGCTACAGGCCCTCTTTCAGAACCTTCTGACTCCTATTTACACACACTTGTAATAAACTCCCTTGTCCACCTTCCCGGTCCACAGGAGCAGATGAGGCAGGAGTCAGAAGTCAGGGGCCCTGGGGTGGAGGGACAACGCTGGCAGTGGTGAGGAGGGATGGGCCAGAGTAGTGTGAGCCGGGCAGTAATGAGGCAGACCTCCGAGAGCATTCTAGAGTGTTTTAGCAGAGCACTTTGGAAGTATGGAAGCAGTGTGGCCTGCTGGGTCAGGAACTGGCCTTTCCTTTCCCAATCAGAAGACTGGTTAAGACCTGCTTCTGACACCACCATAGTCAGTCCCTGCCCTTCCACGATGCAGGCAGCGGCATCTGGTTTGCATAGGAGGAGAAAAATCTCTGTTGGGATTCTCCACCCTGGGCCCTGGGGTCTGGGGCCATCATCCCCCTTAATAGAAAGGCTTACTGAGGTTCAGTGGTGGCTCTCAGGCCTGGTGGAGCTCCCAGATCCTTGGCCTGCCAAGCCACGTGGTGAGGTGACGTTTGTCGCTCCACTTCATGGAACTCATTGCATGTCCTGACAATGCTGTTTTGGGGTCCACGGCTCTTCCGGTTTTGCACAGTTCACACACCTCATTTATTCAGCCATCCCCCTTCATTCCCAGTCCTCTTCTGCCACAAAAAAATGCTAGAAAATTTTGTACCTGTGGGAACTTTTCCTTCCTGGTGTTTTTTTTTTTTTAATGTTTTGCAGATGCCATTAAAAAAAATTGTCATTTGCCAATCCTCCCTTATAGCAGAAGTACAGCCATGCACAGGAAACTTTTTAAAGCACCTGAATTGCTTCCCTGGAGAAATTCTCTCTCAACACAAAAATTTGGGCAAATCCCAGCAGACTTAGGTGAGTATGTCTGATGGTACATGCAGCTTGTATCCTCATAGTGGATGCTTCCTCCTTTGACCAAGATTAGTCACCACAAGTCATCTGAATTTTGCACCATTTTAACATGTTCATTATATTAATGGTCACTAGGTAAATTCTCCTGGTTCTGCCTACTGCAGTCTGCATCAATTCATACAGGTCTTCCCAAGTTTCTCTGAATTCCTCATTCATGGTTTCTACAGTGCAACAAGAAAATGGGCACAACACAGTATGGAAAGGGTTGGCTCTGTGTGTCTCCTTCTGTTTCCCCCCATTCATCGTGACAGGGGATGGAGCTGATGTCTGGAGTCCTATGGGGAATTTACCTGAGGGGTTGTGTCCCTGGGGTGGGGTCAGAAAACTGACCCTTCTCTCAACTCCAAAGAGGGAAGGAAAGTGAACTACCTACCTCAGATGAACACAAACATGAGGAAACAAGTGGACGTATAGCTAGCGTCTCCTTCAAAAACCAGACTATAGTATGTACGTTTAAAAAATGATGCTATGGAATTGGTGTTTGTGCAGAAGGGCCCCACTAAGGCAGAAGCTCCCTCTAGGGAGGTGATTGGGGGGCAGAGACTAAGGGCTGGATTAGCTTCCTCACCCAGTCTGGGTGTTTGCCCAACTGTTTGGCATCTGACATCTTATCACATGGCCTCCATGCCACAAACAGACATCAGGATGGGCCATGCCAAGTCATGGGCTAGCTACCAAGAACCCTTGCAACTGCAACGTCCAAGAAATCTGAGTTCCCAAGAGGGAACAGTGACCCCAGGCTTAGAAGATGTGCTTGCTCAGAGCCAGGTGGCCAGGCTTGGCCCACCTCAGTGCTCCCCTTGCTCAGGCATACACAGGCTGGGGCAGGGGGGTTCCTGTCGATTGAGCCCACTAAGAAGAGAATAACAATAGATTAAGAAATTTTTTTAAAGTTTTTGAAGACCGCCCCCTTTCCTCTGCCAAAAAATTTTTAAAAAGTAAAACAGCTGACCTCCATGGTCCCCCTACTCAGTTCAGAGACAACTCCAGGTGGAAGGAACCTCAGTGACCAGTGCATGCCTCAAGGAACTCTACTAGTCTGTGCACAAGGGGTCATCCTGCCTTGGCTCAAAGACATCCTATTAGGGAGCCGCTACCCCAAAAAACTCAGTTCAGTCCCACCTGAGGACTGCCATCCATCAGTCTGAGTTCTCCTGGCTCTCCTTGAAGAGTCCTGTCCCCACTCCCCACCAGACTTAACAGTTTCCAAGTCCAGTTGATAGATGGCCCTCTTAAGCTGTGGAAAGCTGTGGCATGGCATGCCAAGCTTAAACACAAGTCTCCAGATGAGGAGGACCCAAATCCTCTCCAGGGACACTCAGCCATTGGGCTGGCATGAGCAAATGCAGGCTTGGAGGAATGCATGGATCCCTGGGACCCTTCTCTAGAGACCTGTTGTCATTTCATCATTAATACCTATTCACTTAGTCCAGCCACTGAACTCAGAATTGATTTAACTGCCTCATCCTCTAATTTGCATCTCTTTCTCAGAAGCATAGTGTAAGCTACTATAGTCAGTGCTGCATTTATCTTAAAGTCTAGGGAAGCTGTAGTTATCCTGTCAGAAAGGAAAATGAACATTCAGGCATGGCCTGTTCTGGGCAAAGCCGTGGTGGTTCTTTGTAAAACACACAAACAGAAGCAAGCATTTATAAGCACCTACTGTATGCCAGGCATGGTGCTAAATGTTTTACAAACATCTCATTTGGTCCTCACATCAACCTTGGGTGCTAGGTGCTATCATTACCTACATTTTACAGATCGAGAAATAGAGGCACAGAGGAGAAAGAGGGAATGAGCATTTATATAGCACCTACCACATGCTCTGCCTTGTGCTAAATGCTTTACAAATATTTATTTAATCCTCACAGCAACCTGAGGAGGGAGGTACTGTCACCCCTACTTTACAGTTGAGTACACTGAGCTTAAGTGATTTGCACAGGTTACAGACACTAGTAAGTGAACTTGGGTCTTCCTGACTCCAGGCCTAGCTGCCTGTGTCTTTTCTACAAGTTCCTTATCCATCTGTTTAATTCTCAAGTGTTACCAGAACAAGACAGCTGGCTCATTGGCCTACAATTCAGACTCTTCCCCAGTCATATTTGCCCATCGTTGGCCTTGTGATGCCATGCTCCACAGCTAGTACTGACCCCAGGTCAGCAGCCACAGCTGAAGTCATACATTCTTCCCAGCCTGTGACCCCACCTCCTCCATGGCAGCTGGCCATGCTCATGTTGGGGCTCAGTTGGCTCTCAGCCACTTGGGTCCTATTTCCTTGGCAGCCCTGTGCTCTGAGCCAGCCGAGCAGCAGCCATCCCTGCTCTTCTCCGTTCTCTTTTCCTCCAACAGGACTTTCTGAGTTTGAGGACTCCTGAGGGCATCTTGAAAAGAGACTTTTTATTAATATTTTAAAATTTTAGGTTGATTAGAGAGAATCATCCTTTATAAAGAAAAAAAAGGAAGAGAAAACCCTTCAGTAAAATCATTCAACACAGCCAAAAACCAAAACCCCCTGACGTGTACAGTGTCCGTGTCTGCGCACCCTCACCTCTTAAAAGGAGTGGGAAAGGCACTTTCTGCTAGCTCGGCTCTGGAGACGAATGTTCTTTATAATCTTGCCACATGCAGATGCCAGGGTTTGCTTTGTTTGTTTTGCAGTAGCTGCTGTATGCAGTCTTCCTGGTTCTGCTCACTTCACTTTGCATCAGTTCATAATTACATTTGTCACCTCTTACAGCACAGTAATTTTCCATTACATTCATGTACCATAATCTGTTTAGCTATTTTACAATCTGGCTATCTAGCTTGTTTCAGTTCTAGCAAAAAACTGCTGCTATGAATATTTTCGGTGTATTTGGAGCCTTTATTTTTTACCAATAACCTACTTGGGATTTGTGCCTAGCAGTGGAATCTCTGAGCTGAAGGTTATGGGCCAATTTTGCCACCTCATGCATAATTCCTCATTGCTTTCCAGAATGGTTATACCCATTGACAGCTCCACCAGCAATGCATTAGTGTGCTTGCCTTTCCATTACCCCTTCCATTGACCCTTCTCATCTTCTGTCCCAACACTGTATTTATAACCATCTTTTTTGCATGTCATGTGTTGGTATGCCCCCTTGGCATCGACACTGTCCTTTTCTTTCCTTTTCATCAGAATTGTTTTCTTTGGCCTTTCAGAATTAGAATCTTGAAAGTCTGGACTGACTTTCCCTATAGAATTTTGATGCATCTTCTCAACCTTTGATGTTTTCTCCCCAACCTTGGTTATGTATCAGACCTCAATCACAGTTCTAAGAGGGACTGCTCCTTCACCTCCAAAGCTTTCATGATTTCTACACCAGCTTTCACTTCTTCCTTGTGAGACTCAAATCTGGAATATAGTTTCCCCTTGCTGGTTCCTACACCGTTTAAAAAATGAAACTGTGGTTAAGGCAAGTTGGGCAGCTAATTGGTAGCTCCATTTTGGGAGAGAGCGAGTCCCACTCCATCTGAGAAGCTGACATCATGGGTCACTGTGGTGTCCTTCCCCGTGCCTTCTGGCTCCTGGTGGTTCCTGAACACATTCATTTCCTCTGTGTGTAGATGGCCTAGAATCTGTAGCATGAGAGGTGCATCCCACACCCCTCAACCCAAACCTATGTAACTGATGCCCACAGACCCGTCATCTGTCAGACGAGAACATAGAGAATGCCATCATCTATCAGAGTCGCCGATTCAGTCAATCTACAGTGTCTACTTAGCATGGTCAATTGCTAGGGACCTCCCTTGAATTAATTAATATAAGCTAGGCAAAAACAAGCCTTTCCTTGCTGAGTTTGGGAAGAGGGCAATCTTTGGTCACTGAATAAAAGAAAGCAGAAGAGGCCAGTTTGGGAAAGGTCTGTTTTTTTTTTTTTTTAATTAAACAAATGCTTTAAATCATTCATTTCCACCAGGTTATGAGTTACATTTTCCCCCCATTTTTTCCCTACCCACCACCCCAGAATAGCAGTCTCACTAGATATCCCCTCCTCCAATCTGCTCTCTCCCATATCTTCTCCCATACCCCCTTCGACTTTGCCATTAGGGCAAGGTGAATCTCTGAGCCCCACTGCCTGGACATCTTATGAAACATTTAATTTTAAAACTTCGATTTTTGGATCCATTCCCTTTCTCCCTTGTCACCCACTCCCTCTGAGAAGATAAGCAATTCAGTATGTGTTGTACATGTATATCTTGCAAAACATTACCATAGTAGATATATTGTAAAAGACTGCTTATATTTCCCTCCCACCTGTCTCACCTCCCACCTGGTCCATTCTCTACTTTGATCCTGTCCCTCTTTGATAGTGGGTACTTCTAACCTCCCCTCTCCCCAGAATGCCCTCCCCTCCATCATCCCCCTCTCATCCCCCTTTCCCCTACTCAGGAGAGTGAGTGAGGGTAAGATATTCCATTTAGTATGTATGTGTTTCTCTCCTTGAGCCAACTTCAATGAGAATATGCTTTTGCCTTTTTGCCTTCCTGTTCTTCCCCTCCCCTGCAACTACTTCCCTTGCCTCTTCTACATGAGATAGTTTGCCCTACCCTGTCTCTCTCCATCTCCTCTTGCCACTTTCCTCTCTCACCTCTTGACTTCACCCCTTAAGAATCATCCCTTCCTTGGGGTGGCTAGGTGGCGCAGCGAGCAGAGAGCCAGCCCCAGAGCCAGAAGGACCCGAGCTCGGATCCGGCCCCAGACACCCAACACACAAACAAAAACCCAGCCGCGTGAACCTGGGCAAGTCACCCAACCCCAATTGCCCTCCAAAAAAAAAAAAATAATAATCATCCCTTCCCCTCAAATTCAACCTGTGCCCTCTATCCATGTATACCTATGAACATATGCCACGTACCCTTCTTCAATTATTTTCATAATGAGAAAGGTTTCATCAAACACAGTTATTGTTTTTCCATGTAGGATTGTAAATAGTCCAACTTTGATAAGTTCCTTTTGATTTCTTTTCCTTGATTATCTTCTCAAGCATCTCTTGCTTCTTGTGTCTGAATGTCAAATTTTCTATTCAACTCTGGTTTTTTCATCAAGAATGCTTGAAAGTCCTCTATTCCACTGAATGGCCATATTTTCCCCTGAAACAAGATACTCAAGTTTTGCTGGGTAGGTGACCCTTGGGTTCATTCCCAGCTCTTTTGCCCTCTGGAATATCATATTCCATGCCCTTCTATCCCTCAATGTAGAAGCTGCCAGGTCCTGTGCTATTCTGTTTGTGTTTCCACAATATTGAAATTGTTTCTTCCTGGCTACTTGTACTTTCTCCTTGATCTGGGGGTTCTGGAACCTGGCTATAATATTCCTGGGAGTTTTCTTTTGGGGATCTTTTTCAGGAGGTGATCTGTGGATTCTTTCAACATCTATTTTGCCCTCTGGGTCTAAAACATCAGGGCAGTTTTCCTTGAGAATTTCTTGAAGGATGATTTCTAGGTTCTTTCTTTGATCATGGCTTTCAGGTAGTCCAATAATTTTTAAATTGTCTCTCCTTGATCTATTTTCCAGGTCAGTGGTTTTTCCCATGAGATATTTCACATTGCCTTCTATTCTTTCATTTGTTTGGATCTGTTTAACAGCATCTTGATTTCTCATAAAGTCACTAGCTTCCATTTGCCCCAGTCTAACTCTGAAGGAATGAATCTCCTCAGTGAGCTTTTGAGATTCTTTTTCCATCTGGCAAATTCGACTTTTTAAGGCATTCTTCTCCTCATTACCTTTCTGAGCCTCTTTTGCCATTTGAGTTAGTCTATTTTTTAAGGTGTTATTTTCCTCAGTCAGGCTGTTGCCTGTCATTTCATACTTTTCTTGCATCTTTTTCATTTCTCTTCCCAAATTTTCCCCCACTTCTCTTATCTGCTTCTTAAGGTCCTCTATGGCCCGTAGCCAGCTTGTATTTTCATTTGGGGCTTTTGGTGCAGAAGTTCTGACCTCACAGTCCTCCTCCATGCTTTGAGCCTCTTTGCCCCTAAAATAGGAGTCCAATGTTGAACTTTTCTGTTTATTTTGTTTCATTTGCCTAGGCATATTGCCACTTAATTACTTGATTTTTGAGCTTGTTGCCACAGTAGGACTCTGCCACCAGACAGGGGAGCTTCTGCCCAAACGTGGGGTCTTCACAACTTCCACCAGTTGTGTGGCCTCTGTAAAGCCTCCACCCACTCTGGCAAGTTGGATACCCACCCCAAACTTCCCCCCCAGACCACAATCCAGATCCAGGCAGTTTAAAGCAAAAGCGATTAACCCCCAGATTGATTGCTGGATCTCCCTACAGTTTGCAGACCAGGAGCTAGAGCCACTACTGATGCTGCAAAATGGCTTCTGTGCAGCTGTTTCTTCAGCAGCTTTTTGCCCCCAGGGGAGGAAGCCACGTGTTCCCCAAATACTGGTCCTAAAGTCCATAGGGCACTAACCTCTCACTTTGTCCTAGGCATATCTGTGCTGATAATTCTGGAATCACCACAATTGCTGGTGTTTTGGGGTTCCACCAGCTGGGTGGAGGCACGGCCGCCCTGGGGCTAAAACTGCGGACCTGGGCTCAGCTCTGCGGGCTGCGCTGTTGGTTCCCAGCGAGCTGTGCTGCCTGCTCTCAGAGCACTGCGCTGGCCGCTCCCTGCAGGGCTGATGGGCTGTCCTCAGCAGGAGGTTAGCTTCTCTGTGCCATTCTGTGGGTGCTGTGGCTCCAGAAGTTGTTCGGAGCTCCCTTTCACATTGTTTGAAATTTGTGTCGAAAGGTCTGTTCTTAATCAAATACCAGCCTAGGGGTGGGGCAGCCCCAGCCACGCCCTTGACAAAGAATGGATTATGGGTTGGGGAAGGTTTGTCTCTCCTCCCCCTGTGACCTGTGAAAGGACAGATCTGGACTTATGTCATTGGTGTTGGCAGCAGTGGCCCTGGAATGGCAGTGGCTGATCCAGAGCCAAGGGGTGATGTTTGGACATCTCTCCCCTCTACTTAGTAAAGTTCAATGATTCCCTATTGCCTATTATAGGCGGCTGACTGGTAGGACGGATAGTGCTGGACCTGGAATCAGAAAGATGGGAATTCACACTAGCTCTGAGACCTTGGACAAGTCACTGCACCTGTCTGCCTCAGTTTCTCCATCTGTAAAATTGGGATCATATCATCCAGCCTCATAGGATTGATGTGAAAGAGTCAGCAAGATAAACTTTGTAAATCTCTTAAAGCACTATGTAAATGCTATTATCGCCTCTCTGGCCAAATAGAAATTCTTTGGAATTCAAGGCCTCCCACAACTTGGTGGCCACCTACTCCCTTGGTTTATTATACGTTTGTCCCCTTTGTCTCCTCTATGCTGCAGCCACACTGGCCTCTTGCTGTTATCCCCATTACCTGATGCTGTGTCCAGTCTGTCCTTGTACACAGACTGACCCCAGGCATCCCCTTCTCCCCACCACCTCGTAAAGTTCGTGGCTTCCTCCAAAGCTCAACCCAAGGATTGTGTTCTACTGGAGAATTTTTCCGATCCCTCCAGCCTTTCCTGCTTCCCCCATTGTCTTGTACCTATGCATGTCTTTTGCATGTACCTGCACCTGCTGGAACACAAATTCCTCGCCTTGGCACCCTAGTCCCTTGCACTGCGTCTGGCACACAGTAGGTGCTGCCAGTACCTGAGGACGTAGTTCACCTTGGCCTCATACCAGCTCCCTCACACACTGCTCGGAGGAAGAGATGAAAGGTTCAAGGCTCCAGAGGAGCCCCACAACTTCATATGGGTACTCAGGGAGAGATTTGAGAATCATGGCCATCATGAAAATGAAACAGTTCCTATTTCTATCAAGAGGACCAGCTACCAACTTGAGTCACTTCTGAACCTGCCATCAGAACACCAACTTGTTGGACAAAACGTCCAAGTCAGAATCAAATGGAAACCCACAGGATGCCAGGGGGTTGCTTTAAACAAACTCTTGGTGCTGAAAAGTGGAGAATGGATGCAGCACAGGGGGGCAATTCAGTTCTGGCCATCTCCTGAGAAGCTTAATGGACGTCAGGCAGCTGCCACAACAAAGTCCAAGCCTGGGAGCCCGTTAGCCAGCAGACAGATTAGGGAAGAGCCTCACTCACTTGGAGCAGGAACTTGCCAGGTCTTTGAGGGGAGTGGCGCTGCCTTCCTGTGGAGGACGTGGTGCAAGGAAGGGCATAGTGAGGGGTCCACTAAACCGAGTCGTTCTGAGGGTACTTAGGATAAACCAGAAGACAAGGGATGGAAGATGGAAACACTTTTAAAGATTTTCAAAAACATTTTTTTTCACCAGGGATGGTGGAGCCACCCCCATGTGGTGGCTCAACGTAGCCCAAGATAAGGGCTACATGAAGGTGTGAAAACAGTGCTAACAGCAATGATGCTGAGAGAGGCTAGGCGAGATCGGACCCCAATGAGGGCTGTTCTGGGGGAGACACAATAGTAAAGATTTGGTGGGAGGACAGGGGATCTTATTGCTGAGGAAGTTGTCATACTCTCTCAGAGGCTGTTGTGAGCCTTTCCCCAGCACATGGGTGGGCATGGTGGGTGTCTCCCTCCTGCCTGCTTCGTGCTGCAATCTCATCTTTTCCTCCTGGCCTAGCTCCCCAGTCTGGAGTTAACTACCGCCTCCACCACCCTCTTTGCCCACCAGTTGCAGTTCTGCCCACCCTTCCAGGCTCAGCTCACTTGCTCCCATTATCTTGAAAAGGCCCTTGGGGAGTTCTTTGGTCTCTCAACACAGGTTCTCACTGGCTCTAAATCCAATCACCTCCCGCAGCCTGAGGCACATTTTGGTTCTGGGTTTATCTGTGCCCCTAACCAGGCTTTGAAGGCCTCTGGGCCAGGGTCCAGGTTCCTTATTTTCCCCACTTTCTACCGTAGTCATTCAAGGCCAGCACACACAGCTAGTACAGCGAACTGGTAGGACCCAAGTTCAAACCCAGCCCCAGACCCTTGCTGGCTGCGACCATCCTGGGCAAGTCCCTCCTCTTATTTTATGTGCTCCCAGGGTTGTTGAGAGGATCCAATGAAATGACATTTGCAGTGTTTTGCAAGCCTCCGAGCACCCTATGAATGCCAGCAGCAACGCCAACTCCCATTTTCGTGGTGTGCTGGCATCTGCAGCTCCTTCCTCCCAGAGGACCTTCAGTTCTCATCACCCTGGGAACTTGCTTGTGAGTGCACTGCTCTCCTCAGAGAGGGCACCTTCAGGACACTTGCTGAAGGGCAGTGCAGGGGGAGTCAGTAGGGCTTTGTCCTTTGGGCCGTGTCTCCTTGCCCCCAAGCTTCAGAGGAGGAAACTGAGGCCAGAGATGGACACTTCTCTACGTTGGGGGTCTTTGCGTACACACCTCTCCACCCCCACCCTGTGTGAGAACAAGAAACGTCTGCTTAACCAATGCTGTGGCCCCAGAGAACCTGGGAGTAAGGGCTCTTGGAGCTCAGGTCCTGTTGAGATGGTCAGGGATTGGGGGCCTCACCACTTCAAAAGCCAAGGCAGGAGCTGGAAGACACCTGGCCTATCACGCTGAACCACAGATGAGCAAACCAAGGCCGGAGGGGACCAAGCTGCCTGGTCAGCCCCTCCTGGTGGACGGCAGGGCTCAGATACAAATCCTGCTCTCACCACTGGCCCCAGTCCCAGCCAAGGCTTGCTCTCCCCCTTAGCCTTCAGAAGCTTTGGGCTTGCAGGAAAGATCTCGAGGAAGCCCCTGGGCCCACTGTGGGGACCACAAATTGTCATCCCGGGAGAGGCCAGTTCTGGGAATCCCAGTGCTGAGTTGCTGCAGGGCCTACCATGCTCTGGGGAAGGAGTGTCCCCAACATCACTACAGCCTGCTGGCCTGGCCGACCTCTCCAGAGCTCTAGGCTCTCCTCCTCCTCTTGGCTCCCAGTCCTGGTCCTGGCCTGGAGTAGTCCCTCCCCTTGCACTCCTCCAACTCCAGTCCATGCGCTCCATGGACCAGGACAGATGTCAAAACCTGCTAGGGCCCTGAAGACAAGCCCCAGCAGGGCCAGTGGCCATGGCTCATCACTGACCGCTTCCAAGGGCAGATCAAAGCAGGATCCCCCATAACCCCACCCTGGAGGGTCTTTCAATGCCCTCCTATCCAGCTGGGTCCTTTCAGGGAATTTCCTTGGATCTGGGTCAGCCTCAGGAGAGCCTGTCCCTGCAATGCACCGACCTCTAGGGTCAAGGAGTTCAGTCCTGCAAATGGCTGGACCCCCACCCCAGGCCCTACCCAGGAGTCAGCAAAGGTCTGCAGCAGGAGGAATGCGGAGGCCTGGGCCCCGTTTCCCCCAGAATCCTCTGGTTCTTCCTTTGGGCTCCTCTGCTCCCACAGCTCTGACCCTCACCCAGCCCTTCTCATGAGGGCCCCGCCTGCCCCCAGCTCCTCCACCACACCTGTTTTCTTGGGGATATTTACACCAAGGCTTCAAACAGGAGATCGGGGGGCCCCAGACGCTGGTTCAGACCCCTGAGTCTGGCTTACCCTCCCCCACTGACCAGAAGCCACAAAACCCTCTGTGGACAACAAGTAAGAAAACTCCTTTACTCTGGACTTTGGCATGGTACAGGTCCCAGCTCAGTCCGGGTGCTGACGTCCCCTGCATCATACTCAGCGAGGTCACCCGTGGTAAGGACAGAACCAGGCCCCAAGCCTGGGCTCCCCAGGACCAGGGGTGAGGGAGAAGCGGAGAGAGTCCCCCAGGACCACTGGCAGGCCTGCTCCGGCCGAGGGTCACAAGAAGGGAAGCCTCCTCGTCCGGCAGTAGAGCCCCAGACCGCAAGACCCCGCTGTAGGCTCTGCATTATTCTGAAATGGTTTTATTGCAGATATGTGGGCAGGCCCTGCCTGGGGAGGGGCAAAGAGGCCTGTGCCCAAGCAGCACCGGCCCAGGGCTCAGCTGGGGTCCCGTCCACCATGCTGTGCACATCGGCTGTGGTCAGCAGGGGAGGGTCCGGCACTCTGGGCACTGCACCCCTCAGGAGGGCCTAAGCAGTCTCTCCAAAAGCACCAGCTTGGTCTTCAAGTGCAGGTCGAAGGGAGGTAGTTTGGTGAGGTTCAGCTTGACACCTGTGGTGCCCGCGATGTTGGCCAGTACGCGGTGGGTGTTCTGGTAGTGGGACAGCTGCGTGGGGTCCATCTCCAAGAGCAGGTGCGTGTAGGACATCATGGGCCCCTCCCCGGGCTGTAGGCCCTCCCTCTTGTCGTACCTGGGAGAGTGGAGGAGAACCTAGGACGAACTGCCCCACATGGCACTACCCGCTTGCCCGCCAGCCAGAGGGCAGAGACAGCTTCCAGTCCTCCCTGTGTGTCTGCAGCCATGAATTAGTCATAAAATGGACCCTCCCCACGTGAACAGAGACCATGTTCTAGAGCACAGCCCAGGGCCTAGGGTCAAATCCCAGATGTGCCTTTGACCATGGCCTCTGCGCCTGACCCCATGACAGTGGGTGGCATACGTACTTCCAGTCATCGTTGACCTCTAAGAAGCGAGAGACGCCCGTCTGTGCAGCGGCTACATCAATGTGGAGTGCCACATCTAAGAAGAAGCGGGAGGGCCAGTGGGCAAGGACTGCACCCAGGAGCACACCGCCCCGCCCCGCAGGCTCCCCCAGACAAGAAGCCACATACCTGCTTTGGGGGGCACCAGCTCATGGAGCTTCTGTATGGCCACACCTCCAGGGTAGTTAAAGTGGGAGACATACAGCGACGCGGCCGAGTACACAGCGTTCACCAGGAGGTGGGCAGCCACCAAGAGGGCTCCGAACTTGTACAGCCAGGACTTCCTGTAGTTGTTTAAGCTGGAGGAGCAGCAGCAATCAGGCTTTTACTGAGTACCGCGCACGCAGCCCCACCCCCCACCCTGAGCCCCCCATCACACTCACACGCGAGAGCAGCCTTTGGCTGCCACAATGTTTAGGACCGGGAAGGTATAGATGATGAAACGCAGCTCCTTGTGTGGGAGGAAGGAGTAGAGGAGGATGAAGCCCACCGCGGGCAGGAGCAGCAGCCGGGCCCTGTGATCCCACAAGCCCAGGGGCACGAAGAGGATGCTGCAGCCCAGAGCCCGCGGCAGGGCAGAGTAGAAGTACCAGAGGAAGGGCAAGGTCTTGGAGGGGACAGTCAAGGAGAGAGGGCGTGTGGCACAGGCGGGGCCCCTACCAGTGGCTCAGTGGGGGACCCCGCCCCACCCCCAGGCCGGCTCTGACCCACCAGGGGGCAGGAGCCCAGACCCCACTGCCCCTCTATCAGGGAGCTTCTCTTCCTCCAGTCTGATCTGGCTCTTTGGGGCTCTGGGCGGGGCAACTATGGTGCCAGCACACTGCCCATGAGGAGCCTGAGGGAGCAGGCCATGGGCCAAGAGCCCAGGAAGACTGGCTGCAAGAAGTTCCTGGGACAGGGGGATCCGCTGCCTGTGGGCCCGGGGGCCTTCCTGACCCCTACCTCCCCCCCTTCCCCCACCCTGAAAGGATACACCCCAGTCTGAACTTTTATTCAGAATCGTATTGTACCAAAGCACTTGACCCTCTGGCCACAGAACATGGCGCCAGAACACAGAATCCACGGCGATAGTCAGTCCTAGGAAAGGAGAGAGTGCCAGCCTTCAGCTAGGAGATAAGCTGCAGCCTCCAGGAACTCCTGGCCACGCAAGCTTCTCACGCACATACACCGCCTACAAAGGCGCAAGATAGCAGGACCCCAGGTCGAAAGCTCACACCCCACTCAGGGGGTGTCACACACATGCAAACAAACTGAATTAACTTGGGGAGAAAGCTGTCCTGGAGGCAGGGAAACCCCCGGGGAAAGGCGGTGCCTGAGATGGGCCACAGGGGATACCCGGGCAGAGGGAGGCAGCCCCCCAAGGCTCATGAGCAGCGGCAACCCCCGAGGGCTCCAAGTGGGAGGAGGTGACCACGATGATCCCAAGGAGGCCGGTGGATGGATAAGCACCATTCTCGGACTTAACCAGACCTGGCCACTGACTGGATGCCTGTGAGGCCAGTGTCCAGAGGGGTCCCAGGCCCTCTGTCTTTTCACTATGTGATGTGCGTGGACACAGAAAGGACGACTAACAGGCTGGGCCTCTATCTAGGTGACTCAAGAGCACTCTCACCAAAGCCCTGGAGGGAGGGCCAGCCCCAGGCAGGCACACTCACCCAGGCAGATGATGCCCGCGGGAATGGCATGACACAGCACCTTCAGGAGCGTGATCTTTCTACTTAACATGGTCAGCAGCAGCATGAGGCCAAGGAAGATGCACAATTCAGACCTGAAGACGATGATGGCAAGCGCCGAGAGCCAGATGAAGCGTGCGCGCTTCTGCTGCATCCAGGCAGTCAGGGCGAGCAGCACTGTAGAGATGGGATGGCAGATGGGCCACTGGAGGCACTCGAGGCCTCTGCCCCGGGAGCCCCCACACAGCTACAACCCACGGGCACCCGCTACCAGGCGGAGCCACCAGGACCAGAGCTGGGCCCCCACCCACACACCTATGGGCAGTGCAAACACGTTGGGTAGCGTCCGCGTGCAGTAGAACATCAGGTGGAACTGGGAGGCCGTGATGAGGCAGAAGACGGTGGCCACAGTGGCACCCAGCTGCCGGCGCACTTCCTTCTGCAGCTTCCAGAGTCCCCAGATGACACCAAGCCCCAGGACACCTCGGACTAGGGGGAGGGGAGAGAAAAGACCGTCCTCATCACCAGCTTGTCAGGGTGTGTCTACACTCCCAGAGGCAGAGGGGAACCAGGCCTCGATACCCACAGGGGCCAGGATTCCAAACAGCAAATCGACCTCATCCTCTACACGGTCAGGTCTGACTCGAGGAGAGTGACCTGCCTGCAGCGCTTGGCCCTGCAAAGGGAGGCCAGCGATGTGCTTGGGGAAAGGTATCTGGCTGCAACGTCAAAAGAAGCTGGCTGCCAAAGCCAGGCCTCTCTTGGGCTCCCCACCCAGCACCACGTCCACAAGGAAACAGATCCTCTCAACCCTTGTCCATACAGACAGCTCCCGACTGGGCCCTGGAGGGGGGGCACTTGCCCAAGAAGAGGCGAGGGGGAGGTCAGACAGTAGGATGGCTTGTCCTCTGTTGGCCAAACCCAGCTTCCCAAAACGTGGCTGCAGATGGGACAGGAATGGTGTGATGGTGTGAAACTCAGGGGAGCGTGGCGAGGTAAGGACCCCAAAGGTGGCCAACGCGGCGTCTGCACTTGCTGGGGGAGGACTGTTCTGGCGGCTGCTCTGGCTCCCCCACTGGAAGTCTCTCCATGCTCACACTGTGCACCCCCGGCTTACACTCACACTCGCTTCCTCCTAACAACAAGCTGGCCTGTTCTGGTCACCACGCAGGCAATATTCCACACCCACAGCTCCCCACCTCTGTGATAAAAGGTGGCTGCATCTGAGCTTTCTCGGGGTTCTTGGTCCAACCTTTGACCCATACAATCTTCAATCTCATCCTCCCCAAGCAATTCGTTCTAATAGGCCACAGGCTCTTCCTTGACCCAGGCATAGACCTGGTGCCTGTTGTCCGTGTTGCCTTTCAGATCAGGCTCTGAGCTAGGTAGCCCATCTGAGCCCAGCTGCGTGGTGCCTTGACCGTCACCCTAATCTGCACCTGCCAAAATCCTACCCAGTGCCACTTCCTCCAGGAAGCCTTCCTTCCAGGTGTTTCTCACCTGGTTTAGACCTCTCAGACCCTTTTCATTGGCTGCCTTACACTGTGGCCACAAGCCTATGACACACTCCCCAAACTGACTTGGCTAAGCCCCCCATCACTGGGCACACAGGGGATCTCCACTAACAGAACACCATGTAACAAAGCTGACCCTCCACCACCACCAGGCAGGCGCCAGGCCAGTGCCCCCCCGGACACCTAAGAATCTGGGCTACATCAAGACACTACCTCTTCAAATGTCACCTCAGGCCATGACAGGGTGAACAGCCCTTGTGGAAGGAGCTAGACAGGCCCCCACCGGCTGTCCATACTGGTCACCTGGGAGCAGAATGGAGTCTAAATGAAGCTTTAGGAAACAGCCATAGCCATAGAACGGGCTGTGTGGAGGACAGCTGCCTGGCCACGGTTCTTGGAGTGAACACCAAGGCTTTGTTGTGGTGGTGGTGCTCTGTCCTTCCTTCTCGAGGAAGACCGTGACGTCACAACATGCAAGCGGGTCACCAACTTCACTTTAATCTCTGGAGCCATCTAGGTCCACGTCAAGACCACTGGGGATGCCTCTGACAAACTGAGACCTGGCAAAGACCTCAGTCTGAAAAGGCCAAGGTTCCCCCCGCTGTACCCGCAATGGGCCAACCCCCATTCAATGATTAAGGTTAGGTAAGAATTGAGGCAAAGAAGGAATCACTTTGGGAATGGAAGATCCTCAGGGTTTCTGGATAAATAATTATTATGTACATTCTGAGCCCTCAGTCTAAACAATGACCAAGTGAGGCTTGGGCTGGGAGCTAGAGTCCGACTCTTAATGCCTTAAGGCCCCATCCCTCTGGCTCTTTCTCATCCAATGTTTTAGGCTGCAACAGTGCCTGGAAGCCTGGCCCATCTGCCCACAGCACTGGGCTTGAGCAGCATCAGAGGTCAAGTCTCTACACTGACTGTGAAGTTACCCTCCCACACAGGCTCACAGTCCTAGCTCTGACATGCCAACCATGTCCCTTCTGCTTGCCGAGCCTTGGCCTCCTCACAGGTAAGATGAAGGGGCTGCACTAATGGGGGTTCTTCAAAGTCCCGACACTGTGACTGTGTCTGCAATAGAAGCAGGTAAGAATGGCAAAGAGCCTGTGGTATGGGCGGGTGAAAGGGAGAAGCCGGCCTAGCGCTGACTCCAACTCAGCAGTCACAGCCACTCTGAGGCTGTGGAGAGTCTACCTGTCAGGGGTCCCTGGGAGGTAGGCTGCCAGTCTACGTAGGGTGTATTAAATGCAAATAGTCCTCATGTGAATGCAGCAACATTTCTAGAAGTCAGAAGCCAGGAATCCCAAATTGTGAAGAAGCCCAGTCTTATGCTGCTATCTGGAGTGTCCTTGTAGGGCTGCCTGGGGGTGCCTGTCTGGGACAAAGCAGGGCTGGGGAGAGCCCACAGAGCAGACAAGCCCAATCTACAAAGAAGACCTCTTTATATCAGGGATTCACTGCACCTAGCAAAACTTCACTCCATTAGAATGTCCGACTGTGAGGAGGGAGACCTTCAAAGACAGTCCCTCACTTTACAGGAGAAGGGTCCTAAATGATTCTGGGGGTCACCAGGCCCAAGGGGCTTCCTTCCATTTCTTCAGATGTGGCCCTTCAGGTAGCGATGGACCAGCCTCTCACTAAGGCTGTCTGAGAGGTCTCTCCACTAACGCTCACTCTAAATGTTCAATTATGAAGAAACTGCCTCATCAGCCAGCTGAGGAACCTCTTGTCAAAAGGTAAACAGTAGCAGAGAACCAAGGAAGGTGATGCCTGGGCCCAAGTCAGTAATCAGGGAGACCGTGAAAATGAAAGGCTTTTCTTTGGTTGGGCTTGCTGATCTACCTGCTACAAAGGGTGGTGTCCCAACTCCTGCTTCAGCCAACCTGGAGGGAGGCCCAGGCCTGGCTGTCCCCAACCCATTCACCAATGCGTACAAGGTTCTAGGATGGGCAATAAAGCCACGTGCTCATTTTAGAATGAAAACACTGTGAGCAAAGCCCTGCACACCCTCTCTTTGCTCAGTGCTCCAACAGAAAAGGCAGCCCCTGCCCCTGCTGGCCAGTCAGGGAGAGCCCTTGGAGCCTGCCAATTCAACACTCAGAGGGCAGATAAGCAGCGGGCTGGCTCCTGACTGGCCATTTGTCCCAAGGGCAGGGGTCAGGGCACACGCCTCAGATGCTGACAGAAGAGGGTCTCTGGTGGTGGGAGGACAGTTCCTCCTGCACCTTTCAAGGCTCCTTACCTATCAGCTGAGAATAAAACTTGGACATTTCCAACATGGACAGCACATAGATCACAGGGCTGGAAAAAGCTGCAATTAAGATTGGCCCAAGAAACGTTCTTGGGACGACGCCAGGAAACTCGTGATGATCGTACTACAAAGAAAGGGAACACAGTTACCAAGCAGGGCATTTGCACACAGTGCCATTGCAGGCGGAGACTCCCCAGGTGTCTGGAGGGCTCCCTTCTCCCCGGCGGCCCACTTGCCTTGTCCAGGTCCCAGCGGTGGTAGAGGAGGTCATGGATGGCCTGAAGGTTGAAGCTCTCCTCCACCTTGGCATAAGGACAGGCAGCGAGGTGGACGAAGGCAACGGCGATGAACAGGAGGAGCAGGAGGGGCTGCCGCTTGGCTTGTCTCTTGGCAGCCATGCTGGTATGGGCGAGGGTGGCCCTCTCTGGAAGCCTGGGTCAGCTAGCGGTGCTAGCCCAGCTCTGCTCTTCTAGGCTTGGGCAGGGAGGAGAGACAAGGACCTGTTTTGGGAAAACACCAAAGGAAAAATGCTGATAACCATGTTGCAGTGAGAACTCCCTTATCCTGGCTGCTGACCTGACACTCTTCTATCTGATCCACACATCTGTCATCCCAGGGAGAGAAACTTCAACCTCAAAACCTGAGATTTAGGCCTCTGAGCATACAGAATGCAAAAATCAATAAATGAAATCCCAGGCCCACAGCACGTCTTGAACACCATTCAGAACACCAACAGAATGCTCACTCCTTGGCTGACACTGGCCCACAGTCCAATTTGGACACTTTACACAAGAAGCCAGAGACCTCACCTAAGGTGACAAGGACAGTGCCAGGGCCATTCAGGAAACAGCTGCAGCTCTTGATCTCAGACCCAAACGGCCAGAGTGGCTCAATGTCCACAGCCACATATACCTGTCTAGATCCCAGAAGTGATGCAGGCATAGGATGGGCAAAGGGTCAGGACTTACTGATGCCCTCAGTGGTCTGTGATTAAGACCAGCTGCTTCCCCTCTCTGCTCTTGTCATCAGACAGAGGTCACCAGAAACAGGAATGGGCCAGGGCTCCCCTCGGTCTCCTCCAGAATCCTGCTCTTTGGGAGGAAAGCATCCTGTGAGCACTTCCCCTCTTCCCTGGCCGGCTCTATTCACCTGCCCTTCCCACCCCAATCCCCCCCCCCCAACCACCACCCAGGGCCTGGTATCCTACCACAAGGGCACTCAAAGAAGAACAAACACAACCAGAAGAGTCCAAAGAAAGCTCCATCTCCCTGACCACAAGTGCCACAGGGCCTCCAGGGACCAGATACTCAGTCTCATGCCTCCAGAGAAGGGCAGTAGGATCCGAGCCTGCCCATCCAACGGCCTCCATGAGCTGGGTGAAAAGCTCCCTCTCTCCAGCAGCGTCTTGGGGGATATTCCACATCGGCCACTTCTGTCCTCATGCTCCCTACTGACCCCCAAATAAAGATTTGCCCAGCCCTGCTGCTCACAAAGAGAACCTTTCATTTTGAATTGGGGTCACAGGACACAGAACTCGACTTAAAGCCAATCAAGAAGACCCACACCTAGGAATAGCCACACACTGCTGTAACTAGGGAGGGCTATTTAATGTGGCTCCACAGAAAGGGGGTCTTTCTGGACAGATGTTGGCACTTTGAACATTCCTGTCATTGCTGGGATTACAAACAGCTGAAAATAACTTTAGAGAAATAAGACTGGGGATCAGAGGGATTTTTTGACTTATTCTCTTTGAGTTTATTCACAATAAAAAGCTGCTTCTAAACTTGGGGACTGTTTCAGCATGAGGTGAAGAGAAAAATCAAGAGCACATTTCTAAACAGCAAACACCATCTTAAGAATCACACAGCAAAGCAATAATGACCGACGTGAGAATCTGTTCAGTTATTTTCCCACAAATGGAAAACAAGTCTTCAGTATCTAAAGCCGGTCAGACTCAAATACCAGAGGGCAGGAAATGTCATCACTATCTGGAAGGGGTTTTCTTGGGGATGAGGTGGTAACAGGGAGATGTGAGTTCAACACCCAGATCTATTCTTGTTAGAAGCCTGGATGCACAACGAAGACGGGCCACGTGATCAAGAATGTTCAAGTAACAAAACTTACACTGACACCGTTCCCTTCCTGACTGCCCCAAGAGGTGGACAGTGCAAATATTATTAGCTCCATTTCTACAAATGGGGGGCGGGGGGGACGACAGAAAGGTCAAGTGACTTGTCCCTGGTCGAAGAGCTAGTAAAGAATGGAGCCCGAACTTGGACCCAAGTCTTCCAGCTATGAGCTCATATTCTTTTCACTGTGCCAAGCCACAAGAAAAGGGGAAGGAAAAGCCACTCCACGGCTTGTCATGAACATAGCTCAAGTGTTCCCTAGACAAGTTAAAATCCTTCCAAATGGCTGGGGTAGGGACCAACAATGAAGGAACGTGACCACAAAATGTGGAGGCAATCCTTGGAAAACCATGGCAGGCGGGGAGAGAACCGGAGATAGAAGCTCCAACCGTTGACATGGCAGGTCCTGGTTACTACAGATTATAAACGCGCGAGCTTTCCCTGCTGCAGTCCTGGGGTCTGAAAAATCAAGGACAGAGCCCTCGGAGCTAAACCGTGGCTATCCCGAGAATCAGGCAGAGCAAGGAATTCTTGGTTTGTCTGCTTTTGGAGAGTTTCACCTCGGCCTCAGCTCCCCAGTGCGGAGCCCCTCCTCTCCTCTGCTCCTGCCCCACCTGGACTACACCTGCTACGACAGCTGCTGGGCGCTCAGCCCAGCTCCGATCAGCAAACCCCCTACTCAACAAGCTCCAGTGCCTCCCTTCTGCCTCCAGGATCAATTACAGAATCCCCGGTCGCTCAAAGCCCCTCCTGACCTGCCCCCTCCGAACTCTTTCCAGGGACAGGAGTCTCCAGGCTGGGCCCCCCCCAGGCTCTGCGCATCTTCTCTGGCCACACCCACCCGGACCTCCTTTAAGCTCCAGCTAAAGCCCCAGCTTCCCCGCCCCTCCAGGCGGCACACAGCTGGCTGGCACCCCTGGGGCAGGCGCAGTGTTAGGCAAACAGCAGGCACTTAACCCGTGCCGGAGGGAACCTCTGTCTGGGGGCTCTCAAGGAGCCGTCAGTTTCAGGAAGCTGACGGCCCGGGCCGGCCCCCCCGCTGCGGCTCTGTCAGATGGGGGGGGGGCCACATCGCCCACCCCCCACCGACGAGTGAGTGAGCTCCCCGTCACCAGGAGAGACCCGAAGGCTGAGGGCCCCGAGGAAGCGGGCGGGGACCCGTCTGTGTAAAACGGGGTTCACAGAAGCAGCGACCCGGTGCCGAAGGTGCTCTGACAACGGTGCGGGGCCGATCGACGGCGGGGGCCGGGGCGGGCGGCCGCTCCTACACCGGAGGGGAGAAGCCCGGGGCCGCGCCTTTGCCCAGGCCGTGCTCCCGCCGCGAGGTCGTCCCCGCGCCCGCCACGTGTCCGCCAGGGACTCAGGGCCTCGCGCCTTCAGGCCCCGCCCCAGCCTCCCCAGCTCACCCGGCTTGCCTCCCGTTCCTGCCTCCGCAGACCACTCTCTCTCCCCGTGGCACTCTTTCGCGCTCGTCGCGTCCCGCTGGCGTGTCGCGGCGCGGCGTGGCGAGGCACGGCGCGGCGCACGCGCGTCCAGCGGCTAACGGTCGCAGAGCGGCAACCGAGGGGCGGGGCAATCCGAGAGTGGAGGGGGTCAGGGACGGGCGAAGGCAGGCGGTGGCTGGCCCTTTAACGGCAGAGAGAGACGCAGCCCACACCAAATATGGCCGCCGTACGGGCGGGAAGCCGCAACTTCTGCCCCTGATCAAGATGGCCACCCAATATGACGCAACTCTAAGAGAGGGGCGGGGCGGGTCTCCGTCTCCACTGCGGGCTTTGTGATGACAGGGACCTCTGTCATTGGCCCAAGCTCGTTGGCGAGGTCCGATTCGTTCACGTACTCTCAGCGCGGCGGCTTCTAGCCCAATAACGATCCGAAGGTTGGCAAATGGGGCGGGGCTTGGCTAGCGACCCCGAGAAATAGACCGGTTCCTTAGGAACCCGGCTTCCGAGAGAAGGAGGAAGGGCCTCAGCGGCCCTCCCTGCCCCTGCGCGAGCTTGAGCTCCGGGGACTCGGTCCTGAGCCGGTCCGCTCGGGGACCGGCCCAGGTGTGGAGGCGGACCCTTGCATGTCCCGGCTCCTCCCGGCGCCCGCGGACGTCTGAGCCGGCTCCGACCAGATCCCTGGAGCTGACCCCGGACCCCTCCCCCTTTTTCCTCTGTCGATCCCCGCCCCCTCCTCAGTTGATTCCGGCCCCCGCCCCCTCCTCTCGGGCTCCCGGTTTGGTGCCCTCGGTCCTAGGTCCGGTCCCCTTGGTCCGGGCCATGAGTCCGGCGGGCGCCCGGGGGCAGAGCCTCTGGCCACTGCTGCTGCTGCTGCTGCTGCCTCTGCCCGGAGCCCGTGCCTCCTCCCCCCCGCAGAGTCACAAGCCCTGCTCGGTCTGCAAGAGCCTCGTGGAGCAGTTCAACAAGGTGGGCGCGCCGGGGCTCCGTGCCTTGGCGTCCCCG
Source organism: Gymnobelideus leadbeateri (assembly GCA_011680675.1). Lineage (NCBI taxonomy): Eukaryota > Metazoa > Chordata > Mammalia > Diprotodontia > Petauridae > Gymnobelideus > Gymnobelideus leadbeateri. Next base: position 206,773 of record WOXC01008744.1, on the reverse strand, counting down.
GCTGTCAGGTCCCCGCAGGCTGCCCCTGCACCTGCCCGGCCTGGCGGGCAGCGCTGCTCAGCTGATGCCCAGAGCCTGCAGCCCGGCTGGGCAGAGGGGCGGCCTGCAGCCTGCAGGCCTGGCGCCCCTGAGGCTGGAGCCCAAGGGGGGAGCGGGAGGCATGGTCCGAGCTCTGGGCCCCCCCTCCAGGCCGGGCAGGGGCCCCTCTGGCCGCAGCTTTCGGGACTGTCCTTAGGGCCAGCTGAGCCGACGGCTCTGTTCTCCCCCGGCAGGGCTTGGCAGACACGGAGAAGAAGAACTTTGGAGGCGGAAACACGGCCTGGGAAGAGAAGACGCTGTCCAAATACGAGTCCAGGTCTGGCCCCCAGCCCTGTCACCTGGGGGGCCCCATGGAGGCCTCTGGCTCCTTTGGGGGCGCTGCGGGGGGTCTCACCCCAGGGGGCCCGGCTTCCTTCCTTCGAGGTGTCCCTGGCCGCGGTACTTAGGGGTGCAGGAGGAGTACTTGGGGTTCAGTCTGCTTTTTATCCCAGGGAGATAGATGAGATCTGCCCCTCGGGGAGGCTGGTCCCCCAGCCCTCCGGCCTGACCCCCGCGGGTGCGCCTCTCGGGCATGTGCCAGAGCCCCTGAACCTCCTGGCGCTGACTCCCGACTTTGTTCCAGTGAGATCCGCCTCCTGGAAATCGTGGAGAACCTGTGTGAGAGCGATGCCTTTGACTGCAACCACATGGTGGAGAACAACGAGGAACACCTGGAGGACTGGTGGTTCCGACAGTGAGCCGGGCTTGGGGGGGAGGGGGCAGGGCGGGGCCCAAAAGTGCTGAGCCCCCGTCTGAGTCCTGCTGGGCTCGTTGCTTGCACAGACCCTTTACCTCTGGGGTCTTTCGTTTTCTCATCTGTTAAATGAGGGCCAGGGTTCCGTGCCCACTGCTGACACTGCCGGCGTGCCCAGGCTGTGCGTAGGGGATGGGGGGCTGCGGGCCTTTCCCTCTTCTGGGCCCTCCCTGCCTTGACCAGGGCAGAGCTGGGGTCACTCTGAGAGGGCCTCCCCTTGCCCGGTATGATGAAGCCCTCCTGCGTCACTGACACGTATTGCAGTGTGTGCCATTAGGGTCTCTGTTTCTTTTGGGGAGCCCAGCAAGCTACCCTGGCCTGACACTAAAAACCTTCTCGTTCCTCAGGAAGAAGAAACATCCCGACTTGTTTCGGTGGTTCTGTGTGGAGACGCTGGAGGTGTGCTGCCTGGCTGGGACCTATGGGCCAGACTGCCTGGGTGAGTCTGGGGTGTCGGGCCGCTACAGGGAGTCTCTGAACCAGCCTGGTGCAGGCAGATTGGAGGGCCAGCTGGGGAGTGGCCCTCTTTCCCTTTGCTTTGTCGGCATCTCTGGGTGTGAGCCATAATCTCCCCTCCCTCCAACCCCTTTGCCAGATTCATTGGACCGTTCTGGACTTTGGCTTGTTTTCATTGGTGCCAGACGGAGAGAGGGGCCATGTAGGAGGGGGTCACTCTGCCCAATGGTCCTTAGAGTGGATTTGAGCAGGGCAGCCACCAGGCAGGAGGCACCGGAGCCTTAATGTGTCCCTGGGGATGCAGGAAGGAAAACAGAGCTGCCCTTGCCCTCAGGGACCTTCCTGTCTATCTGGGGGTGGGGGGCACAGAAGGGAGAAAAGGGGAGAGAGGGAAGGGGGGGGAGAGAAGGGAGGGGAGGGGAGCACCTGTCCACAAGACCCTGGGCTCAGCTGTTCGGCTGGGTCTCAGGCGTGCCCCTTGGGCTCCACCGGCCTCTGACTGCTTCCTGTTTCCCTTCTGACTCCAGAGTGTCCCGGGGGGTCCAAGCAGCCGTGCCGGGGAAATGGTTATTGCAACGGGGACGGGAGTCGAGGTGGGGACGGCAAGTGCAAGTGTCATCTTGGCTACAGGGGACCGCTCTGCATGGATTGTGTCGAGGGCTATTTCAGCACCTGGAGGAATGACACCCACTCTGTCTGCACAGGTGACTGGGCCATCTGGCCCAACAGGCCTTCCCAGGGGTCTGCAGGGAGTCTCTGGGGCCCCCAGACCTTTAGGGAGATGAGGAGGGGCCAGACAGGCTCACTTCAGGGAAGGGAAAACCCTTACTCTCTGAGTCCTTGAGGGAAGAAGATGAGCCTGGGTTCCAGCCTGGCACCTGACCATATTTGTGTGTGACACCCCCTCCCATTTTCCCAAGGCCTCATTTCTTGATTTTGGTTCCTTGACGTCTTGGGTGACCTCCCGGGGAGGAACTCATGTGTCCAAGAGTACAGGACACCATCTGCTGCCCCTGGGAGAGCCAGATGCCGCTAGGATGCCAGGGGGAGCCCACCATGCTCATCGGGGCCAGACCGTGCAACATGTCTCTTCTAGTGTGTAACCCAGCCTGCAAGACCTGCTCTGGCCCAACCCACAGAGACTGCGGCGAGTGCGAAGTCGGGTGGGTACAGGAGGAGGACGCCTGCATAGGTAAGCCCCACCCTGCCTCTCCAAGCCTGGAGAGTCCAGCCTTGGACCTATGCTAGCTGTTTGACCCTGGCCAAGTCACTCTCCTTTGCCTGCATTGGTTTCTTTGTCTGTGGAGTGAGGGTAACAATAGCCCTTTTAACCAGGATCTCTTGGGGATCACATGAGATCCTAATCTCAAGATGCCCTTTTGCCATTTTCTCCCCTTCCTGATGGTGAGTGCCAGCCCAGATCTGAACTCGGGTCCTCCTCCCTCCCAGCCCGGCGCTCTCCCAGGGAAGCTGGGAGTTAGGTCATTGCACCCATTCTCTGGGATGAGAAAACGGAGATTCACAGCAGGTGGGCCCCAGAGTTGTTGGGCAGGTCTCACATCCTCTGGTGGGCAGCAAGCGGGCAGAGGAGGCCCACAGGCTTGGTGCCTGGCTCCGCCTCTCCCTCCCTCCCCCCTCCTTCCCTCCCTCCTCCTTTCCTCTGTTCTCCATCTCTCCTTCCTCCCTCCCTCCCCCTTCCTTCCTTCTCCCCCCTCCATCTCCCCTCCCCTTCCCTCTCTCCCCCTCCTTTCCCCCTCCCTCACTCCCTCCCTCTACTTCCCTCCTTCCCTTCCTCCTTCTCTCCCCCTCCCCCTCCATCTTTCTCTCCCCCTTCCCCCTCCCTCCTCCCTCCCTTCTCTCTCCCCCCCTCCCTCTCTCCCCCTCTCTCCCTCCTTCTCCCCACCATCCTCCTGGTCTCATCAGCAAACACCGATGCCTCCAGCTTTCCCGGTGGCGGGCAGGCCCTTTCTGCCTTGGGCAGCTCTGCCTGTGGGCCCTCTGGCCCCATCTATGCATCCCCCAGGGGTGACCATTGGGTGAGGGCCTCCTCAGTATAGGGCGATGGGGGCCCAGGGAGATGACCTGGACAGATAGACAGATGCCCATCTGGGGTGTGGCCAGGCTCTCCCAGAGCGGGAGGTGGCCCTTTGGGCCTGGGGAGGCAGTCAGTGGGTGGGGAGAGCCTGTGAACCATGGAGAGCGGAGGGGCAAGGGGAGGGAGAGGAAGGGAACCAGGTCACTGGGCTTCGTGACCGAGGGTGGAGGGAAGCTCTGGGCACGCCGTGGACTAGGGCGCGGAGAGCACCAAGTGCCGTGTCAGAGAATGTGGGCAGTTCCATGGTCCTGGGGTCTGCACTGAAGGCTGCTGATGAGGACAGGGCATCCTGGGGCTGTGGGAGAAGGCAGGAGATTGGAGGTGGGACCACTGTGGCAAGCCACTCTGAGGCCACTGAGGAAAGGAAGGGCAGGACCGATGGGGATGTGGGGCCGTGGGGGTGCAGGGCCATGTGCTCACAGAGAGAGCCATCTCGGCCCTTTGGCCAGGCTGTGTGGAGCCAGAAGCCCCAGTTGGTGGGGATGGGGGTGAGGACCCTCTCCCAGGGCAGCCAGCCCAGCCCTGTAGCTGGGGAGGATCCAGAAGAGTGGGCCATGGCCAGCCTTGCCCAGCACGGCACCTGGAGGGCTGGCAGGCCGCAGTGCCGCCTTGCGTGGAGCCTGCTGGGGAGCTGGGTTTGCAGTGGGTGGGAGTCCTGTGTGTTGTGGGACCAGAGCAGAGCTTAGGGGGCTGTGGAGGACATTGCCCTCTCCTGGGGCCCAGGGGACAGCTGCACAGGGGGCACAGGTGATCCAGATGAGGGGCTGGCCTCTGCTGGGGGGGCACAGCCCCTGCTGGGCTTCTCTCTGTTCTGTGACCCTTTGGCTCCTCCTGGTGTGGAAGGTTTTCCTTCCACCAAGCCAAGGTTTTCCTTCCACCAAGCCATTCTGGTTGGGGGGGGGTGGGGGGTGGGCAGGCAGGGAAACCGACAGCCAGACAGACCCATTTTACAGATGGGGACACTGAGGCTTGGTGCCACAGCTCTTCAAAGGTCATCTAGTGAAGCCCCCTTACTTTACTTTCCTGAGGCAGAGACAGTTACTTAGAGTGCTGCAGGGAGCAAAGAGCAGAGCCAAGGTCCTTGGTGCCCAGAGGGCGGCAGACCAGTGGCTGGGGTGGTAGTGGAGTCCAGGGGAGGACCTTGGAGTTGCTTAGAGTCAATCTGGCCACTGCCTGGTGTGTCTGGGGCACCTGCCCCCCCTTCACAGTGTCCATCGCCAGGTGTTCAAGGAATCCCAGGATCTCAGAGGGGGATGCTAAGTTTCTCGGCAGTTGGCACCAGGCCCCTCCACCCCCATGCCCAGTGAGTGGGACCCACTACCTCCCACAAAGCCTGGAACACTCTTGATACCCTCTGCCCATTAGGAAGCATTTCCTTACATCAGGCCCAGACTTCCGCCCTCTGGGCCCAAGAGGCCAGCCCTTGGGCTGCCCAGGGACAGCCCTCATGTCCCCTGACTCTTCCTGAACTGCTTCTCTGGGACCCTGGCTGCCCTCCAGCTTCGGCTGGACAGGCCAGAGTCCAGGGGGCCATCTCCCTCCTCTTGGATACTGCTGGTGCCTGTGAGCTTGCTGGAGGCAGCCAAAGCCCCAGGACTTTCCAGACCAGCTACTGCCTCCCATGCCCTCCTCCGTCTTTCCTACTGAGGTGCTTGCTAGGACATTCAGGCCCATTTGGGGCAGGTCAGAGTCTTTGTGGATCTCTGACCTGTCCTGTAACCTGGCAAGCCCCCACAGCCTTGGGAAGGAGAGGGGCCAGATCCCCAGATCCCTCACTTTATGGGTGAAGGGCCAGAGGGAGGCCCGAGAGTTTATGTGATGTGCCCAAGGTCCCTCAGTGCTAAAGGAAGAGTCCGATCCCTCCAGACCTCCAGCCTTAGTGGGGACATGGATCCATCCATCACTCCCTCTTGAGTCAGGCCCTTCAGTCAGTTACGATTCCACCTTATCGCATTAGGGTTTGGCCACATCTCCAGTTTTCCCATGGAAATAGCCTGGCATGGATACTTCCTGCAGTGCTCTGCCCAAATCTAGCTACACTCTCCCTTCAGCACCTTCCCCTCCCTCCGAGGTCAGTTTGGCCTGATGAGTCCTCAGTGCAGCCAAGCCTGTGGTTGGTGGGTACCCAGAGAGAGGCTCCTCACCCCGCCCTTCTCCTGCCCTATCATACTGGCCCTGTTCTCCGGGGATGGTCTCTTTTTAAAGTTTAAAATGTCTGAATTCGTGCATTTACGAACGTGGGGTGTTTGGAGGGCCACCCCCCCAGACAGAAAACAGGAGGTCGTATGTGAGGGTCTAGTCTCATTCAGAGCTCCCTGGTTTAGAAGGTCTGTAGTACAGCATGTGGCTGTCAGAGCTGTCCAGCGGCACTGGTGGGGGCTTCACAGTCACAGGAAACTGCTCTCAGTGCCCAAGGACGGAGTTCCTCTGGGCCACGTGACTGCAGAGCTCATTTTGTTCTTGGCTCTAAAACGAGGAGCAGTGGGTAGGTCTGAGCTTGGTAAAAGGGAAAAGTTGCCAACAGTCGGACTGGCTGCAGTTGCAGGGAGTAAGTTCCCCATTACTGGAGATCTTGCTTAGTTATGGGTTGGACTAGGTTACTGCTAAGAATCCCATCTTGCTTTGAGGTTACGTGGGGCTGGGCCCCTCCTTGCTGCTGGCTGCAATGTGGCCAGTGGGAGATGGGAGGAAGCTAGTGCTAAAAAAGGCCCCTTCAAAGCAAACAGAATGAAGTGGTCCATCCTTCTGTGAGCCCCCTCATAGTGACAACCCTTTCAGGCTTTCAGAGCAGAATCTGAGAACAGCACCTTCATGCCTGTTTTACAGAGGGGAAAACCGAGTCTGGAAGAGGTAGAGTCGTGGTCCACAGTCACCCGGGTGAGAGGGGTCTGAGCCTGCAGGACATGGTGCCTTGTGGTTCCTAGCAGAACTGGGCTCAGAACCCTCTGCTAGGCTGCCTCCCTCCCTCTTTGCGGGCTCCAAGTCATTGGGATGACCCAGGGCTAGAAACTGCATGCCATGTGACCTGACGAGGACTCACAGGGCAGGGAACTCAAGATGAACCCCAAACCTGCTCCCAGCCCCCAGAAGTCCTTGGCTCCCCCACTGACATCCAGCAACAGAGCCCCAGCTGATAGAGACACCGTAGGAGTCACCTTAGGAGTCTGGAGGGCTAGGGGCTGGGTCCCTGGCCACGAGAGCCCAGGTGCGACCTTATGGAGAGCTCATCAGAGGCCAGCCCTGCTCACAGACTCCCATCTTGTTTCAGACGTGGACGAGTGTGCAGCAGAGACCCCTGCTTGTGACGAGGGCTTCTACTGTCTCAACAACAACGGCTCATTCTCCTGCAAAGGTTCGCCTCCCCTTGGCCTCTGAGGCCTAGAGCCCTCCCCCCAGGGCTCAGGTTCCTGTCTTTGGGCATCGTCCTCACGCACTGATCGAAGGAGTGTGGAAATGTGCCAGGGCAGAATTCAGATGGTGACCACGGGCAGGGGCCCAGGGCCAGACCCCCTGTAGGAAGGGAGGTGGATGCACTTTGTAGAAAGGCCGGGGTAGGGGCCCTTTGACAGCAAGCCGCTTGGCAGGCTGAAGGGTTTTACACAAATCAATGCCTACCCCCCCCCCCCAAAAAAGGGCACAATTCAGGAAATAAGCATAAAGTCTGGGAAAAAATGAGTCTTCAGAAAATATTGGCCAGCGCCTGCCCCAGTGTCACTAGAAGCCTGAGGAGAGAGCTTGTCTTTCTTGAGCTCTCTTAGTTGGACGGGTCCAGGGCTAGGACTTACCCAGGATCCCCTAGTGCAGAGCCAAGACTCAAACCCAGGCCCTCAGTGGCCCCCGCTTGGCCCCGTGCTTGCCTTAAGTGGAAGCTCCCAGACCATCAGGCCCTGAGATCGGGGCACTGACCCCCAGATGTCAGGCTTTTTGCTTTGTTCCTAGAGTGTGACTCCAGCTGTTTGGGGTGTGTGGGAGAAGGTCCAGCACGCTGCATAAGCTGCACGGCTGGTTATGCACAGGAAGATGGAGCATGTCGAGGTGAGTGAGGGGCCCCTGGGACCCACCCAGGGCAAGGGTCACCCTGTAACCGTCACTGCCTCCTCCCAGCAGCCCCGGGACGGGGTGGGGCGGACCTCCCACCCAGTGTGGTGTCCTGGGTCTTTACCCCCTCCCCACTGAACCCACCCATACAACAAGGAATAACAGTCAAGCAAAGCATTCATTGGCTGGACCGCTGGCCCCCCCCCACCTCTTTGGTCTGAAGGGGAGGTGTGTCTCATCACCCTTTGCCAGGACCTTGGATGGTTTGCCCACAGCGCAGAGGTCACTCAGTGTGATGTGACAGCCTCTTGGTTCTGTTTGCTAAATACTGGGGTCCGTGGTAAAGACTAGCCCAAGACCTGTTCAGTCTAGTCCTTCCTGGCCTGGCCCCAAAGCCTCTGCCCTACCTTTCAGGGGCCCATGAAGGGGCTTGGCCCCAAGCACTCTTGGGAAATTGGAGCAGGAAGGCCCTGCTGACGGTGGCGCATCGGCTTCTTTCACCTGCAGAACCACTGGGTGTCGGGTTTGACCACACCTGTGGTTCTCAGCAAGCTCCTTTGACCCCTGCAAAAGCTAGGACCAGAGCTCATAGTCAGGATGCATCAGAGGCTGGATTGGAACCCAGGGCCTCCAGCCAGCTCTTGTGGGGGAAGGCAGGGCAATTGGGGTTAAGTGACTTGCCCAGGGTCACATAAGCTAATAAGCGTCAAGGGTCTGAGGCCCGATTTAAACTCAGGTTCTCCTGACTCAGTGTTCCATTCACTGTGACACCCTGCTGCCCCAGAATCCAGGCCTTCCTATCACCCACTCACCACCAGCACATGGGCAGTGTGGTTACTTGTTTTGCAGCTGGCCCCTCTCTGCTGCTCCTCCATGGGTCTGAGCCCCCATGCCGAGCTCACAGGAAGGAGCAGAGAAGCCTTAGCCTCCTGCCTCTCACTGAGCTGGTGTCCCTTTCCCTAGTAGGACCAATGGTTTCCATCTCAAAGGCATTGCTGGCCTGGGCCATGTGTGTGAGGGGCCCTAGGGCCGGGCCCTCGTCCCTGAGCCCCCTGCAGGGCCTGGGACAGCTCACTGCTAATCTGGGCATGTGGGCATCCCCTCCACAGATGTGGACGAGTGCTCCCTCCCAGAGAAGGCATGTTCCCAAGAGCACCAGAAATGCTTTAACACCCCGGGCAGCTACGTCTGTGCCTGTGCAGAAGGCTTCCAGGAGAGGGAGGGCACTTGTGTGCCCACCAAGGAGCCCCGAGGTGAGGATGGGAGAGCTGCAGCAACCTGGGCATGCTGTGGCCTGGGGGAAATTTAACATGTGCGGTCATTGTTCATAAGTGGGGAGAGTGAGCCCCGGATTGAGGAGGGAGGGAGGCTCTTCTGTGCCCAAGTGCTGGGGCTGCTGTGGGCCACAAGCCCCCCCCATGGGAGGCATGTGGAGTTCAGGAGATACTCGATCATGGGACCCAGGGGAGGACAGCAGGTGGAGTGGGTGTGGCAGTGACACAGAAAGCCAGAGACTGGGCACTCGCCCTGTGACCCTTTGGTGACTCCCCAGGTTCCTTCTGGCTCTGACATGGCCGCTGGTATGGGCAGCCCGGCGTGTTCCCGGGCGGCTCAGATTTCCCCCCTCCACCCAGGCTGGGGAGCCTGACAGGTAAGCCAATGTGTGTTTGCTTTTGACAGAAGATGAAGAGACAAAGGAAACTCTGAAACCCTCGACACGTGAAGACTTATGACCTGCCTCCCCACGCTCCCAGCTATCTGATTGTTCACTTAAATTATTCAGCTGGAAACTGCCCTGTAGTGGGAATCCCGTGGACATCTTCACCAATCAAATCTGGGCTGCCGAGATGTGCCAAGCGACTGCCACCATCTGCCTACTACCAAGGGGGAGAAAAACTGTCCTGGTGGAGTGACCCTTTCAAAAGCTGCATTTCTCTCTTGTTCATAGAGAAACTATATTGTCATATATTTTGATACTGTTCTTTGTAATAAAACTGACCGTGGAAGGTGGACCAGAAGAGAAGGTTAAGTGTATTTACTCATTAAAAGACCACACAAGCAAAAACACCCATGTTCCAGATTTTTGGAGAGAAAAGTCTCTATATGGAATTCACTTCTGGCCTGTTTTCTGTGGGAATCTCAGTGTCTTGGGAAGAAGGCAAGCTGGTGATGCTGAGGGCCACGCTGGGCAATCTGGTACCATTCCCTCCACCCCCATTCCCCAGTCAGTAAGTAAGTAAATCGGTTCTTGATGCAAATCGACATTTTGTCCTTCAGACTTGCCGCTTGCCGTTTGATGGGCCATGAGGGCAGTACCTTTCTAGGTCCTCACCTCTAAACAGATACCCGCTCTTAACTTTTATTTAAATACATTTTTCTTGATGTCTTTTTAAAATTACATCACTAATTTCCTTTAGTATCTCTTCCTCTCCCCCTCCCAGAGGCATTCACAGATAACAGATAATACCTTTTGAAGACAAAAAAGAAGGAAAATCAGCCAAACAGCCTGGAAGCACGTTCCACTACCGGGAAGGGCTGGGGTGGGGGCATCTTCCCATCTCTGTACCATCTTGTTTCATGACTTTGACTTTTGGTTTTTGGCTTTGTAATTGTTCTCCCCATTGACACTGCCCTGGTTACTGTGTAGAGGGTTTCTTGGCCCCTATGACTTCCCTCTGCATCAGTTCATAGAGGTCTTCTCATGCGTCTATTCATCTCGTGCATCATTTCTTACAGCACAGGAATATTCTGTTACATACATTTACCATAACTGACTTAGTCATTCCCCAATCAATGGGCATCTTTTGTTTCCAATTTTTTGTATCACAAAAAGTGCAGCTTTGATGGCTTCCTTAGGTTATGAGCCCAATGATAGAGGCTCTGGGTCAAAAGGCATGGACTTTTAGTGACTTTGCATAATTCCAAAGTGTTTCACAAAGTGGTTCTACTTCACCAACAGCACACCATGTGCCTGTCTTCCCATTTCTCCTCCAACAGACTACTCCCGTCTTTTGTCATTTTTGCGGATTTGTAGGGTGTCGGGTAGAAAGCTTGGGATGGCTTGGTTTTGTATTTCTCGTTTTATTAGGACTTTGCAGCATTTTTTCATATAGTTCTGAATAGTTTATGATTTTTTCATGGCTGTTCAGATCCTTTGACCAGTTTTCTATTGAGGAATCAACCATTGATAAAGCTGGCCCAGGGTCTCCCCTTAAAAGTTCAGGTGGGAACCAGCAAATCCAAAGAAGGGGGTGTGGGCTTCCCGTATCTGGGGGGCTTCATGCGGGAGGACCGTGTGTTAGGCGAGTGGCACAGGGGCATTCTGGGTCTGATGTGGCTCGGGCCCAATGCTCTGCAGGCCTGGCCCTTGCTGAGACTCAGTTTTTCTGTAAAAATAACAACTTAATTGGCCTTGAATGAGAGGTTGTTTTACCAGCTGCGGTCCTTCCCCATTGAAAGGCCCTGAGTGAGCTTTATATGCTTGTGGTGATTTCACACGGACCGTGAGGGAGTCTGTCCTGCAATGGCCCAAGCAGGCCACAGCAGAGTGGAAACTTCCAAATTTGGCTCCCTGGGGGACCAGGACAGGGAAGAACCTGGGAAGAGGGCTTTGGGTCCACTGGGGGAGGAATCTTGGGACATTACCAGACAGACCCTGGCTGGAAAGCCTGGCAAACAGTGCTGGGCAGAGTGTGACTGGGGAAGGTTCAGGACCCCATTCTGGCTAGAGGCCCCCAGCTTCCCCCTGATCCTGAGGGTCCTTGTGAAAGCTGTAGTCAAAGTCCCTAGTCCTGCTAGCACCACACAGAGGACAGTTGGCCCCAGTCAGGTGCAGGTGCCTCAGAAAACAGAGACACCTAATCCCTGGGGTTCCATGGGGCAGCTGTAGAACCCTGACCCCCACATTCCTGGGAGGGTATGATGGGGAGGAGTCAGCAGGCAAGGGGGCCCCAGTAGGCTGGGAGAGAGGTCCTCAAGGCATAGGGGAGGCCTGCTCCCTCGGAGCTTCTCATCTGATCCCAGCTCTTCCCTCTTGATCTGCGGAGGGTTCGGATGGGTTCCCCCCAGCCCAGCCCCAGATCCTGCTCACCTCTGATCCCAAGCTTGGGCCCATCCTGCCATTGTGGCTCCCTCTGCTCAAACCTTGCCTGCAGATGGCCTCCCAGTGCTTACAGAACAAAGCCCTCCCTGTTGCCCTCGGCATTTGAGGCCCTCCTATCTTCCCCTGACCACTCTGCCAGCCTGATACTCCATGATTCCCCTTTTCAGACTGCACTCTATGCCCACCAGGCCTGGCACCAGCTTCTCTCACAGTCTCCAGATTTCCCTACCCTGACCTAGAAGCCCTTTCCTCAGCCTCACCCTTTACCCTTGCAACGGGCTTTGATGGGTAATGGTTGGGCAAAACTTCCCCAGTAGCAGAGTCTACAGAACTTCCATTTTTGTACTCCTGAAATAGGTATTTAATAAATGCACGTTGTTTGGAGTAAAGGGGTTCGGGGCTTTGTTGCTTTAATTCATAAGTATTACATCACAAGCTCTCTCTCTTACCTCTCTCCTCCCCAACACTGAGAAAAGAGAAGAGAAAGAAAACCCGTTCTTTTTTTCATCCATCCACCAGTAAGCATTTCTTGAGTGTGTACAGTGCTGGGCGTTGACGCCATAGACAGAAGAGGAGCAGGCCCTTCCCTCAAGAAGGACGTTCTATGTGGGGAGGAAGAGTCACTGACACCGGGGGCTCCAAACTGTCTTCAGCACTCCTGTCAGCAAAACCTTTTGAGCAGGCGTTCTGATATATGTATATCCATTTATTCATCGATTTATATACATGCGTGATTGTGAGACTTTGTCCAACCCCAGACCAGTAGGGGTGGGCCGCTCTTTGCTCACTGGTCCCTTCTCCAGGGGCCCCTGTGGCAGCCCAGAGATGATCTCAGGGCAGGGGGCAGGAGCCCTCTAGGTGGCCCCCAAGGAGCTGCTGTTGGGTCAGGTTACACCTGCCCAGAGGGGATGAAGGCTGGGGCAGAGGGAGGGAAGTTGGGTACAACAGGCAGGGGTCAGAGGGGAGTCCCACAATTGGCTCGTCTACAATCCTTGGGGCAGGGGCCATTTTTGGCTTTTTTCTCATCTAGGGCTTAGCCCAGCATCTGGCACGTTGACCTATCTTCCCACCTTCTGGTTGATGCCATGCCTCTTGGGCATTGTGTCACAGCACCTACTTTGGCAAACTCTGACCAGCTTCTTCACTGGTCACTCTGATGCTGGCCTTGCTGTCTGACTCATCTGCCCAAAACCTGGCTGGGATCAGATCGTTTCCTCTTTCAGACATTCTGAATGACTCCCTCTCAGCTACAGAACAAACCCATATACCTCCGCTTGGCATTCAAGGGCCCCCAAAGTCTTGTTCTGAATCTTCTCCCTCCTCTCTTCTTTGCTTCACCAGCCTTTGGCCCAGGGACAGTTTGCAATGCACTACCCAAGCTTCTGGGACAAAAACTCACTATTTGACAAAAATCTGCTGGGAAAACTAGAAAACAGTATGGCAGCACACCCTATGCCAAGATAAGGTCAAAGTGGGTACAGGATTTAGACAAAAAGGGTGATACCATAAGCAGATTAAGAGAGCATGGAATCTGTCAGATCTATGGAGAAGGGAAGAACTTAGGATTAAACAAGCGATAGAGAGCATTATGACATATAAAACTGATAATTTTGATTACATGAAATTGAAAAGTTTTTGCACAAACAAAACCAATGCAACCAAAATTAGAGCGAAAACAGAAAATTGGGGGAAAATTTTTTTTACAGCAAGTATCTCTAAAGGCCCCATTTCTCAGATATATAGAGAACTGAGTCAAATTTGTAAAAATACAAGCCATTCCCCAGTTAATAAATCATCAGAGAATATGAACAGGCAGTTTTCAGACAAAGAAATCAAAGCTATATATAGTCATATGAAAAAATGCTCTAAATCACTATTGATTAGAGAAATGCAAATTAAAGTAACTTCAAGGTACCACTTTACAACCATTAGATTGGCTAATATGACAAAGATGGAAAATGATAAATGTTGGAGGGGGTGTGGGAAAGCAGGGACACTAATGCATGCATTGTTGGTAGAATTGTGGACTGATCCAACCATTCTGAAGAGTAATTTGGAACTACGCCCAAAGGGCAACCAAACTGTGCATATCCTTTGAATCAGCAGTACCACTGCTAGGTCTGTATCCCAAGTAGATTTTTTTTTTAAGTTTCTGTGTGTGTGAGAGGACCTATGTGTACAAAAAATATTTATAGCAGCCCTCTTTGTAGTGACCAAGAACTTGAAATTGAGGGGATGCCCACTGGGAAATGGCTGAACAAGTTGTGGTATAGGATTGTAATGGAATATTATTGTGCTATAAGAAATGACAAGCAGGATAATTTCAGGAAAAACCTGGAAAGATTTACATTAACTGATACAAAGTGAGGTGAGCAGAACCAGGAGAATATTGTACAGGGTAACAACAATATTGTAAGATGATCTACTATGAATTACTTAGCTATTCTCAGTAATATGATGATTTCAGACAATCCCAAAGGACTTAGGATGAAAAATGCTACCCACCTCCAGAGGAAGAACTGATGCTCTCCTCTCTCTCTGTGTGTCTCTTTTTCTTTCCCTTTCTTTTTCAAACGTTTTTGCACAAAATGACTAATATGGAAATGTTTTACATGATTGCACATGTATAGCTTGCATCAGGGGAAGGCAGGGAGATATAGAATTTGGAACTCAAAACTTAAAAGAGACAAATGTAAAGAGTTGTTTTTATGTGTAATTGGGAAAAATAAAATGCTATTTTTTAAAAAAAGAAGAAAAAAGAAATCCAAACACACAGGGCACAGGGAGGCTAACCCTGAATTTGGAGTCAGGGGAGCTGCGTTTAAAGCCTGGCTCTCCCACACACTGCTGGGTGACTTTGGCCAAGTTCTTTCTCTACCTCAATTACCTCCTTTTTCACAGGAGAGGGTTGGATTAGATGGCCTCCAAAGTCCCTTCCAGCACTAAATCTACAATCCAAACGTAAGCATGCTGTCCGGAGCCCAGGAGGTGGCTCTGAAAATGGGGATCTGATGATCCTTGGCTCTCTGGGCCCCAGGGTAGTCTTCTGTAAAAGGAGGGGCTGGGACCACTGGCGTTGGAAGCCCCTTCCTGCTTTGGCAGCCTGGAGAGGCAGTGCCCACATTGAGCACATGGGGGCACCATTGGCTTGGCCAGGAGCAGAGGACCAGGCTGGGAAGGTAGCCTGCAGCCCTCAGGGTTTGTGTCTGTGCTAGCACCCCAGACACTAGAAATAGCAGGCTTTGGCCAGAGCCCCAGCATGTGGCCCCTGGGGTGCAAAGCATCATGTGCACAAGCCAGGCATCTTCCCCAAGGAGAGGCCCCCCAAGCCCAGCTCAGCCTGTGCATCCTTCCCCAAGCACACGCAGCCCCTGCCTACCCCTTCCTCTGCCTGTGACCTGGCCCTTAGATCCGAGGTCCAGTTCCTTTGCAAAGCTCCATGATCCTTCAGGTTCATTTTCCCTATGGAGGGGAGGGGAGGGCATCAGAGTGGACTGCTGCCCTATGGCAGGTCTCCTGGGACAGCTCCTGGGCCCAGAGGGCTGTCCAGCAGTGGCTCTGGATGCGGTTGGAAGGGGGAGGGAGCAGGGGGCTGTCCCCTCCTCGGAGGGCTTCAGGACCCCAGTAGCAATGCCACCTCAGTGCTGAAATCCTGTGATTCTATGCACTTACTGAACCCGAACGTAACACTGTTCCCTTCGGTGTCCTGGTCCCTGGTTCTAATCCTGTCTTTCCCTTCCCACCACCACCCTGATGCCCAAAGGAGCCCCGTGCCAACTCCCCTCCACAGCACTGCAGCTCAGAAAACAGGGCTAGTTGGCATCTAGAGAGCCGTGGGAGTTTGCCAAGCCCCCTTACACACACAGCACTTGATTCTTGTGACGATCCGGGGAGGTGGGTGCTGCTATCATCCCCATTCTACAAATGAGGAGACTGAGGCTCGTAGCACTCAAATGGCCTGCCCAGGCCCAGTGGGGGAGGTCATGGAGAGACAGGCCAAGTTCCAGTGAGGAAGCTGGCTCTGGAGCCCGGCAATTCCCATCCTGGGAGCACTTCAATGAGAGATTAAATAAGGATGAGGGACCCGGGGATGTTTAGTCTGGAGAAGAGAATATTTAAACAAGGGGGTGGCAGCTGCTCTCCTCAGCCCAGAAGGGCAGAACCAGAAGAAACAATGTGCACTTAGGGGGTGGGGGGGGAGACAGACAGACAGAGACACACAGAGAGACAGACAGACAGAGACACACAGACAGAGAGGGAGACAGACAGACAAACAGACAGAGATACACAGAGAGGGAGACAGACAGACAGAGACACACAGAAACAGAGGGACAGAGAGGGAGACAGACAGACAGACAGAGACACACAGAGAGACAGAGAGGGAGACAGACAGACAGAGACACACAGAAACAGAGGGACAGAGAGACACACAGACACAGAGACACACAGAAACAGAGAGGGAGACAGACAGACAGACAGACAGAGACACACAGAGAGACAGAGAGGGAGACAGACAGACAGAGACACACAGAAACAGAGGGACAGAGAGAGAGAGAGAGACAGACAGACAGACAGAGACACACAGAAACAGAGAGACAGAGAAGGAGACAGACAGACAGAGACACACAGAGAGACAGAGAGGGAGACAGACAGACAGAGACACACAGAAACAGAGGGACAGAGAGAGAGAGAGACAGACAGACAGAGACACACAGAAACAGAGAGACAGAGAGGGAGACAGAGACAGAGAGGGAGACAGACAGACAGACAGAGACACACATACACAGAGAGACAGAGAGGGAGACAGACAGACAGAGACACAGAAACAGAGGGACAGAGAGAGACAGACAGACAGAGACACACAGAAAGACAGAGAGGGAGACAGACAGACAGAGACACACAGAAACAGAGGGACAGAGAGAGAGACACACACACAGAGACACACAGAAACAGAGAGGGAGACAGACAGACAGAGACACACAGAAACAGAGAGACAGAGAGGGAGAGAGATAGATACACAGAGAGACAGAGAGGGAGAGAGATAGACAGACAGAGACACACATACACAGAGAGACAGAGAGGGAGAGAGATAGACAGAGTCACACAGAAACAGAGGGACAGAGAGGGAGACAGACAGACAGAGATACACAGAAACAGAGAGACAGAGAGGGAGAGAGACAGACAGAGACACACAGAAAGACAGAGAGGGAGACAGACAGACAGACAGAGACACACATACACAGAGAGACAGAGAGGGAGAGAGACAGACAGACAGAGACACGCAGAAACAGAAAGACAGAGAGGGAGACAGACAGACAGACAAAGACACACAGAAACAGAGAGACAGAGAGGGAGAGAGATAGACAGACAGAGACACACATACACAGAGAGACAGAGAGGGAGAGAGATAGACAGAGACACACAGACAGAGAGACAGAGAGGGAGAGAGATAGTCACACAGAAACAGAGGGACAGAGAGGGAGACAGACAGACAGAGATACACAGAAACAGAGAGACAGACCGACAGAGACACACAGAAACAGAGAGACAGAGAGGGAGAGAGATAGACAAGACAGACAGAGACACACAGACACAGAGAGACAAAGAGACAGGGAGAGAGAATGAAGGAGGTCCCAGAGGACTTTGGCCCAAAGTAGGGGATACTTTCCTAGAAATCAGAGCTATCCTGAAGTGGAATGGGATGTGGGGAAGGGTCAATGTGAAGTATCCAGAAAGACAGATGGGTTGAGGTGATAGGGCTGGGGTGGGGAGGATAGGGGAGAGCAGAGAGGGAGAGGGCAGCAAGAGTGGCCAGGACAATGGAGCTGCCCATCCTCATTGTTACCGAGAAGCACACGCCCTTCCTCGATTTTATTTTTATTATGAACTTGACAAATGTCAACACACATGAGACTTTCTGTAGACAAGGAACTGGAGGAGAGGGTTGTCTGGGGCAGAGTGAAACTCTCTTACAAACTAAGGTTTCTGCCTTCCTTAAAAAACATGTGTTGTTGCTGCTGTTTTTAAACACTGCAGCCATTTGTGACCTTGGTCTGGGCCTCAGGCCTCTGCCCACTCGGGCCCATCCTCTGTTCAGCTGCCAAATCTATCTTTCTCACAGCCAGGTCTGACTTCGCCTCCATAAGATCCAGGGCTCCCTTTCACCTCCAGGATCACACACAAAGTTCTCTGGCATTTAAAGCCCTTCCACATAACATCTCATCCACTCACCATCTCTGTAACCCAACTACACTAACCCAACCTATGGTTCGCCATCATCTCATCCATGCTCCTGCCCTGGGGGTCCCCTAGCCCCAGACTGGGCTCCTTCCTCACCTCGGCCTCACTGGGCCCCTCTCTGCTTTCAAGATACACATCAAGGACCACCTTCCCTGGTTCTACCCCCACCCCCACTGGTGCCCTTCTTACCCAGGTTATCTTATGTTTAATTTGTATGGACCTATACAGGCATAGCGTCAGAGGGTATCACTCTCTCCCTCCCTCTCCTCTCTCTCTCTCTCTGTCTCTCTGTCTCTCTATAAATCTCTATCTATCTATCTATCTATCTATCTATCTATCTATCTATCTATCTATCTAGAAACACAGAAAGACAGAGAGAGAGGGAGGGAGAGCGCCCCTTGAGGGTGGAGACTGCGTTTTTGCCTTTCTTTGTATACCTATACTTAGTAAACACATAGTAAACACATAATAAATGCTTATTGACGGATTTATTGATTAAAGCTTCACTCTCCCTTCCACTGTGCCCTCCTCCCCATGAGTTACCCAGTGCTATTGATTTTACTTCCACATTTCTCACATATGCCTCCTTCTTTCCACTCCCAATGTCATGACCCTGTTTCCTGCCCTCACCCCCTTTCTTCTGGACTATTAATAGGTTTCTAATTGGTCTCTCTCTCTCAAATCTCTTCTCACCTCCACCCATCCTTCATTTAGCTGTCAAAATGATTTTCTGTCCGTGCAGATCTGACCCTGCCTCTACCTTGCTCATGGAATGTCAGTCACTCCCTATTAGTTTAGGAAAAAGCACAGTCCTCAGCCTGTGGCTTGAAGTCCCCCCCACCCCAGTCTAGTTCCAGGCTGGTTTTCAGGACTGCTTTCCCTTTCTTTCCCCCACCCCCTTATTGTGTAGGATTTCTGCCCCCTGCCCGCAGTCCTGGCTTCACCTCCCCCTCTAAGAGCCTCTTACAACCCTGGGGCTCAGCTTGTGCCTCCGTCACACTGGGGGCCTTTCTTCAGGCTCTCCTGACACACTCTCCGTGACCCCCTGAAGTGGTTCTGTTCTTCTGGTGTGTTCCCCTATCTGTGTTCCTGTGATTGCCCCCTTCCTCAGTCTGGGGCCTGGGACCTCCACCTGCTCGTCTCCTGGGACAATGTGTGGTGGCACATGGTGATGGTGGCAGCTGGCATTCAGGCCGTATTTTAAGGTTTGTAGAGCATTGTGCAAACATCTCATCTGAACCTCACAACCAGCCCGGGGAAGGAAGTGCTATCATTAGCCTCACTTTGTAGATGAGGAAACTGAAGCAGTCTTAGATGAAGTGACTTGCCCAAGGTCACACAGCGAGTATTGGAGGCTGGACTTGAACTTAGGTCTTCCTAACCATAGGCCCAATACTCTGCTCACTGGGTCACCTCAACAGTAATAATTGCTTGTTGAGTTGAACCCCCTCCAATGGAACCCTCCTAACAAAGCTCAACAAAAATCATACACTCACATACATCATGGCGTATGCCTCGTTCCACACCTGTAGTCCACTCCGTGCCTGCCCCTGCGTCCGTTTTGCCTTCGAATTCTCGTACAGATTCTCTGGGCTCTGCTCACACCTCCATTCAACAGCTCATGCAAGGCTTCTAGGGTTCTCTGGATGCCTCACACTGGTCATTTTTAAAAGCCATGAGGCGAAGTCTTTGGGGCAGGACTCTTCTTCAGGAATGCCCGAGCTTGTTCCAATGACTTTGCTTCCTTTGTAACCCTCTGGGGTTTGGCTCATGCCTTACAACTGGGGCTGAGAAGGCTGTCCAAGGCAGCCCACTGCCCAGCAGGGCCACTGCTGTGGGCTGAAGCCTGGACAGAGGCAGTCCTGGCCAGGGGGGACGTGGGTGGCTCGGCAGGGGAGCAGGCCAAGGGAGCTTGAAGAAGCAGAAGGAGCAACGACTGTCAGGCCCTCTCTGCATTGCCTCAGTGCCTCAGTCTGCCCTTCCATGGCTGCCTGTCCACTCAGCTACCTGCTGTTTGTGAGAGAGGGCTCTCAGGGTCAAGGTCAGACTTTACCCAGCTGTCTAGCTGCTCAGCAAAAACCAAAGCGCAAAACATGCAGGTGCCTGCCTCCAGAGGCGATGAGCTCCCTGGCACGAGAGGGCTCAGAAGACAGCCCAGCAAGGCTTCCTAACTGGGGATTCTTGGACCTTAAGAAAGCCAGTTTTAGAGCCCCAGCTTTGGGCCAAGCCCAGGACAGTAGCACGGAGTGGAGAGCAGAGAACCGGCCCTTTGAACCCCAGCTCTCTAACTTTCCCTGGGTGATGTGGGAGAATCTTAAATTAAGTCAACAAGCATTAAGTGTCTACTGTATGCCAGGCAGGCGCACAAAGCCCTGGGGTTACAAAGAAGAGGAAAGGCCTCAGAAAGCCTTAGACAACCACAAAGGCCTTTGTACAAACAAAGCTGGAGACCGACAAGTGGGAGATGAACTGGGGAGGACAGGGAGAAAGCAGGCCAGCCACCGGCACTAGAACGTAAGCTCCCCAAGGGCAGACACTATCCCCCCCTTTCTGTATAGTATCTCCAAAGGCCCCAAGCACAGCACCAAGTAGGAGCTTTAATAAGGTCTTGTTGCTTGAGTTAAAAAAATTGATCAATACATTTCGAACAAGGGATATTCAGTAACAGATTTAATTAGCTAAAGCTTTGCTGATAATTGGATTGGCTTGGACAGCTTCTGTTTGTGTTGGGGCTTGGCAGGAATCTACTAATTGCTGATCAAAGGCAGCTAATCGAGGCTGGGAGAGAACAGGCCAGGGCCCTCATCAATATTAAATGCTGCTTCAAAGCCCACAGATTGAGTCTCTGGGAGAAAGTAACTGGGAACTCTTGTGCCCGAGGCCAGGGGAAGGGCATGCCCCGGGGTGTTGTGATGGGTAGGAAGTGTGTCTCAGGGTCCTCTCCAGGTTCTGTTTGGCTGCTGCTGGGAAGGCCTATGGGATGGTGCTAACACACCCCTCTAAATCTCAGTGCCCTGGGGCAGAACCCTGATCACCCTGCCCTAGTTAAATCCCTGCTTCACTGCAGAGATGGAAAGTGAAAAGCAGGCTGTTTGAAATTGGCCACCAGGCCTATTGTGAGTGAACCCAAGGAGAACAAAAGAAAGCGGACCGCCTCCCCTTGTGTGACCTTGGGAGGCCTGTGATGGGGAACAGCCAGAGAGGAACAAGGTGCACGCTGGTTCCATCCCAGAGGAGCCGCTGGAAAGGCTGGGTCAATATAGTCTCCAGCAGAGAATGAAATGCTCCTTGGGAGAATAGGAGAAGTCTTTGAAAGAAGAAACAATGAAGAAAAGGGATGTGAAGAGGCCAAGGGGAATTCTCCCAGAGGAGGAGGGCGGTGGCAGGGGGGGGCGAGTCTCTGGCCAGACTGGGTGGCTGGTGAGCCCAAGACCTGCTCAGAAGGGCTTCTGTACGGGATTGCAAAGACCAGTTCTATTGAACACAGGATATCAAAGAAGAAAAAGGATAATATTGAAAACACAAGGATATTTTTTAAAAGTTCACGACTGCTGGCTGGGTGAAGAACCCTTGGGTTATGACTAATGCATCGGAGGATGTTTGGAATATAGTACATCGAAATAGCAGACATAGAGTGGAGAAATGTTTCTTGAAAGTTCACGACTACCGGGTGAAGAACTAAGGTGGAGCTCAGCACTGAGGACAGTGGCTGGGAAGGTTCAAGCAGACATTTGGTCCCCTGGAGGAAAAGGGTTCTGCTTTCCCATACAGCAGGTACCCAGGACCCAACTCCCAGGGCTTGTCAAGTCTGACAACCACCTCCCCTAGTAATTCATGGGGGTCAAAGAGACAGCAGCAGAAAAAGAGCTCGTCCCTGGCAGGGGAATGAAGTCCCAGATGGGGACGTGGAGGTGCTGAGGGCAGGGGCTTCAGCCCAGACACTGGGTGGGGCGGGGTCTGACAACAGGGTTTCGATTTCTGGAACACAGCTTGAAATACAGGAGGGAGATGGGTCCTTGGCCAGGGATGGAGTGCAGTGAATGGGGCCAGTAAAACTCTGTTCCTGGAACCTTGTGGGTCATCTCAGCCGGGCTTTCATCTAAGAATGACATGGGAGAGAGAACACTGGCCATGTGCCAACAGAAGCAGGTCTCCCTAAGGATGGATGGAGCACGGTGCTCCTCCGCCTCGCACATGCTTCATCTCCCACCTCTCAGACTTTGTACTGGCTGTGCCCCAACCCTGAGTGCCCTCCTTCCTCACCTTCACTTGCTGGAATTCACATCTTCCCTCAAGAATGAGCCCAAGTGACTCCTTGCGCCTTCTGAGGCCTTTCCCAGATGGGAGAACCTTCCCTTTCTGGGGTTTCCTTCCACCTACTCTGACTACGTGATCTGCCAGTGACCAGCAGTAAGGATAAATGGACAGTCTGAACGTGTCTTACATGCCCCGATTCATCCCCAAGTTTTCTCCCTGGCTAGGCTGTGAGCCCCTTGGGGGCTGGAACTGTGCTTCTGGCCATTCTTGGTATCTCCAGCACTTAGTGCAATGCCTAGGACATAGAAGGCACTTGATAAGCGTTTGTTAACTGACTGATTGACTGACAGAAGAGAGAGGAATGAAGCCTCCCACAAACACAGAAAGCCAGATGGATGAGGGACCCTACAGCCAGAAGACAGACTTGGTCTGCTAGGCATCACTGAACCCAATGGGATGAAACCTCTGACTGCAACGTGGCTGTGGAAGGTGTGTCACAACAGCACAGGAGGGGTGGGGACTGGCACCCTTAACTCACTTAGACACACAGAGAAGAATGACTGGCCACTGGCTCCAGGTGACCCTGACAACCTGAGAGATACATGCAGGGTAAACTGAGGAGGAGTGAGGGGAGACTGCCAGGCCGAGGGCGCCTAAGCAAATCCTGGAAGAGGGACCAGGTCAGAAACGGGTGGATGGACAAATAAGATTCGTGAAGGGCTTCCTGTGTGCCCTGCATTGGGCTAAATGAATGGAAAAACCGACAAGCCCAGCCCTCCAGGATCACGAGCATCAAGTGGAGGAGGGTGCAGCGGCAGGGTAGACAGAAAGGCCCCTGGTCCTTCCCTACTCAGCCCTCTGGTGCTTAATCCATCACTTGATGTGTCCAACTGGCTAATGGCAAAGAGCTGGGAGGGGACGGCTATTGCCCTGGATGGAAGGGGCTGCTGTGGTCATGGCTGGCATGTACAGAGGGTTTGCTCCCTTCTTGGCTCCCCTGACTTCTGTGGATCTGAGGCCTTTACAAACACCTCGTTTAGTCCTCACAACAACTTGCGGGGCAGGTGCTGTTGTTGTCCTCTCTATATTACGGATGAAGAGAGGGGAGAGGGAGGCAGACACAGGCTGACTGACGAATCCAGGGGTATGCCGCTGAGCTGGGAAGTGTCTGAGATCCTGCTGACTCCAAGCCCAGGCCTCCTAACTGCCCCACCAGCTTTGACCCAGAGAGGTTGGGTCCAGGCCCAGGGAGGAGATGGTTACAAGGTCAGAAAGGACTCACTGACAATAGGTGCTCCAGGTCACCTCTGCAGGTGGAGAAGAGGCCGAATGACACTCATCAGGGCTGCATCAGAGGGCAGGGCAGGGGTTCAGGCTCCTTCCAGCCCTGAGGTCCCATCTCCCTGAGTCAAGCCTCAGCGGGGGAAGGTGGGAATTCACCTGGAGAACACGCCATTCCCAGGGAGCAGGCTGGGCCAAGCCCTTTTGGGGGGATCATAGGACACCCTGTGATGAGCAGAATGGAACAGGGAGGCGGCTTCATCCCTTGTCTGTCTGAGCTGCCCAGGGAGGGGCTGGGGCGCCTGGCTCCCCACTTTGACAGGAGCTCCATCCACCCCAGAGGAAACTGCATGTAAACAGCAGTGGGGGGGGAGGCCAGCCTGGGGTGGGAGGGGGCCCTCCCAGCTCGGGGCCAACGTGCTCCTCGTCAGGGCCTGACTACGCCGTGTTCTTTCGTACAGGCAGAACTAGGCTGTTCATCATCATAATGTTTAGACTTCTTGAAGGCAGCAGCAGGACACAGTGTCCAGCAGGAGGAGGGAGGGAGGGAGGGAGGAAGGGCTGGAGAGGCTGAGCCCAGCGACATCATGTTCCTTGAATAAACTGTTGAGTAAACATCCCCAGGCCCTGTGTTTATTCCTGAGCTGGGCCATGTGCTTCCAGAAAGGGCTCAACGTTGGGCCAAAGTCTGCCCCCCAGCCCCTACCCCTGGCAGAGTGGTCAGGAGCCCCAGGTCAGGGGAGAGGCAGAAAAATGGGGGCCCGGGAGAGAAGCAGCGACAGCCTTGGGACGTGCCCTCTTTTCTCTCCCGGCCTTTGCCCAGGGCTCGGAGAAGCTCAGATTCCCCCTCCCCATCCATTGTTCTAATGTTGGGCCCTGTCGTGGGAGGTTGGACCTGAGGGCTGGAGAACCAGAGGGGTCTCACCAAGCTGGGTGGGGGGGGGGCACTCAGTGGGGCATTAAAATAACTCTAATCTATACAGCACCATGCTGGATGGCCATTTCCCACAGTGTTTGTACAGCTGTGCGAAGGTAGACCCCTCTTTTCCCTCTCCCTTCTCCCATCTCTAGTCTGAGAACTCCCTAAGGGCAGAGCCTGGGAATGCTCCTCCTCCTTCTCCCTTTCAAGATAGCCTAGTCCAGGGCTCTGCATACAGCAGGTGCTTAATAATGCGTTGAGGGAGGGAAGGAAAGAGGGAGGGAGGGAGGAAAGGAAGGAAGGAAGGAAGGAAGGAAGGGAGGGAGGGAAGGGAGGAAAGGAAAGAGGGAGGGAGGAAGGAAGGAAAGATACAAGAAGCGACTTATTGATGGGTCTTTCTCTTCACTTTGATTTTCCCTGGTATTGTGGTAATGTGTAATATGACTGGGAATGGGTTTAAATGGGAATCCATCCACAAGGTGCCCAAATGGGAGAGGAGGAGCATACAAAGAAGAAGAATTCAGTACCGTCCCAAGGCTGAGCAGAATCAGAAAAGAAAGACGGGGGCCCAAGGAAAACATGAGGTTGTGTAGAGAGTGTCACCAGTGGGTAGGCCTGGGACCCAGGAAGGCTTCATGGAGGAGGGTCTGAGCAGGGTCTTGGAGGAAGAGAAAGATTCTGAGAGGTGGCTACTGAGGAAGGCATTCTCTGTAAGGGAGTGCATCATGGGGATAGCTAATGGCAGCTATACTGTGTGAAATCATGACAGTTTGGAGAGGGCCATCGGTACCAGGCTAAGGTATTTGCATTTGAGGCTGGGGGCCATAGGGAGCCACTGATGCTTTTAAGCAGAGGAATGAGGGGGTCAGATTGGGCAGAGGACACATTGGAGGGGGGAGAGACCAAAGGCAGAGAGGCCCATAGTCCGGGGTAGCAGAGTGTTCAGATGGAATAGGGGCTGTAGATGGGGAACAGACCAGACCTGGCATTTGATTGGCCATAGGTGGGGGATGAGGACAAGAGAGGGTGACTCCAAGGTGTGGGAGGCTGGGGATGCCCTGGGCAGAAAGGGGAGTCAGCCAGGAGGAGGGGAAAGTTTGGGGCAGAGAAGGAGAAGCCTTGCTCTGGCAGATGAAGGGAAGCATTGGGCTGCCCATCAGTAAGCCGTCTTCGCACTACCTGCCTGGCCCATCTCCTCCTCTGATAATGCCTGCCCTTGTCTGTGACTTGCACAGCAGTCATTTGGAGCCCCTCACTGTGACCCCTTCCCTCCCACCATGTGCTTTCCCATGGCTCTCTGGCTCTGTGTCCCTTTGACACTCCTGAGATCTCAGGGATCCCTAATTCACAGCTGTTTGGGATTGTGGAAAGAACCCTGGGGCTGAGGCTATGGTCTGCTTGTGGGAAGTACTTCAGCTGGCCCAGAATAGTGAGACTTTGTCATGGAGCGGCCCGTGGGGAGCACCCTGGGTTGAGGCAGGCGATGCCAAAAAAGATTTCAATGGGCCAAAAGGATGGACAAAATCAAAAGGAGGGTAAAAGTCTTCTGCTGGCATTAGGAAAGACTCCTCACTAATAAAAAATAAGGGGGTTGTAGATAGACAAATTCCAGTGGAAGAAGTTGGGAGGAGGGAGGTTTAGGGATCTTAGTGGACTTAGAGCTCTATGTGAGTCCACAGGGTCCCTGGACAGTAGAGCCTAATAGCCTCCAACTGAAGCCTCAGAGTTATCCAGCACTGGGGGGGGGGGGGGGCTTAGGCCTCTATCTTCTGCCCTCTGCCCCTATCAGACACACTATCTGAAAGTTGTGTCCAGTGGTTTCTTAGCAACAGCCAGAAACTTGCCCAACTAGCCCTGGAAGGGTGTTCAGCATCCCAGCCACTGTAGACACTGTGTATCCAGGGTAGGCCCTGGAGCAGAACAGGCTAGACTGGAGCAGGCCTGAGGAAATGGAAGGGGAGGTCAACTCTTGGTAGCAGGCCTTGAACCTGGAGTGGCCAAAGAGACCCCAGGCCAGAAGGTGGGCACCCTGAGGGAGGGGGAATGATCTGGGAGGCAGAAGGTCCAAGCTGGTTCGTGTCCTATCTAGGAGCCTCTGTAAATAAGAGTGTGATTCTTCTCGTCTCTACCAACTAGGACTTGTGGAGCTCCAAAGAGCTGATGTACTTACAGTAACCCCTGGCTGAGGGCTGCCAGTGTTCTGCCCATAGCCCCCATCACAGACAGCCAGGGTAGCCTCTCCAAGCATCCTCTGTAGCTGAGCTTACCTTCTACAGGGAGGCTCTTTGCTCCCTCGCTGGACTGAGACAAAACACACAAGAGATTCTAGCATTTTGGAGCTGGAGGTGACCACAGACCAATGTCTGAAGAGGCCCTAAGAAGTGGGCATCTACCCTGTGCTTGTAGCCCCCAGTCAGGAGGACCCGTCACTTCCCACGGCTGAAGAGGTTCATAATTCCATCATCAGGCATTGATTCCAAGACAAAAGTGGTTCCTGAACATGGAACACTGGGAGGCCATATGCAGGAGGCAATGTCAATGATGAGGGTGTTTATGGGTAGGGGTGGAGTGGTGGGTAGAAGATCCAAGGGTCAGAGTTTTGCTTCAGTGGATGCCAGTCCTTTGTTAGCCCTAACCATGGGGGAGAAAGGAGAACATTCTACCCAGCCCTACCTTCAGGTGGTTCTCAGTGTGGGGGTCAGAAAAGGAAGAGACCCGGGCCCTGCCTTCAGGGAGCTTTTAGTCTAAGGGACAGAGGAGGAGCAAGCCCAGGGCCTGCCCTCAGGGGCCTCCCAGGAAAAGGAACAGATCTAGGTTCTCCCTTCAGGGAGTTTCTAGTCTAGGGGGACAGAAAAGTAGCAGCCCCGAGTCCTGCCCTCAGGGAAGCCCTTGTCTGGAGGGGGGGGACTGAGAAGAAGCAGCTCTAGGTCCTGACTTTAGGGGAAATTCTAGTCTATGGGTGGGAGAGAGAGGGAGAACAGCCCCAGGCCTCAGGGAGCTCATATTGTAGTCTCCATTCAGTATAGCAATGAGGAGAGGTGAGCAACATTGCCTCTTTTAAAAAACAATTTTATTGTTATCATTTACTTTTATATCATTGCCAATATCACCTTCGCTTTCCCCCTCTAAGAGAACCACCCCTTGTAAAAAAGAATAGAAAGGACGGGGGAAAGCAATATGCAGTGTTCTACACCTGTGGCCCCCCACCTCAGCAAAGAAGTGGGGAAATATCTTCTCCCACCTCTTCTTATTCTTCTTTGGAGGGGGGCAGTCAAGACAGTTGGGGTTAAGTGACTTGCCCAAGGTCACACAGCTAGTGTGTCAAGTGTCTGAGGCCGTATTTGAACTCAGGTCCTCCTAACTCCAGGGCCAGGGCTCTATTCCCTGCACCACCTGGCGGCCTCCTACCTCCTACCTCTTGTTTGGGCCCCAGCTTGATCATTAAGATGGCCCTGAATTGTGTCCGTTAAAGTCATCTGGTGGATTGCTTTCCTGGTTCTGCTTCCTCTACTTGGCATCAGTTGATAGAAGTGTTTCTCCGCATTAAGCATATTCATTTCTTTTGATCACATGGCAATATTCTACATTCACTAAGCATAGCTTGTTTAGCCATTCCCAATCATAGGATCACAAATTGAGAGCTGAAAGGGACTGGAACCAACCCCTTCACTTTACAGGTAGGGATACTGAGGCACAAAGGGGTTAAGTTACCTAGCTAGGAAATATCTGAGGCAGTATTCGAACTCAGATCTGCAGGACTTCAATGAAGTACTATCCATCATACCGCACTGCATCTACTTTGAAATATCTGGTTCTTTATTGTCTTCCAGTCATTTCAGACTCTCTGTGACCTCATTTGGGGATTTTCTTGGCAGAGATATGAGTGGTTCACCACTTTCTTTTCCAGTTCATTTTATAGATGAGGAAACTGAGTCAAACAGGGTGAAGTGACTTGCCCAGGGTCACACAGCTAGTAAATGTCTGAGGCTAGATCTGAACTCATGTTTTCCCAACTCCAGCCGGCTGCTCTACCCACTATTCCAGCTAGCTGCCCCATGCTCTTTGCTCCCTTCAAAAGTGCAGTTATATTTGGGGGTCTGCAGGCCCCTTCTTGTCATTGTTGTAATTCTGGAAGCCCTTTAGAGAGTCATGCCAGCCTGGGGAGAAGCTGAGGCTACCATGGACCCATTGGACCTGTTCTATGAGAAGACTGAAACCATCGGTTTCTGAGGGTCCCAGGACAGCCAGAGAAAGCCTCATTGGCTCCACATTCAAGCTGGGCCCGGGCAGGGGGCCCACCCCACTCACATGCACGGCTCTTTTTTGGCCTCCCTCCCTCAGGAGGCCCATACAGTGCCTTCCACTCCAATGCTCACCAGTCCGAGACAGGGGCTTTGGGGGACTGCAGACTTCATATGAGTTAGGAGTGTGGCATGGCCCCCCAAGGTGTGCAATCCTAAGCTTCATTAACTAAGGCAGAGGGTGCAGAATGAGGGGGAAGGTGACCCCAATGGGGACCCTGCCTCAGGATAAGCTGAAGAAACCAAAGAAGAAAAGGCCGGGGAGAAGGGGAGGGGGCATCGTGGTCATTTTCAGTTATTTAAATGACTGCCACGTGCAAGGGGGCTTAGCCCAGAGGGCAGAACCAGGAGGAAGTGGCATAGAGGTCAGTTTTCATCTGGATGCAAAGAAAAACTCTCAAGATGGGAGGTCACTCTCCCCTTGCTGCCTTGTCACAAGGCTGCAAGACCACAAGCAGGGTACACTGGGGGGAGTGGAGGATTCTTGGGCATCCCATGGCCCGAGTTCCTCCCAGCTGAGAGACAGAGACAGAGATAGAAACAGAGACAGACAGAGAGGGCCAGAGACAAAGACAGAGAGGAGAAACAGGGAGACAGAGAGAGAAGAAACGGGGAAGGGGGTAGGACACACAGAGAGACAGAAAGACAGAGACAGAAGCTTAGAGAGATGGAGAAAGACAGAGACAGGGAGGAAAAAGAGAGGGGGAGAGAGAGATAGAGACACAGAAAGAGACAGTCACATAGGGATGGGGAGACAGGCGAGCGTGCTTGTGACTCCAAAGCCCTGCCCGGCCTCCTGCCCAGTCGGACGCTGCCTCCTGGCCCTGCGCCCGCAGGTTTTGCCCTGACCGGAGCTCCCAGTTCCCAGCCCCGCACGTCCTCACTCAGGGCCGAGCGCTCTGAGCATGCAGCCTGTGTCTCTGGAATGTCGGCTTAGGTTTGTCTGTCTTGTCCCCTGATTGGCCAGAGCCATCTCCTTGGAAACCGAGGCCGAGTGGGCTCCACTGTGAGTGTCCCTGATGTGTGTCCAGCCTTCCATAGCTGGGAGCTGGGCACAGGCTGTCTCCTGTCCCCTGACACTGGGGATGGAGCCCAGGCAGCCAAGCTGGCTTCTGGGTGTCAGGCACAGGGGAACTTGGGAGCGACTTGGCCCCTGGAGAAGGGGAGGTGGTGGCCCTGCTGTGCGGCAGACCTCACCTGGACAGCGACTGTGGCTCCTGCTGCCCTCCCCTGCAGGGACAGGCACCTCCAGACAAGGACCCAGTGGCCTGGGCTCCAATGGCCCCCATTTTGTCCTTAGTTATGTCCCCTGGATGAGTGGCTTCTTCTCCTCCCTGAGCCCTTGAGGCACTCACCCTGGGTTCTTTCGAGGCCTATGGAGCCCTTAATGGCCAGAGAGACAGTTGCCCCCATGGCCACTCTCACTGTGGCTAACGTTGACCTTTCACCCACAGATACCACACCCATTTGCAGTTTCCAAAGCTCTCCTGTGTCCTCCGATGGCTTCCGGTCTGATACTTTCATTAGCCGGGGAGGGAGGAAGGGCAGGGCTTATTCCCCTTATTTAGCAGATGAGAAACGAGATGTCTGGCTCAAGGTGTCTCAGTAGTGCAGCTTGGACCTGAACCCAGGAGTCCTGGCTCTTGGTCTTTGATGTGTCAACACAAAACAAAAGGGCACAGCTGGGGTCTCTCACCTGGACTGGGCTTCTCAGGGAGGTCAAGGCCAGGCTTAGGGATAATTGGGAGAGGGGATTCAGAGGCCTGGACACCCGAATCCTGGAGTCTCTGCTGTCTCCTGGAGCTATTGGAGGGGAGAGGACACTGGCCTTTCTACTGCCCTCACAGTGGTCACAGGCAAGCCTGAGTCGGGGGCAGAACCAGGCAGTTACAATGACAAACTGGACCTGATCTCAGAACCAATGGCCTTGCCACGAGGCCTGTGCTGTCTGAGAAGGGAATGAGGGCCAGTGGCCAGCCTCTAGTAGGGATGCTTTAGAAGGGCTTCCTGTTCTGAGTCTGGTCAGGCTCATTGGCCTCGGATGTCCTGTCCAAGCTTCTGGGCTTTGCTGGGGATAGGAGGGACAGGTGCTTGCTTCCTGCTCCCCCTTCTTCCATCCCCCAAATTAGCCTTGCTCTTATTGGGGAGAAGGTTTTTTTTTTTTAATTAATTTGTTTACTTTTAGTTTACAAGATTCAGTTCCACAATCCCTTGAGTTTCAAATTTTCTCCCCTTCCCTCTCCTTCCCCCCTTCCCACAGAGGCATGAAATCAAGTATGGGATCTACAAATACCTTCACATTAGACATTAGTCAAGGTTGTAAAGAAGGATTATAACCTATGGAATGATCAGTGGGAAAGAGGAAACCAAACAAGAAAAAGAAACACAGCAGGTAGTCGGCTTCAGTCTGCATTCAGACTCTGGATGTGGACATCTCCTTCCATCATGAGCCTTTTGGAGTTGTCTTACATTGCTGAGAGGAGCCCCGTCTATCCAAGTTGGTTGTCACATAGGTTGTGTCTGTGATTGTGTACAGATTTCTCCTGGTTCTGCTCTTCTCACTCAGCATCAGTTTATAGGTCCTGAAGTCCGTCTGCTCCTCGTTTCTTATAGCACAACAGTATTCCATTACATTCATATTCCACAACTTGTTTGGCCATTTCCCAACTGATGGGCATCCCCTTGACTTCTCATTCTTTGCCATCACAAAAAGAGCTCTTATGAATATTTTTGTATATACGGATCCTCCTCCCACTTCTATGGTCTCTTTTGGATACAGCCCTAGAAGTGGTATTCCTGGGTCAAAGAGCATGAAATTATTTATAGCCGTTTGTGCATAGTTCCAGATTGCTCTCCAGAATGGCTGACTCAGTTCACAACTCCACCAACAATGCATTAGTGTTCCAGTTTTTCCACATCCTCTCCAGCATTTATCATTTTCCTGTTTTGTCATCTTAGCCAATCTGACTGGAGAGATGTGGTACCTCAGAGTTGTTTTGATTTGCATTTCTCTAATCAATGGTGATTTAGAGCATTTTTTCATATGCTTATAGATACCTTTAATTTCTTCCTCTGAAAACTGCCTGTTCATATCCTTTGACTATTTATCAATTGGGGAATGACTTTTATTCTTATAGATTTGACTCAGTTCTTTGTATATTTTAGAAATGAAGCCTTTATCAGAGACACTGATTGTAAAAATTCTTTCCCAGTTTCCCACTTCCCTCTTAATCTTGGTTATATTGGCTTTGTTTGTACAGAAGCTTTTCAATTTAATGTAATCAAAATTATCTATTTTGCATTTTATAATGCTCTTTAACTCTTGTTTGGTCATAAAATGGGAGGGTTTTTTGTGAGCTTTGGGGAGGTGGGTGGGCTAGGCTAGATTATTCCTTTTGAAGGGTCCAAATTTATCTTTCTAGATGGTCTTGGGTATAAGGAGCCCCCAGTGTTTGCCTGGCCTTCCGCTCTGGTAGGGACCATTTTGGACCTGTGATTTCACTCCCAAGAGTGGTCACTCCCTCCACCAATGCAGGTCGGACCCTTCTCTGAACCTTGGGAGTCTCAGAGAGTCGCTTAAAGGTTAAGGGACAGTATGGGTCTGAGGCAGGACTTGAACTCATGTTTTGTTTTGTTTTGTTTTATTTCAAGGCCAGCTCCCTATTCGCTGTGTACACGCCTCTCTAGTATCTATCTTCAAAAAGACAGTCTGCTTGGAGTCAGCTGGGAGTTAGGAGAGCAGAGCTGAGCAGAAAGCTCCCTCTGCACCCAATCAGAAGAAGCGGGAGGAAAGAGAAAGCTCAGGAGAGAGATCTTCAGCCAGCCCCGCCTGTCATTTTGGGTCTGGAACCAAGGAATGTGGGTTTCTCCCCCCACCCAAGCCATTGGCCTATAATCTAGGGGCCATGGCTAGAGCAGTGGGTGACTTCCCTCACCCCATGTCCACTGTCTGGGGAGGACTGTGACCCCAAAGCACTGGGTTCCATTGTGGTCACCATAAATCAGTAGGGAAACTGATTAGCTGGAGGGCATCCAGTCCAGAGGAATGGGGAAGGACCTGGAGCTCCTTCAAGGCTGTCCTAGGGAAGAGGGCTGGGGGAAAGTCTGGGGAACACTGTCAGGATGCCCACCCAGTGTCATGGGAACTTCTTACAGAGAGCATATCTGCAGAGGGTGAAGAACTTCTGGTAGGCTTCAGCAAAGAGAGGGGAGAGGAAGAGAGGCAGAGAAAGAAGGGAACCTTAGGTGACGGGCAGTGGCAGGGAGGGGGTGGGCAGAGAAGGCAGGCCCAGAGCTCTCCTCGGTCCCTGTTAGTGAAGGGTATGGTGGGGACTTTCTCTAAAAGTGATGTCCTTTCGTAGTAGCCCAAGCCTAAGAGAAAGGAAGTGGTGAAGACAGTGTAGACAAAGGACTTTTGTCTTAGGGTCCCCAGCTCTGGCTTGGAGCTTTTCACATAGTAGGTGTTTCAGAAATTCTTGATGGAGTAATTCAAATCAAACTGAATTGATTGTGAACAGCCAGGAGATCTGGGGCTCCCTATGAACATCAGAGGGCCGGGGTGGGGGGTTAACTAAACTTCATTTCTCTCCCAGCCTGCAGGGTGGGGGCTCAGCATGCATCACGGGAGGTGAATGGGGTTTAAGTGAGGCAGAGCTGTGCAGTCGTCAGCCTCACGCTCTTTTCTGGAGGAATGGAAGTCCAGCAGCAGGATCAGAGTCTGCCACTGGTGATGGCCAGGTGCAGTGGGTGACCTTGACGTTTTCAATGTCTGACCAAGCTCTGAGCGCCTGCTTCAGCCGCCCACCCATTCTGCGAGAGACAGTCTTCACATGTAGACATACCCCCAACTCATGCACAGGTTTGAAACCCTCGGTTACCCTCTGTCTGGCTCAGCCCATCTGCTGAGGTGGTTTACCGTGGTGGTGGTGGTGGGGGGGGGGCATTGTCCAGGCTGCAGCTTCTTGGAGCCACAGGGGAAAACTGGGTGAAAGTGGCCACCAAAGTGGGATGAGCAGCCCTGAGAAGGCTTTGGCAAGTCCTCCCTCCAGAGATGCTGGTCTTCCGGAACACCCGCAGCACCCATGCTTCAAACTGGCTGTTCCCACTGCTGTGTCAGGCTCCTTGGACAAACTCCCATTCACACATACTACCTCAGACACTGAGGGCAAGTCACTTAACCTCTCTGCCCTTCAGTTTCCTCGTCTGTAAAATGGAGATGGCAGCCCCTCTCTCCCAGGGTGAGATCCCATGTGCAGAAGTGCATGGGAACCTCAAAGAACTTATCACCATCATCCCCATCATCACCCCAGCTTGGCCTTCATCCCTCTGTCTGAAATTCTCAAAGTGAGAGGTGGGATTGGGGGGACTGGCGTGAGCTCTGAGCCTGGGGCCTCATCCCTAGGGCTGGCCAGACATGACGCTCTTGGGGCCTTGGGTTCCCATTCTGTAGTGGGAGTGTTAGGGAGGGTGCTCGATGGCTCCCTTCTAGTTCCTGGGATATTTTGGAGCCTGGTTTCCTGGTCCCCAGCTCCTGGCCCTTGCTCTCTCTTCTCATTCTCCTCCTCCTCCTTCTCCCAGAGCACTGTGAGTTTTGAGGCAAGTTCCCCCAAACTCCTCTCTGCCCAGGCAGGCCCTGCCAGGACACCAGGAGCCTGGTGCCAGGTTGGGCCCAAAAGGAAGCTGTGTCCGGCTCCAGCTACAGTGTGGCTGAGTGCTTCTGGCCTGGGATCTCATACAGGGGTAGTGCCATCTGACCCCTGCTGACCACAGGGAGCTGTTTGTATGGGAGGCACCCTGGCCAGGGGGGCAGCTTCCCAATATCTGCCCCTCATTAGCTGGCCTGCTCAGGCCTCTCAGTCTGAGCTTGGTTCTAGGACAAGGCAGTGTCTCAAGAGAGAGCTCTGAGGGTTTTGGTAAAGTCAGAGTCTTCGTGACCCAGCATGGCACTGCCCACTGCCCACTGCCCACAGGCTGGGTGACAACAGGATATAGGCTCTGTGCTCTGAATGTTCAACTCAAGGGACTTTTGTGGATCTCTGCCACCTTGTGCCCAGTCCTATGCTGAGATGCTGTGGGGGCAGGGGGTCGTGGAGCTGCTGGTGACTCACCTCCGGGGCCCTCTCCAGTGGTTGTGCAACCTGAGGGATGGTCAGGTTGGAATAATAACAATCCCATCTCCATACTGTGGTTGGTACTTTCTTGTGCCTTACCTTAGAGAGTAATTGGATATAGAATCTGAGGAAAGGGGTTGTCAGAACTGGGAGGGGGCCTGAGAACAAGGGATGTCAAGGCTGGGGAGAACCTTAGAATAGGGATGTCAGGGCTGGGAGGAACCTTAGAATATTGGATGTCAGGGCTGGGAGGGACCTCAGAACAGGGGATGTCAGGGTTGCAAGACCACCTCCCTCATTTTTACATAGGGAAACTGAGGCCCAGACAAAGATATGGCTCCTGTTTGCCTGCTGAGCCTGTTTGGATCCCTGGATCCTGAGCGCACCCCTCCCCGTCCTGCCTAGTCCGCTCTGATCCCCTGCCTGACCACTCCGGACCATTCTCTGCACTCCATTCACTCCAGACCCTTTCCCTGCACTCCCTGACCCCAGGTACTTGCAGCCACAAGGTGCATAAATTCTATAGACTCCAGAATGTCAGAGAAAGGCCGCCAAATGTGAAGAATCAAAGGACACCCCTCCAGACCCAGCAGCCCCTGAGCTTTCTTTAAAAAACAAAAGATACTTGGTTTGTGTTGACATCACCCTCATTTCCCAATGTTTCTCTCCCTTCTTCCCTTCTCAAGGAACTGGTTCAGCAAACACAATAGTCAGAATTTGTGGGGGTCTTCAAGGTTTGCAAAGCATTTTACAGATAACTTATTTGATCCTCACAACAACCCAGGGAGGGAGACACGGTTATTATACCCATTTTACAGATGAGGAAACAGAAGCAGACAGAAGTTAAGAGACCCACAGCTAGTAAATGCCTGAGTCTGGATTTGAACTCAGGTCTTCCTGACTCCAGGTCCAACGCTCTGTGCACTGCAACACTGAGCTACCTGTAACATAACCAACATATGGACAAATTCTGACTTTATATATGGTACTTCATACCCAGAGAACTCACCCTTGCAAAGAAGTGGAGGAAGGTAATTTCATTCTTTCTTTGGGTCCTTATCCCTTAAGCAAAGTTTCCTAGACCTAACTGGGCCCCCACTATTCTCCCTAGGCTAGAAGAGGGAGAGCAAATTTATTACATGGTATTCACCTAAATGCCTTTGGGGTCAAAAGTTTACCTAGGGCTAGGTGATTAGGGCGCTGTACCAGGGTGCTAAATTGTAGAGGGCATTGACCATACTAGCACCCCTTCGACAGTTTAGAAACAGATGAGTTTAGTACCTAGGTTGGAAAATAATTAGTTAAATTAACAATGACCTTGTGGGCCCTGGGTCTCTTTTCTGTCTCCAACTGAAATTATCTTAAAATTATTCAGGGGCACAGTCCTTGCTTTAGGCACCAAAACTGCTAGTGGTGGCTCTGTTTGCAGTCCCTAAGACTAGGCATCTTTCAGGGCAAGTCACCCCAGACCCATTACACTCATCACTCTTCTTTTCTCCAGCCAAGAAAAAAGACAAAGCATTTATGGCATTGTTTATCATCACTTAAAAAATCAAAATAAGTTAACCTTGCCTAGAGGAAACCCAGACCCCCATTTGTAAAAGATAGTCACTCTCCTTATATGTATTTTTCAGGTTAGGAACCAAGGTCTAGAGCCTTGCCTGAGAAAGGAATTAGAACCAAGGGGTTCTGACTCCCTTCCCTGTGTTACCTTCCTTGCCCCAAGCCTCCCTGCTTTCTAGCCTACAATGAGAGTCTGTCTGTTTTTGTGTATATGTCTCTTTCTGTCTTTCTTTCTGTCTCTGTCTTCTCTCTGTTGTCTCTCTCTCTCTCCCCCTCCCTCCCTCTCTCCCTCTCTCCCCCTCCTTCTCTCCCTCCCTTTTCCCTTATCTCCTTCCTTCAACTCCAACATTATTCCCTTGACAGTAGACATTATTTTCATTTTGGTTCTGTATCCCCAGAGCCAAGCGAACACTTGACTTATTTACTAAGCTGAGAGAGAAGGTGGCTGAAGGCAAAACTGGTTTAGAATATAAAGTTGTTTGGAAGATCTCACAAAGAAGGATGATGGAAGGTGATGGGCTGCATCATTTCACAAAACAGAGAAAGCAGGGATGGAGGATAAAAACAGCTCAAAGAGAGGTTGATGAGAGACCCAAGTAAACAAACTAATCCCAAGGACATTTAAGAATGAAAATGGAAGGGCTGAAAAAATGGAGGAAAAATGGAAAAGATCTGGAGAAGAGTTGGTCTCTGCCTTCCAGGATATAGAGCCAACACATCT
The DNA here is from genome assembly GCA_011680675.1 of Gymnobelideus leadbeateri. Lineage (NCBI taxonomy): Eukaryota > Metazoa > Chordata > Mammalia > Diprotodontia > Petauridae > Gymnobelideus > Gymnobelideus leadbeateri. The sequence goes on along the minus strand of WOXC01008744.1, from coordinate 169,858 downwards.
GGACTCCACTACATATTCTTGGACATGCTTGTTATGAAGGCAGTTGAAAATGCACTAAAGAGATGAGAAAAGAAGATGGATAAAACCAAGTATCTACACAGAGTCAATCAGTTAACAAACTCTTACTATGTACAAACCACTGTATTAATCATTGAGAATGCAGATGCAAGAAGTACAGAAAATGAAGGACAGTCTCTGGCCTTGAGTGGGGGTGAAACAATACATGAAAAGAAGGTGGAAGAGGGTGGTGGTGATGATTAAGTCCTGAGTGCAGCCTGGTGAGAGGGGAAAAGATGGCTGGGATGGGGAGCCCTCCTTACACCACCCTAGACCCACAGCCCATTGGCAGAGGACTCTCTCCTGGTCAGCGGAGATTGATGCCCCATACCTGCATGAGGGGCAGGCTTGAGTTAGTGAGAGCTGGAGAGAGGGCAGGTTCATTGTCTTCAAGCCCTTGAGTCTCTATACTTGCTTTGGGTACTCCTACCTTCCATCTTCAAGAGAAGATGGACTATGCCAACCCCAGTCTGGTTGCTGAAGAATCATGTGTATTGTGTTGTACTAGAATAAGTCGATGAGAAGAAGCCAACAGTCTCACTTTATGTCCCTACCCCCAGCCTGCTGCACTGTCGACTTTGGACCATTCCCCTTGGGTGAGATCTAGTACATTTTCTCTTCTTCGAGATCTCACTCCCAAAGGAACAGCTCCTTCACTCTGGCATATGTTCTCCTATATAGACCTTCTCTGATTTCTGTTTTGCTATAATTTGGTTAAATGGGTTTCTTTGCTATTCATTTTGTGTGTTCATTATGGAATTGATATTTTGTGGGAAGGGAGTCAGGTCTTGAATACAATAAGACTTGGGTTCTATTCTCCCCATTAATAAAAGCAATCAGAAGTTTAGCACAAATTTGAAAACCACCTTCCATAGACTAAAAACATCTGAAAGAATACACAGAAGTCTAACCCAGTAGCCCTTCTCTCTGGGGAGAGCAAATGGTAGCTTCTGACCCCAACCTATCACTTCCCTTTCTGGCAGGAATGAAAGTCTTGAAGAAGGGTGGCGGGGGAAAGAGGCTAGAGATGTCTACTCTACCTCCCTTTGAGTCATACAGTGACACCCCCATGCTACATTTGGGGGAAAGTTTTTGCTGCCCTTAAGTGGAGTTTTTTGGAAAAGCTATCCTACAAGAGTCTCCTTTGGTGGAGGGTTCTTCCAAGGGTGAATTCTATAAGGGGAGCTGTGATGTAAGTAGAACATTTGTGAGGACACTGAGGATGTGATTCACAAGGGATCAGAAAAAGAGGATGATACCAAAGGAATGGGGAATAATCCAAGACCTTATTAACATTAGAAAAGACATAACTTTTCCAGTTATGCCTACTCTTCTGTATATGTATATGTACACATATACATGTATATATACATATATTTGCACACATATACACAGGGTATGAGAACCACCTACAAATGCATTGAAGACATCCTCCATAAGAAAATTAGTAGGAAACAGGAAGGCTTCACCACGCAATATTCCAGCATAGACTGACCACCTCTTTACCATCACACATCTAGCAGAAGGTTATAGAGAGAATACAAGGTTTCCGTGGCGCTTTGTTATTCGCAGATTATGAAAAGCATTTTATTTGGTAGAACAAAACACCACCTTCCAGGCTGTCTCTAAATAAGATGTCTCATCCATACATCAAAATCATTCAAGATGCTTTGACGAATATAAAACTAGGAATACTCCTGTTTAATGACCACCTGATCATAAGTATCAGATGAGGAATAAAATAGGGAGGTATAGGCTCACCGGTGGTCCTTGCCATTGTGCTGAAGGACATCCAGAGCAGAGTTGAAGTTGAAGGGGTATTCCCCGGGGCTGTGAGAGTTCACCAAATGCCCTGTTTGTAGATGACCTTGTGCCAGTCGAACCAAACCCAGAATGCTGCAGAATCTCCTGTCAGAGATCTATGATCACTCAAAGGAGTTTGGCCTGCCCATCTATACAGGAAAGACCAAGTGGATGAAGAGCACCCACGTAACTAGTTCATTTATCTGTATATCTGCAACAGACAGATGGAAAGTCAAGTGGGCTCAGAAGTGAAACAGAGAGCATTCTCAAGCTCCTTCAAAGGCCCCAAACTTCTTTGAAAAAGAAAAGTCCGTCTTTTTTTCATATCAAGATCCTATAAGTGCTATTATATGTCTGTGAGACACGGGGCACGATGATCTCCGAAGAATTATAAGTGACTTTCACACAGAGAGCAACATGTTCCCAGGGAGGAACTTTGAAGAGCAGGAGAAAAGCCTGTTGTGAGGGACATAGGGACCCAAGGAGAGAGGACAGGTTGGCCAGTCATCGTGGGCAACAGGGCCCTAGAGTCCTGGGTGTGTTAGGAGAGAGTGGGGAAGGCCCCCAGAAGGCCATGTGAGTTATACCTGGAAGCAGCTGAGGGCGTCCCCAGCACCCCACAGGGGGTCTGGCACATGGGAGGCATTCAGAAGTGCTCCCTCCACTCAGAGGGATTCTGTCTGTGTCTGTCTGTATGTCTCTGTGCCCATGTTTGTGTCTATCTTTCTTTCCTTTGTGATTTTGTCTCTATCTTCCGTGTCTCTGTCTCTCTGGTTCTGTCTCTGTTGCTTTGTCTCTCTCTTTGTCTCTGTCTCTTTGTCTCTGTCTGTCTCATTCTCTTTATGTCCCTCTCTCTGTCTTTCTCTTTGTGTCTCTGTCTGTGTGTCTCTCTGTCTCCTCTCCTCTTCTCCTTCCCTCCCTCTCTCTCTTTAGCCTTCTATTTCTCTACCCCTTCTGTCTCTTCCTCTCTCTCTGTCTCCTCTTTCCTCTTTCTTCCTTCTCTCTCTCCTCTCTCTCTCTCTCTCTGTCTCTCTCTCTGTCTCTCTGTCTCTGTCTGTCTGTCTGTCTGTCTCTCTCTCTCTCCTCTCTCTCTCTCTCTCTGTCTCTCTGTCTCTCTGTCTCTCTGTCTCTCTGTCTCTCTCTGTCTCTCTCTGTCTCTGTCTCTCTCTCTCTCTGTCTCTCTCTCTCTGTCTCTCTCTCTCTGTCTGTCTCTCTCTCTCTCTCTCTCTCTCTCTCTCTCTCTCTCTCTCTCTCTCTGTCTCTGTCTCTCTCTCTCTGTCTCTCTCTCCCTCCCTCCCTCTTCCTCTCCCCTCCCTCTCTCTTCCCCTCCCTCCCTCCCTCCCTCCCTCCTCTCTCTCTCCATCCCTGCCTCTCCGTCCCTCGCTATCTCCATCCCTCTCCAGAGCCCTCAGCTCCATGAGTCAGGACGTGAGTCTCATTCATGTGATATTTTCAGCCGCACTGTTGCTGCAGCTCACTGTTCCTTCCTCCTCTGGCTCATAATAGAAATGCTGAGTCGCGTCAAGAGCTCAAAATAGGGATTGAGGGAGTGCGGGCGGGAGCCCGGAGGAGCGGGCCCAGCGGGGCCTGCCCATCGCGGAGCAGCTTGGCACAGGCTCTGATCTCCACTCCTTTCCCAGTCACACTCACATGATGGCTTGTTTCGTAACCACTCGTCAGCTGCCCCGGAAACCAGGAGTCCTTGATAGGGAGGTGTTTGACCCTTTCTTCTGAGGAACCCAAGAGCCGCAGGCTTTCTGGGGAGTCTGGACCCCAGAATACGTTCGGACCGGCCTCCCGCCTGCTGCGAGCATCTCTTCCCAAGCCTCCCTGGCCGCTGTGGGATGCCCTTCAGCGGCGGGGAGCTCACTCTCTCTGGGGTGGCCCATTCCATCCTTGCACAGGCTTCACGGTTTAGAAAATCCCCTTCAGTTCACCTGAAGTCGGCTGCGGCTTCCCTCCTCCTCCTTCCTCGCTCCCGGATGATCCTTGTCAGTGCCTGGCACACAGTAGGTGCCCGATGGCCTGGCTCATCGCTGTGTGTGTCTTCTGTATGGCTAGGCAGATGTCCGTGCTCTCTGCCCCATTAGAACATAAGCTGCTGGCGGCTGAGATTGTCCAGCTGCTTCTCTTTGACCGCAGCACTTAGCGCAGGGCTCGGCACGTAGCAGGTGCATTAACAAATTGTTGATGGAAAGCAGCAAACACATCCCCGGAGTCTTCTCTCAGCCAAACGCCCCCTCCTCTTACAGCGCAGCTCCGGCTCTCTCTGCCCTCCTCCTCGGTGACCTTTCTGGATTCTGGTACCCAGGACCAGACGCCACCTGCAAGACGCGGTCTGACCAGGACAGAGGGCATGAGGACTCAGGGGCCTTGAGCTGGAAAGGGTCAAAGAGCTTCAAACCCTTCCTTTTGCACTGGGAGAAACTGAGGCCCAGGCAGATTAAGAGCTTTGCCTACAGTCATTCAAGGGACAGAGGGGGAAAGGAATAGGCATCTACAGCACCTACTATGTGACAGACATGGTGTTCAGTGCTTTTACCAATACAGTCTCATAAAAACCCGAGAGATAGGTGTGGTTATCATCCCCAGTTAACAAATGAGGAAACTGAGGCAGGCAGACATCAGGTGATTCACACAGGGCCACAGGGTCAGTGAGGCAAGATTTGAATGACCTGACTCCAGGCCCAGTGCTCCATAAGAAGGCCCTAGGTCTTCTGATTTTCAGCCCAGTGTCTTTGCCCTTATCTAAGAAGCCAAACTGGAGGAGGCCATTGAATCCACCCCAGATGGGGAATCCCTCCATCACCCAGGCAAAGGGGTCATCCATCATATGCCTCTGTCAGTCAGTCAAGGCTCCATTGGCCCAGATTGCACAGCCCGCCATGGTTCCCCCTTCTCCAGCACCAGCAGTCCTGTCCAGTGTATCCTCCGTCTTGTCTGGCCTCTGACATCCCTTCTGTGTGAACCTCATCCCCTCTGTTACTTATGGGAAAGTGGAGTGGGGTGGGGGTGGGGCTGCCTGGACACTCGGTGGTTGTCCCTGGTGACCTATGAGGTGCAAGAGCAGCCAACAGCACCCAAAGGAAGACAGACTGGCACTCTACCGCTAACAACCATTCCAGGAAGTCCAGTTCAGAGGTCCCACCACAGCCTCATGACACAGGTGCAGAAGCTTCTCTCTCTCTCTCTCTCTCTCTCTCTCTCTCTCTCTCTCTCTCTCTCTCTCTCCTCTCCTCTCCTCTCCTCTCCTCTCCTTTCCCCCCTTTCCATTTCTCTGTTTCTCTCTGTGTGTCTCTGTCTCTATTTCTCCCATTCTGTCTCCTTTCTCTTTGTTTCTGTTTCTCTGCCCCGTTCTTTGTCTTTCTTCTCTCTGTGTCTCTCTCTTTTCTCTCTGTCTCTTTCTCTGTGTCTCTCTGTCACTGTCTTTCTCTCTCCCTCTCTGAATAAATTCAGGCCCAGAGAGGTTAAAAGTGACTCATCGAGAGTCACATAGATAGAAGGTGTTAAAGTTAGGTCTTCAATTCAAGGCTCTTTTCAACCAAGCCTTTGCATTGAGGTCTTTGCACTAGACCACACTGCCTCTTGGGAAAAGGGGTCCAGTTATAAGACTGTAGAATGCCTCAGTTTCTTCATTTGGAAATTGGAGGTGCCACTGGCAGCTCTGTCCTGTTCCCTGGGATGCCTTGAGGTTCTAAAATGGTGAACGTGGAAGAGCTTTGTAAAGGATGGCAAGGCTGCTTGGGCTGTCATAAGGAGGGACGCCATGGCTGCCAGGCTGGGTCAGAGGCCAACACCAGAGTCAACCAGGGGCATTTCAAAGAAATTTGGAATCCTGCCAGCTCAGCTTTCTCCCTTCCAACTCTACGAAGTGGGAGGCAACGCCAGGCTTCCCCATCTTTCTAGAGTCCTGGCTTTCTACTCTGCCCCCTGCCACACCTGACTTTGCTTTGTACTTACCAATGACATGCCAGATGACCCCCAGGAGACTATAAGTTCTTTGAGGGCAGCACTGGCTTATCTCCTGCTTTTGTATTTTGACTTTCTTATGGTCCAGGCACTTAATAAATATGGAGTCGAATGAGGAGATGGAGGTGGGGCAGCTTGGGATAGATCAGACCCCTCTTCACTCCACTCACCTACCTCCAATTATAGGAACCTCGGCAGGACAGAAACTCTGGCCAATTCTTTCTTTATTCTTAGATAAAGAGTCTTGCTCTGAACCTCTGGCTCCTTTCCATCCTGGACATGTGAGCTGGACAGGAAGATCATGTTTTTAATCACTGTTCCCCAAGCTAAGAGTCAGTCCCCATCTTCCATTTCAGGCTCCTTTCTACAGTCCCCTGTGGCATAAAGAAGAGCCCCTTAGGGACCAATTAGTTCAGCCTCAACCTCTATATTTTAGAGAAAATCAATTAACCTATCAACAGCTGCCTAGAAATATGCTCTAGCTTTGCAGGTGGTGAGGCAGAGAGAAGAGGAACAGTCTAAGATTCTGCCTGCAGGGAGCTCCTAGTTTGGGAAGAGATGGAAGAACACTGTGGAAGCTGAAACCTAGAGCCTGGAAATAATTCACCTAAGGCCACCAGCCAAATTAACAGCAGATCAGAGACTAGAATCAAGTTTTTGCTGAATGTCAACTTAGGGCTCATGGTAATTCAATTAAACATTTATTCTCCTGGCCAAAAAATTACAATTTATCTAAAAAATGATTCACTGTACCCTAAATGCAAGCAGGGTGTGATGGGACCAGTTTGAACTGACTTGCTCAGGGGAACTGATTGCTAAATTTTCAGTTGGAATAGTTACACTTCAGGAATAGGCAAAGGCCCCAAACTGGGGCTCGATTTCTTGTTTTGTGGTTTGTCTAGATTTAAGAAAGTGATGGAGAAATTATTAAAAATGTGGATTAAACTTAAGTATATTGGGTGTGCATTTTTGAAGAGATGGTTGTTAAACATTTGTCAGCACACCCCTGGATGCAAGGATGGTTCAATAAGTAATGTGTTCCTATTAAAAGAAAAATATCCCTAAATACATGCTTATATCAATAAATAGAGAAAAAGTCATTAACAAAGCACAACACTCATTCATGCAAAAACCCCTACAAAGTAAAAAAAAAATATGATTAAAAGTATATATCTAAAGCCAAAAGCTATTGTTATTGACAATGGGGCAATACTAGAAACTTTTCTAATAGAGGAGTAAAACACAGACACCCACTTTCCGAACTTTTATTTGACACAATTCTAGAAAAATTAGTAATAGAAATGACAAGGAAAATAAAAAGTCTAAAGATAGGCGAACAAGAAGCAAAACTTTCCCTATTTGCTCCAACAAGAGAGTTCACTTAGGAAATCCTAGGGAATCAGCAAAGAGACTGAGAAAGTCAAAGGCTTCAGTAAAGTTGCAGGCTGCCAAAGAAATCCCCAAATCTATAGCATTTCTACATAGCAATGACAAAATCTAGAAGCAAAGGACAGAAAAGGGAGCCCTTTTAAAAAGAACTACACAGTGCATGAAATGTCTGAGAGTCAAACTACTAAAGTATGCTCACTGCCTGTAGAGATACAGTTTTAAATGCTCCATGAAGAACAACCTAAGTGGAGGAATATTCAGTGTTCATGGTTGGGTCATGCCAATATAATAAAAAATAACAATACTATCAAGGTTAGTGTACAGATTTAGCATTAGACCAATCAAACCTCCAAAGGAATGCACTACAGAAAGAGAAAATAATAACAAAATTAACTTGGAGGAACAAAAGATCTACAGTATTAGGGAAAATAATGAAAAAAGGTATGAAAGGGGACCCGAATATGAATATGAAAGGGGACCAGAATTTCTAGAATTCAAACTGCATTATAAAGCAATAGTCATCAAAACCATTTGATACTAGCTGAAAAAAAGAAAAACAGATTGATGTAAAAAAGTAGACTAGACAAGAGAGAATAAAAAAATAACGTAACAATGATTTAGTGTTTAATAATTCTGAAAACATAAACAAGGAAAGAACTCTCTATATTTGACAAGAATTCCTGAGGAAGCTAGAAATCAATCAAGCAGAAATTAGGTTTAGACTAACACCTTACACCATACGACACAATAAATTCAAGATGGATACATGACTTGAATATTAAAGATCAAATCATTTAAAAATGGGAAGAGAGGAGGATTCCATACCTTTCACAGCTATGGGTGAGGTAGTTGGTGGGTGCTGATGAAGTCCCTGAGAGTGTATTGAGAGAAAGGAGGAGGCACAGGGAGCAGCCTTGGGCTCCATTTCTGTGAAGGGGATGGGAAACAAGCTGATTCGTGGTCAGACAGGAAGAGAACAAAGGGAGAGCAATGCTTTAAAATTCAGAGAGGAGTGTCCAGAGAGGTCAGCACAGTTAAAAGCTGCAGAAAAAAAATATAGAGAATGAGGACTGAGAAAAGAGGCCAGCGGCTTGTTAGTGACTGTGGAGGGATCAGTTTCAGGAGGGTCCCAGGGGCGGAAGCAAGAAGACATAGCCATACCCTATCCAAAGATGGGTACACAGATATTGGGGCTGCTTCCACACTGGGAACCCCTTGAGGACAGGGCCTGAGGCTGCTCTTTCTCTGTCTCCCCAAACACTGGTCTTGTTCACATGGGGAAAAGGTGAGTGCCCCAGCCTCCCTGCTGAGGGACCACACTGGCTAACAGCAGAGGGTACTGTACCCCAAAGAAGGTGGAGTCTCTGTGTCCCGTGGCCAGCAGGTGCCGCTGCTGTGCAAGCCTGGACCAGAGTCCGGGGCTGTGCCGCTTATCAATGCTCCTGAATAGCCTCAACACCCATTTCTCTATTGATTCTTCCCCACAGGTAGGAATAGCCCTCTGAGGCAGGTAGAAGTAGGCACCCTCCCCCCCTCTTTCCCTCCCTTAATATCCAGGGACGCCAGATCTCAGAGAAGTTGATGACTTGCCCAGAGACACACAGGCAGTGCACCTGGGACAGAATTTAAACCTAATTCAGAGTTCCTTCCACCATTCCAAGTGCTCCATAAACGCCAAGAGTCAGAGGTGCATTTGGGAGCCAGAGAGATCCCTTCTCCCTGGAGGAGCTATTCTTGGGGGGGGGGTGTCCTTTGCAAACATGCTTCATTATTATGGGAATGTTTTTTTGTTTTTGTTTTTGTTTTTGTTTTTTATCTTTTCACCTCCATCACGCCTCCGCCCCCTCCTCCAGTTGGGCCCTCCCTTGGGATGAAAAGAAAACAAAGAGAAAAAACATCCAGATTCTGAGACTGCCAGACACCAGGTCCAACAGGGACTGATTTCTGCCCAGTAGACCCCACCTTGTTGACACGGAGGAAGAGGAAGGTTTTGTTCTCTCTTCTCTGGGAACTCGGCTGGGTTTTCCATTCCTTGGGGTTCTACTTCCTCTTGCTGACCTTTTCTATACATGTCATTATTAAGTATGTTTTTTTCTTAGTTCTGCTAATTTTGCTCCGCCTGCATTTATACAAATCTTCCCACGTCACCCTAGACTTCTCATATCTATCACTTCCTACCACACAAGAATACTCCACTGTCTTCATACTCCATGACGTTTCCAGCCGTTCTCCAAGCTATGGGCATCCATGGAGTTTCCAGTTCTTGGCTCCCACTACAGGGCTATGTCTTTTCAACCTCGGTTTCTACTTTTGACTCCCTTGGGCATATGTGCAAATGGTGGGGTTTCTAGGTCAAAGGGTATGTCACTTTCCTTGCCTAAAGTCCAAACTGAACTCCAGAATGGTGGGACATTTCACAACTGGCCCCAATGGAGCATCAGGGTGCCAATCTTCCCACAAGCCAGCCAGTGTTGACTCTCCCATCATTCATCACAGAGGCCGTTCGGACGGTTAACCAACCAATCGGGGGATGAACTGGTCATCAGATATTTGTTAAGCACCTACTACGTGCCAGCCAAAGTGCTGGGCACTGGGACTTGCAAGAACAAGGACCAGCCAGTGCCTTTATTCTCACAGCAGGCACGTGGTGAAACCTCCGAGCTGCTGTGATTTGCATTTCTCTCACACGTCCCTATTTGGAGCTTGTTTTCATCAGGCTACTCAGAGTTAGTCATCTGTTTTGAGAAGTGTTTGTTCATCTCTGACCCTTTTAAGTCCCCTGGGGGAAATACCCCTCTTGCTACTGACCCTCCAGGGTTGTGATGGGGAAAGTAAGAGAAAGCTATTGGGGTTGGGGCTGCTGCCATCAATTCACATGGGTCCTTGGTCCCCAGGGAGTGCCCACCTCCATCCTGCTCTGCCTTCAGGGACCCGAGCACTTGCCCTCCCACCAGAGCTAGGTCTCCCTGCCTCAGAAATTCCCCCTTTACTTTGACAATATGAACACAAACCAGAGGTGGCCATGACTCCCGCCTAGCTGGTGAGCTCAGCCTCCTTCGAATGGCCAGTGACAGAGGCCCTCTTCCACGTGCCAAAACTTCATATGACCGAAGACAGTCTGGACCCCCGCCCCAATGGGTGAGAGCTCAGAGAACAAAGGCTTTCAGGAAGGAACCCTGGCTCTGCCTGCCACTGATCTGCTTGTGACCCCTCGGGACCTCAGTCTCCTAGCCTGAGCCATGGGCTCGTGAGCCCGGCCCATGAGATCAGGGAGGAGCTGAGAGAAACCTGTTATAATTAGCCAGAGCCTGCCCATGATCTCAGAGCCAGATACAGGAGCTGACGAGGAGCAGAGGATCCCACTCAGGGAGCTGAGCACACCCCCGGCCTTCCCTCAGCACCTCCTTTTAGAGCCTGAGTCAGTGAGCAGAGCTCAGGGCTGGGCTCCCTGCTTCTGCCAGAGCTATTTCAGGAGCCTCCTCCTCCACCTCCCTCCTACCCCCGGAATCTGTCTCCTGTCACTGACACCCCCAAGGGCAGCCGTGAGGGGGGAAGCAAGGATGGAGGTCCTGGGAGCTGGGGCAGAGCTGGGAGATGCCTTGGAGACCACTGAGCTCCCCTTATTACCAGTGGGGGAAACGGAGGCTCCAAGGGAGGGGTCCCAGCCTAGCTGAGGCCTTGGACCAGGCAGACAGCACGGCTTTGGAGTCAGAGGGCCTGGGTTTGAATCTCAGCTTTGCCCTAGTGGCACTGTGGGACCTTAGATGAGTCATTTCCCTTCTCTTTCCTGAAACTGAGGGCCTCGGTTTCCTAATTTGTTAAATGAAGATAGTGGTCTCTAAGGGCCCTTCCAGGTCTGAAATTTCATGTCTCCTGTTTACAAATCCAGAATTCACCAGCCTCCTCCTCTGGGTGTCAGTGTGAAATGAGGTGAGGTAGACCAGAAGGAAAGAACCACGGGTGGGAGGTCTCAAGGCTCAGGCCCCACTCCCCATTCCATTAATGTGTTGTATGACTTTGGAAAATCACACTCCTCTTTGGGACTCAGTTTCCCCATCTGTAAAATGAGGGAGCCCTCCAGCTAGGAACGTCTCAGGCCTGATTGGTAGCAGCAGAAACTCACCCCTCCGTTGGCCAGGGCTCTTGGGTGACCACTGTGGCTTGGGGGCTCCTGCCTCCCTGCCTTTCTCCCTTCTGGTACCATTGGGCCCCAGCTCGTCCCCACATGGGTCATGGGACTAGGCCTGAAAGAGGAGCTGTGAGGTAACCTTTAGGGCTGTTCTTCCCGAGGCAGCCTGCCCCTGCCCCTGCCCCTGCCCCAAGATCTGTGTCTTGGGCAGAAGAGAGAGGTCTCAGCTTCCCCCGGGATGGCCCTACCCTAGCTCCAATTACTGCTAAGTCCAATGCGGTCATTGACCCCACTCGGAGACTCTCCCTCCCCCTCCCGTTTTCCTGTGTCTAATGCCCTGGAATCTTCTGACTCATCCCCAGTCATGATCTGGGACGTCCTCATTTTACAGACTAGGAAACTGAGGCTTGGAAAGGGGCAGGGATCTGTCCAAGGTCACGTAGGGAGTTAATGGCAGAATGGTTATAAGCCAGAAGTGGCATCAGAACAGATGGTGAGATGGTCTTTTCTGATGGAACATGTGTGAATTAGCAGCTTTGGAGAGCAGGCCTACAGGGGTGGGCCCTGGCACCAGTCACTTGTACCGGGGGCCACAGACCTCTGGCTGTATCATATACTCATAAGGCCCAGGGCACAGACTGGCTTTTATTAACAAAATCAATGGCCCCAGGCCCCCGTAAGACACAGGGCTCCCACACACAACCTGGTTCAATTCGGAGGCCTGACTTCCAGGGGCTCCTCACTCTGAAGAAAGCTTAGGGAAAATTCCAGTCTGTTTCCCCTGATGTGAGAAACAGTGTCCCCACTTCCCACATGGGCACACAGCATATGCTGTGACACTGTGGGGACAGAATATGAGACAGTCTTTATTTCAGAAAATGCCCAGTATTCCACGGGCCCACAGGAAGCCACAACCCCAGGCAGAAACATGAGGTGCTCCCAGAAGGAAAGTGAGGACATTGTGCCCCCTGTTCTGCCCTGACCAAGCCGCCCCTGGCTACACGGTCTGGATCTTCTGCCCCGCTCCTCCCCAGGTCATGGCTTTGGTGCTTCTGCCACAGTCAGGAATCCTAGATGTAGAACGGGGAAAGAACCTTGGATGACGCCCCCCCTCAATCTTCCACAAGAGGGAAGTGCATTCCCCGAGGTCCTCTCTGATGAGATCAAACTTTTAGAAAGTGCACAATGCCTGGCACATAGTAGGCCCTCAATTAGTGTTGACTGGATTGGATCACAAAAACTCACCTCCGTGCACAGCCTCTCAGGCTATCCCCGGGGAAACTGAGACCTCTCTCTCCTGCCCAAGACACAGATCTTGGGATAGGGGCAGGGGCAGGATGCCTGGGGAAGAACAGCCCTAAAGGTTACCTCACAGATCCTCTTTCAGGCCTAGTCCCGTGACCCATGTGGGGACGAGCTGGGGCCCAATGGTACCAGAAGGGAGAAAGGGAGGGAGGCAGGAGCCCCCAAGCCACAGTTACAACCATTCTGCCATTAACTCCCTAAGTGAGCTCCCTGTCGCCTGCGGGATTTAAGCAGGGCACAGATGACATTGGCCTGGGACACAGGAGACAAAATGGTTGCTTAGCTACGAGCCTGCCCTCATGCCTGCTCTTGGGACCTGGGATGTTAAGGAAACTTTGGGAGGGCAGGGGCAGGGGCAGGGCCTTTCCCTTCAGCTGTCTCCTCAGCACCCAGCCCAGGGATGGGCACATGATTTGGACTCAGTAAATACCAGCACATCTGACAACTTAAGGAATGGATGGATGGATAGACGGATGGATGGAAGGAAGGAATGGCTCACACTTTTGTTCAGTAAGAGCTCCAAGAAGGGCCGCCATGGGCTGGAGCGGCCAGAGAAGGCTCCTTGGAGAAGGAAAATTAGCTGAGCCTGAAGAAAGGGCAGATTTGGGGCTGGGGCAGGAGAGCTACAGATGCTCTATTCATGCCAGGAGGGAAGCAGAGCCAGCCTGTGGGGCTGGACGGTGGGTGGGGGAGCTCCACCACAAAGGTGTTGGGGAGCAGCCTTCACCAAGGACTGGGAGCAGGACTCCTCTGAAGAGGTTTTCACAAACAAGATGAGAGCCAGGACTTAGGTCTCCATCCAGCAGGGGATTCCTGAGTCTCGGTGACCCCAGAGGTCCTGCTCAGCCCCAGTTTGAGGAATGCCAGAGGCCAAGGCTGAGAAAGCTGGCATGAGCCGGGTTCTAAGTGACAGAGGGAACAATCTGACAGTAGAGGTGGTCTGAAACTAGAGAGTTTGTGTGTGTGTGTGTGAGAGAGAGAGAGAGAGAGAGAGAGAGAGAGAGAGAGAGAGAGAGAGAGAGTATTGTGAGAGGCTGTGTATGTGTGTGTGAAAGTGAGTGTGTGAGAGTGTGTATGAGTGTGAGAGTGAGTGTGTGTGAGAATGAGTGTGTGTGAGGTATGTGAGTGGGTATGTATGTGTGTGTAGTTTGTGTGTGAGTGTGTGTGTGAAAGTGAGTGAGAATGTGTATGTGTGTGTGAGGTTTGTGAGTGTGTGAGAGTATGTGTGTGGTGTGGGGTGTGTGTGAATGAGTATGTGAGAGTGAGTATGTGTGAGAGGGTGTGTGTGGTTTGTGTGTGAGTGTGAGTGTGTGAGTGAGTGTGTGTGTATGTCTGTATTTCTTCACCAGTGTGACAGGTAGTACACCTTGTTCTGAAACCTGATAGCTTTGTTCTCTCAGTCTGCAGCGTGTTGGGATGGGTGGTGGGCAGCAGAGGAAGGTGCTATCTCCTAGCTCAGCAGAGCTGAGGCTGCTGGTCCTCTCCCCCATTCAGGCCTGAACTACACCCCCCCCCCCATTCCTCTGTATGTAGGGAACATCCTCCAAGGCTACGGCCAAAGCCCTAAGCTTTGTCAGAAGCTCCACAGCTGAATGACCTTGGACAAGTCACTTAGTCATGGGATAGAGACTCTGGTTGCCTTGGCCCTGGCTAGGCCCCATCTGGAGCCTTGAGCTCTGTTCTGGGTGCCACAGTCTATCGAGGACCATGAGAAGACAGAGAGCTCCAGAGGAGGGTGATGGGGAAGGGCCTCAGGCTCACCCCCACAGAGGAGGACCAAGGAAGCACTGCCTTCAGGCATCTGGGCTGCCTTGTGGAAGAGGGAGGAGCTGGTCTCGGGGAACCTTCTCTGCTCCCCCTACTGGGGACAGACATGCCCACTCAGACCTCACCTGGCTGTGGTCGCTTGTCCTTAAATATTAAAACTCCCTCCCTGGTCATTCTGTTTTCTATGGACCTCAGTTTTCTTTTCTGTGAATGGCAGGGTTGGACTGTGTGAATTGTAAAAGTCCTTTCTGACCCTCCGTGTTCTAAGATTCAATCAAATGGCCTTGAACCATTCTGCTTGGCCCCAGGGGACCAAACTGGGGTCAGTGAAGGTGAGACACATACAGGGAGGTCTCCTTGGATTCTGAGGGTCAGTCTCCCTGACACCTTTCGTTAAGGTCTGAACTCCCTTCCATGATCCTTGGACAACCAAACACCAGGAATTTTCCTAATTAAAAAAAAATCTGTCCTATGAGGCCTTACACAAATGACAAACCACACGGACCTGCAATAGCTGACGATGATGAATGGCCCCTTTGGCCCCATGGTCTTCCTGCAGCTAAGCAGTCTCCAGGTTCTGTGAGCACTTAGAAAAGGAAACAGTGAGCACTGGGACCTAGCATGGGATCACCAAGAACAGATCAGGCTGAACCTCGATCCATTTTGTGGCAAGGTTCTTGGTGATCATGGGAATCCCACAAACGGAGGACGCCTGGATTTAAGCATGGCATTGCACAGAATCTCTCATGATATCCTGGAGGACAGATTTGGGCTCTCTCTGAAGCAGAGCAGTACAGTGAAGCAGAACAGTGAGGTCTGCCTGGGCAGGTGGTGAGCTCCCTGTGCCTCAGTCTTCCTATCCGTCCTCTCTCCCTTCTGGTCTTCAGTGATGACCTAGATAATAAACAACAGGTGCCATAATTCCATTTCTATGGTGCCTTAAGTTCCCAAGGACTCTCTGAGGGAGGTGATGGAGTATCATCATCCCCATTTCACAGATGAGAAGATTAAGGGTCAGGAAAGTAAAGGGGATTTCTGGTGGTCACCAAGGCCCACTGCTTCTTCTTACAAAGGTCAGAAAGGGGGGGGGGGTCCCCAAAGCCACACGGTTTACAAAAGGGAGAGCACTCCATGGTACTCCCTCGGCCTCAGTTTCCCCACCTGTAAGATGGGAGGGGATCGGACAATGACAGTGGTTCTCATTCCCAAGTGCTTTGCCCAGAGCAGCCCACGAGGCAGGTAGTAGAAGTCTTACTACCCTCGTTTTGCAGATGAGGAAACGGAGGCTGGAGGGGCCTACAGAAAACTCCAAGTCGAATTCCTCCCTGCTGAATTTGCAGAGGAAGAAACAAGGCGCAGGGGGCAGAGGTCTTCTCCCCAGTCGCTGGCCCTGTCCTCCCTCCAGGCCACCCCTTTCCTAGGCTCAGGAAGTGGACACAGCCCAAGGTCAGCCAGCCGGATCGGGTCAGCATTCCCAGAGAGGCCTGGACTTCCCGAGCCCCAGGCTGGGCTCTCTGTGCACCGCTGCTGAGGGGTGTGGAGGACGGCATCGGCCAGGACGTTCCTCCCTGCTGGAGGGCGCGGATGGGTGGCACAGGTGCGTCACGGGGACCACTGACGCGGGCTCTGCAGCCAGCCAGGCCGGGTGGGACAGCATGCCTGTGCTAAGGGCACTCAAGCAGAGGGAACAGGGCTGGTCACATGAGCCCTGAGCTCGTTCCAGTTCCTTCTCTGGCTCGGTGCCTCAGAGGTGGAGGGAGGGGAGAGGAGGGGGAGGCAAATTCCCAGGAGGATCCATGTGATGCCCGTCAGGCCGGTCAGGCACATGAGGTCGGCATTCCGGGGAGAGCTGGAGGCAGGGTGGGCCGGGGGCCCCCAGTAGGAAGGGGCCTTTGACAGTCACACCCTGCCCTCTCCCAGGCTGACTCGTGGCTGGCTGGGAGGTCCCTAAGCACAGAGCCTAGGCCTATTCCTCCTGCCTCTTTTACAGACAGGCAGAGCACAGACCTGGGCACGTAGGGCTGGTGACTTGTTGTGAGTGATGGATCAGCCCAGAAAAGAAGGAAAACAAGGGCTGGGTCCTGGTCCCCAGCTTGGGCCCCTCAGAAGCACATCCTGGGACGGCTGTCAGACAGGAGGTGGAAGATTAGGGACGAGGCCAGCGTTTGCCACCAACTCCTTTCATGACCTTGAACAAGGCCCTTCTTTTTTGTGCTTCAGTTTCCCCACCTATAAAGTGAAAGAGCTGGACTTGGATAAACACCAAAAAGTCTTTTTAGCTCTGATAGTCTGTGGTTCCAGGTGAAAATCATGGAAGATCCCCTGTTAGACCTGGGAAAGGCCTTAGAACAGAGGATGTCAGAGCTGGGAGGGAGCTTAGAACAGGGGATGCCAGAGCTGGGAGGGAGCTTAGAACAGGGGATGCCAGTGCTGGGAGGGAGCTTAGGACAGAGAATATTAGAACTGGGAGGGAGCTTAGAACAGGGGATGCCAGAGCTGGGAGAGAACTTAGAACAGGGGATGTCAAAGCTGGGAAAGAGCTTAGAACAGGGGATGCCAGAGCAGGGAGAGAGCTTAGAACAGGGGATGCCAGAGCTGGGAGGGAGCTTAGAACAGGGGATGCCAGTGCTGGGAGGGAGCTTAGAACAGAGAATATTAGAACTGGGAGGGAGCTTAGAACAGGGGATGTCAAAGCTGGGAAAGAGCTTAGAACAGGGGATGCCAGAGCAGGGAAGGAGCTTAGAACAGGGGATGCCAGAGCTGGGAGGGCACTGAGAGCAATGAACACAAAATATCAGAATTGTAAGACATCATAAGATATGGAACATTTTGTCAGAGCTGAAAAGGACTCTAGAATATTAGAACAGGGAGAGAAGGCAGGGGAACCTTCCGCTCTGTGAGTTAGGTGCTGTTATTCCCCCATTTCACAGTTGGGGAGACTGAGGTCCCACAGCTGGTGGGTGCCTGAGGTCACTTGGGGCACTGGTCTTTCTGACCCCACGCTCTCCCTATCCACTGCACCGCCCCAACACGTGGGACATTGTTTGTTTTACAGCTGAGGAAGCAGAGACCTAGAGAGGGGAAGGTCCCATGCCCCTGCGCTGTGGCCCACCTGCTGCCCAGCCCCCAAACAGGGCTGACACCAGGAAGGAGGCAGGTGGAGGTGTCTCTGCC
Organism: Gymnobelideus leadbeateri; assembly: GCA_011680675.1. Lineage (NCBI taxonomy): Eukaryota > Metazoa > Chordata > Mammalia > Diprotodontia > Petauridae > Gymnobelideus > Gymnobelideus leadbeateri. Next base: position 152,265 of record WOXC01008744.1, on the reverse strand, counting down.
CACTCACAATATCTGAGCAGTGGGGGGGAAGTTACAGCAGGCAGACTTGGGCTGCCTATGGAGAACTTCCTAATATTGAGGTCTGTCCCCAGGGGAACAGCGGCCTTGGGAAGTGGTGAGCTCCCCAGCTCTCGCGGTCCCTCGGAGTCTGGGAACTCAGAGGCTGTGCAGGGTCCCACCGTCTCTGAGTTCCCCAGGGCGTCCTCCTTCTGCCCTGTTTGGGTCCTCCCCCTCGGACAGATTTCCACGTCTGCCTCCTGAGACGACAGCCCTCCCCTCTCCGTGGGGCTGCTCCCCTGGCCTGGAGTGTGGATGACCAGCCTGGCAGGGGAATGATTGGCTTCTCTCCCCTGCACACTCCAGATTCCAAGCCAGCCCAGCCCCCCGGTCTGCCTGTGAATCAGCCAAGGGAGGGCCCCTCCCCGACTCCCAGCAGCCTCCCAGGCCCCTTTCTTTTCCAACGAGGATAGGGTTGCCCTTCCCAGCTCTGGGGTCTCAGATAACAGAGCCAGGGCTTTCAGGGAAGCTCGGTCCCTCCTCACAATCCACAAGCACTCATTAGGCACCTACTGAGTACTGTGATGGGCACTGGGCTCATGAGGATGAAGAAGAAAACCATCCTGGCTTTGCCACGAGCATCTTCGGCCCAAAGCAGAAACGAAGGCGGGCTTTGCCCCGAGCAGCTTCGTCCCTGGTCGCTCTCACCTGCCCCTTCCACCAGGTGAGGTCTTCACGGGCTCTAGGTGGAACCTCTCCCTCAAAGGGCCCCATGCAGAAGTTAGGAGGTGGTGGGGACCCAGGGCTCGAGCAGGGCCAGCCCTCCCCTGAGGCTCCTCCTGGAAGGTCCCAGGGTTGGGGCCTGGCTTCGAGGCCTGGGTCTGCATGTGGCCAGAGCCCAGCCTCACACAGGTCAGGGCTTTCGATGTTCCCAGCAGAAGGCCCTGAAGGACACCCTCAGCGCTCCCAGGTGGTGATCACTACCTGTGCCAATGACCCATTTTCCTGGTGGATGGTGACTAGGCAGAGAGCCTGGGGAGGGGGGCCTGTCTAGGCAGTCTGCTTGTCTTGACTTCACCCTCTATCCAAGGCTTTCCCAGGGTCCCAGGGGCCCATCATAAGTGCTTCAGCCCACCTGGACTTCCTCCAGCCCTCTGGCCGGTCCTGAGCTTACTCCCGGACTAGAAGCTCTCTGGGGGCAGGGCCAAGCGCCCGTCCTCTCCTGCCTCCCCTTAGAGCAAGGACAAGGCTGTACCGCTCAGGAAATGCTTTTTCTCTGACTTAACGGCCCACTGAGTTGATGTTTCTAGACTGGTCACTGCAGAATGTTCTCCCTCAAGGGCTCAAACCCCTGCCAGGTATGGCACTCCCACGTTAAGAATCTGGGAAGATCCCCAGCGCCCCCATCCCAGGGTTCTTCAAGAAGAAAAGCTGATGCCCAGGAGGGCAGGTGGACCTCTGAAAAGAGGGGCCTCTGTGTGGGGGCAGGTGGAGGGCAGCAGGGGGAGAGATGGGGCTGAGAAGGGGGGTGGGAGCCTCACCAAAGAGGGCCTTGAATGCCAGGCCGAGGGGGCTGGACTTTTGTGTCACACTCACTCTAAAGAAAACACATATTAACATTATCTGTGCTTTATTGCGTTTTTATTTATTTTGTTAAATATTTCCCAGTTGCATCTTAATCTGCTTCAGCCTGCCCTGGACTGTTGCCCGCCTTGGTCTGACACTGCTGCTGTAGGTAATGGGGAACTATGGAAGGTTATTGAGCTGGAGAGCAGCATGGCCCAGCTTGGTGGAGGAAGATTAGAGATGGAAGCCGGGGCGATGGAGGTCCTGTGGTGGAGAGAAGAGAGAGTGGGGCAGGAGGGAAATGTTGGGGAGACAGACCACCTGGGGCTGGGTAAGAGATGTGGCAGAGCCGGCCGAGCCGGGAACTCACTTCCTGCAGGGCTCTGTGGCTGATGGGGGTCCCACACTCCTTCTCACCCTCACCACGGCTACCCAGGCATCTCTCCCACAGATCTCTGTCTCTGCTCTCTGCTCCCAGGGTTTTCTTCTCCATCCTCCATCCTCCTCTTCCTCCTCCCTCTCTTTTTCCTCCTCCTCATCCTCCTCCTCTTTCTCCTCTTCCTCCTCCTCCTGCCCCTTCTCCTCCACTCTGTCAGGCCTGGGGCCCAATTCCCACTCACTGGGCCCTAAGGGAAGAGGGGACTGGACCCCAATCTGGATCTAGGCTCCATGGCTTGCTGATGGTGCCTTCTTGGGCAAGGCCCCTCCCTGGTCCTCTCCTAGCCTCCCTCAGTCACCAAATGAGATGGGGTGGGTGGGGTTGATGGTCCCTCAGATCCCTTCCCATGCTGACCCTATAAATCTCTGGTGATTCTATCTCCGTCTGCCCCAGAGAGCAGACAAATCCCCACCATGGGTAGAATTTCAGGGGGGCGTGGAGTGATGTAATCCTGGGGATCAGATGGCCTTGTTCCCATGGAATTCATCTCGGCTGGGCTCGTAAGAGTGACTGTCTGGGGTGGCAGGACACGTGAGTGTGCTCACACGTGTGCGTGTACCCACATACACATGCGTTTCCCCTGCCAGGCCCAGGGAGGGTGGGGGTCCCAGGGCCTGACCCATCTCCCTCAGGCATCCGAGTCTGGGCTATAATGGCCTACGATGAGGAGGAGAGAGAGTGTGGGGTCCTCAGGCTTCAGAAGATGATGGAGAGAGGGTCCGAAGGAGGCCCCAGGCCAGCCTTGTCCAGCTGTCCCACTTGCCAGCAGCATATCAGTCTGAACTGGGGACCCAGTGAGGCCAGGGTCCCCAGTGAGAGCTGAGCTTTCAGAGATGAAAAGATGGTCTGTCCTTCCTGTTAGGCCTCTGGACGTCCCTGACCACATCCCCTGGGCTCTGAAATGTCTCAGCAGTGGGCATGGGAAGCCCCCCACCATCCACATCCTCTCCCTCAGTGAGACCAGAAGGAGACTGGACAGGTACTGGCAGGCCTGTCAGAGGTGGAGGTCCGATTAGGCCACTTGTGGAGTGACCCATGGCAAGGACCACCCTCCCCCGGCCTCACTCTTCAATGGGGAGGTTGGACTGAGTCATGGGGTCCTAAGTCTAGGGCTCAAGGGACCTCATTTTACAAGAGAGTCCCAGGGAGGCTGTGCAAGATCACAGGATAGGATCTGAATCCAGATCTCCTGTTTGTAAACCCCGGGACACAGGACCCCAGAATCTCGGTGCTGGAGCATCTCTTCCTGTTCTCAAGAGCCCTGACCTTTGGGACTGTGGAGCCAGGGAGCCTTTGCATGGAGAGTGTGGGCAGCAGGGCACAGACCCACTGTGGAGCTGACCTTGGGGCTCCCCAGAACTTCATCACCCACAAACTCAGTCGCCTTCATCAGTACCCCCTCCCTCTGATGGGGGAGGGTGAACATTAGAGAGCTTCTCCCATCTCCATCTAAGGAGTGGGCCAGGGCAGCGCTGCGCCCACCAGGCCACTCCCCTTCCCTTCTTCAGATCCTCATGTATTCTCTCCCATGAGATTGTAACCTCCTTGAGGGCAGGGATTGTCTTTGGCTCCTCCTTGTATCCCTAGTGTTTAACTCAGAGCCAGGTACACAGTAGGAGCTTAATAAATGCTTGCCTGCCTGAGATCTGAGCCTCTGCCGTCATGAAGCTCACGGAGGGATGAGGCAGTTCAGAGGACTCTAACACCCACCACAAGAGTAAGCACCTTGATGTGTTGCTGGGGGAAGGTTCTCATGGATAGGGGTGGGAAGGACTAAGGAAGAGAATGGAGGGCATCCGTGGCAGTGGGCACAGCATGAGCAAAAGCGTGGCAGTGGGAAAATGGAAAGTCTCAGACCCATCCACCTGGTCTGGCTGGTGCCCAGAGGGTGTACAGGGGAGCAAGTTATGGCTTCTACCTCCCTTTCCATTTTGCAGTTTCTCATCCACTCTCTCATCACAGGGGGGTTGGGCAAAGACCACTATCCCCCTTTTTTACAGATGGGCAAACTGAAACTTAGGGAGGTTGTAGGTGGAAGAGAACTCTGAAGTCACTGCAGCAAGAAGGTGTGGGAGAGGGGCCAAGGTGGGCTTACTTTTAAGGAGAGAGATCCCAGAGGAGATCCTCCTTACTTCTGACCCCGGCCCTGGGGGTGCTGTGCTCGATGGGCCTTGTCAGGGATGCCCTCTGGGGTCCTCCAAGGCCAATTCATTTGGGGGACGAGGAAACCGGGGTGCAGAGAGGTGAAGGCAGCTGCCCCGGGGTGCACTGCCAGGAGGGGCACTCCAGAGATAGATCATGCCTCTGTGACCCCATTTTCCACAGGGAAGGACTGAGGCTCTGGGAGCCCGTGGCCAGCCAGCCTCCTTCGCTCTGCTGCTGGTGGGAGACAGAAGGCAGGCCAGGGGGACCAGGGCTTAATCTTCTGCCCGAATCTTGAGCTGAAGGAAGAAGGGGCAGCTTTGGGTTTCTAGGTCTGGAGGCTTCAGCAGCTGATGGATTACATAAGCACGTCCTTGGGCCCTGCCCCAAAGAGGGCTCAGTGAGAAGCTGGCACCCCCCATGGGTGCCGCTGACACCCCCATCCTACAATGCCTCCCCCTCCCTCAGCCCCGGGAGGGAGGGCTTAGCAGTGAGCAGGATTTCCTTCTTAGATGATGTTTCCAAACTCCACTGAAGCCCACTTGCCGTGAATTAGAAATGAGTCCCAGACCACACGGTCTGAGCTGGGATCTCCCCAGCCCTGAAGCAGAGTAGAGGCACCAAAGCATGCATGTAGTCCCTACTGTGTGCTGGGTGCTGTACTAGGGATGGACTCCAGGGATCTGGGCTCGAATCCCACCTACTACTTTCTGTTGGCGTTGGCGGGTTCCTTCCTAAGGACCTTCTAAGAGCCCTTCTAACCTTGAGTCTCATGAGCAGCTGAATTCTAGCCCAGCTGGGCCATGGGAACGATGGGTGGGGGAAGCAACAAGAATGGGTCGTATTCAATTCCATAAGCACCTACTATGTGCCAGGCTCTGGAGACACAAAAAGAGGCAGAAAGTGCCTGCCCTCAAGGAGCTTCTAATCTAATCCTCTCTGCATGGCGCTGGGGATCCCCCAGACACCAGTGGCCCCGGCTAGTAGGGGCAAGACTGAAATTCAGAAGATACAAATGGAAACAATTCTGATAAGGAAGTTAGAATGGGTGTCGCTGTGATGGAGCAATGTGGGCGCTCAGGGAGCTCTCTGACCAACTTAGGTCCTTTAAATGTAGGTGTAGGAAATGTAGAATTGTTTGTACATGTAATGGGGGAAACCAACATTTTTAAAACGGAAAGAAAGAAAGCGGAAGCGAGGCTTGGCCACAGAGGATGTCTCTAGGAAGACTGAAGAAGTGCCAGGAGAATGGAAACTCAGAATAAGCTGAGGCAGGAGAAGGCCAAAGCTCACAGAGAGAACGCTCAGTGAGAAGCCGGATCAAGTGAAGTGAAGTGAAGAGGAGGGTCCCAGAAGGGATGAGTCACCACTCTGGAGAGATGAGATGATGACACAGAGAAAGCAGGGCTGTTCAGTTCTTGGGGGTTTGTCTCTTTTCTCTGTCTAGGAAATGACCTGACAAAAATGTCTATTGTTCAGTCAACTCTAACTCTTGGTGACCCTGTTGGAGGTTTTCTTGCCAAAGATACTGGAGGGGTTCGCCATTTCCTTCTCCAGCTCATTTTACAGATGAGAAAACTGAGGCAAAGTTAAATGACTTGCCCAGGCTCACACTGTGTCTGAGATCAGATTTGAACTCAGATCTTCCTGAGTCCAGACCCAGCACTCTGCTCACTGCTCCATCTATCTGCCAAAAGTAGCTGTTAGGGAGTCGAAACCCCAGATAAGTAGGAGAGCGTAAGAAAATCCCCGCTGCCCTTGATTAACTCATATGATGTGAATTACTTTGGGGATCTTGAAGGAAAATGAAAAAAAAAACATATAGGGGGCAGCTAGGTGGCACAGTGAATAGAGCACCAGCCCTGGAGTCAGGAGGACCTGAGTTCAAATCCAGCCTCAGACACTTAACACTTACTAGCCCTGTGACCTTGAGCAAGTCACTTAACCCCAATTGCCCTACCCTCCCCCCTCCAAAAAACATATAGGATTGTTGAACATTTGTGAGTGGTGTCTGAGAAAACTGAAGACATGTATCCATCAGGAATGGGAATGAGCAAATGCTATCCTGATTTTCAAGAAGGGGAAGAGAATAGTGCCAAGGCAACCAGTAGGCCAGTGAACTGACTTAGGTCGCCTGGACAATGCTAGGCTGGCCTCCTGACGGCAGCCTCACTCACGTCTCTGAACGGCTTGACTGACCTGCTGGATCAGGGGGTGCTGTGTGGACAGAACTTACCCAGGCTTCAGCCAAGGGTTGGATGCTGTGTGTGTGTGGTGCTCGTCCTGTGGCAAAGATGGAGCGAGGTGACAGGACAATTAGACAGATTTAGGGCTGGTTGGGTGGCTGGATTCAAAGAGGAGCCGTGGATGGTTTGGCATCAGCTTGGCAGGGGTGCCAGTGGAGTGCGCCAATGGAGTGTGTCAGGGACCTCTTCTTGGCCTGGCACTGTTCGAAGTGACGCCAGTAAGGTACGAACAGAATGTTTGTGAGCTCCGCTAATAACCACAAGTAGGTGGGGATTGCCAGCCGCCCTCCCCCCACCTCACCGGCCGTCGGCTTTTTCAGTCTCAGCTAAAGCCCACCTCTACAGGAAGCCTTTCCTCGGCTAAGGATTTCCAATTTCTCAAAACTTGTTTATATGGATTTGTTTGCCTGTTTTCTCTCCCATTAGACTGTGAGGTGCTTGAGGGGAGGTTCTGTCTTCTCCCTTTCTTTGCTTAGCATAATACCTGGTATGTAGAAGTCACAGAATAAATGCTTATTGACTAACTGGGTGAGAGTCAGGATCCAGAAAGACTCAGAAAGAGGCCCAGCTTGGAGAGATGAGGGCTCTGCCGCCCTCTGCATAGCACCAATGCAATATTTACAGTGCCCATGATCACAGTAAAGACCGTGACTATAAGTATCACATGACGTTCCATTGCAAAATATACCAAATTCTCCAGATAGAGGACAAAACTGAAGCATTTATTTAGATACCAGAAAACTGAATCCTCAAACCAGTAAGCTGATTCCTTCGTAGTACCAAAGACATACCGAAGCCACAGCACCCTCCAGCTTTCTGACAAACCAATACAAGATCAGTATTTACTCACAAGCCTCTCTATCTCCTTAATGAGCATCCTCTCTCCCCCACCATCTCACTAGCTCTGATCAGCTTGCTGGGGGCTCTGCTTCCCTTTAGCAAAACTCCTCCTGCCACAGGCTCCATGTGACTACATTCAGCCTATCAGGGGGCAGAGTTTATCTTCACCGCAGGGGAGGCCCTCAAACACCCCCCATAGGTCTAAGAAGGGGCAGGGCAGATCTTCAAATTCCCATTCTCCTTACACTCTGCCCTTTGCCCTCATCAGTTCCTATTGGGAGGACTGTGTTTGGTTCTAGGAGCCAAGTTTCAGGAGCATAATTCGGGGAGGGTAATCAAGATGCTGAGGGGTGCCGAGCCCCTGTCACATAAGGAACAAAAGGAACCAGGGGTGTTGGACCTGGAGAAGAATGGTGATCATGGGGAACATGTCGGTGGTCTTCAAGTAGCTGAAGGGCTGTTATCTGGGGAAAGGATAAGACTTATTCTATTGAGCCCAAGAGGACAGAGCCAGGAGCAATAGGGGTGAGGTAAAGGGACTGCGTGAAGCTGGAAGTCAGGAGGAGCTCCCCCATGGCTTGGCTGGGCTGCCCTGGGACTCCCCTTCTTTTGGGGTCTTCCAGCAGAGGCTTGTTAGGACTGCAGGCAAGGGCGTCTTCTCTGAGGTGTGGGCTTGGCTAGATAGCCCCAAGGTCCCTTGGGCCCATTGTGCTTCTATTCCATGGGGTGGGGAGGCTATGTGTTTTGGGACCTCTCTGACTTCCCCCTTCTCCTTTCCACAAGGCTACTTGGTTATGGAGGGTTGACCTGAGAACATCCAAGGAATAGACTTGTGGGGAGCTTTAGGAAGGTCCAACCTTGGGCCCCCTCCCCTTATGTCTCATTCTGTCAGGAATGCTGGTGATTGGGGGCAGCCCCTTCCCATCTCTGGGTCCAGTTTCCCCATCTCCCCCACATGAAGGGGCATGCCCGCCTCTCAACTGTGCATGTGTGGCTTCAAGTCCCAGCTGATTCATTGGGGCAAGACCACCATCCTGGTGCCACAAGGGCATGCATGTTGCAAAGCCCACGGCAGCCTCTCCAGCTCCCCAGTGGGGTGCCAGGTGACTGAACATTGCTGGGATGGATGTCACGCTGAAGAGGGACAGAAGGGGCTCCACAGCGGGTCAACCAGGGAGGGAGAAAGGAGTCTGGGAAGAGCGTGTGACACAAAAGCCAGGCTGGGCAAAGCCTCCTGGTCTGGACAGTGACTCTGGTAAGAGAGAAGGGAAGAATGGAAGGAATAAGGGCAGGGCAGGGGCTGACTCATTGTATGAAAGCCCAGCTAAGGCTCTCAGAGAGACCCAGACCAGAGACTGCCACTCTGTCCAGCCCAATCCTGCCCCATGGGGGGTTTGAGTCTGTTCATTGATCCCCACGCTCTCCTCTGCCCACAGGCTCTCTGGCATGCCAAGTGCAGGTTGAAGGCTATGGAACTGTGGAACTGGCCATGTCAGGCTCCAGGGTTCTGGTCTCAGATCTTCTAGTAACTTCCTGGGCGACTTTGTCCAAGTCCCTTCCTATCTCTGGACCTCAGCCTTCTCATCTTTAAGATAGGGAGCTGCCTGACCCTCAAGTCAAAGGGTTTTGTTATCCAAGCCCTGGAGGGGTAGAAGGACCCTTCTCCCAGCTCTGAGTGTCATGGATGATGGCTGGGCCTGATGGGGCTCCCTGCAAAGCTACGTGCTCACTGATACACTTATGTCCTGAGTGCAGACAGCACGGTGTCTACCCAACAAGGCCGGCCAATTGTCAACAATCCCAGCATCTAGGCTGGGGACCACAGGCTGTGTCTTGTAAAGGTTGCCCGGGATGACTGTCCTCAACCACACAGACCTGGGAGGGGGGCCCAGAGTGGGACCTGCTCAGCTCCTTCTCTGTCTCCCCAGGTAGTCAGTCAATGACCATTTATTTAGTGCCTATAGTGTTCCAGGTCTTGGGTTTAGCACTAGAGATACAAAGAAAAGCCAGGGGCAGTCCCTGACCTCGAAGGGCTCACAGTAAATTGTGGAACAGACAAACAATTATGGACAAATAAAATAGACCTGGGATACATTGGGAATAATCCCTAGCATGGGAAGCCCCTGAATGCTGGGGGCTGAGCCCAGGATGCCCCTCTCTGGCCCTTAGTCTGGGAGCTCTTTGAGAGGCCACCTCAGTCTTTCCTCAGGGGAAGGGCCTGACTTCCTCCCCACCCAAGGAATTTCCCAATAGGCTTTGAGTTTGCAGATGGAACCCAGTCTTCCCAAATCAGGGATATGGCCTCTCCTTGGGTCTGACCTAGATTCCTACTCCCCCTTTTAGTCTTCACCAAATGTGGCTGTTTCAAGGGGCTCTACCCAGGGGGAAAAGAAGATTCCAGCCAGTTCTTGTCCTTTCCTGGGCCTCAGTCTCTTTTGTAAAATGAATTTAAGGCCTCTGAGGTCCTTCCCAGATCTACAACCTATGATCCTGAAATTGAAAAGACCCAAGATTGTGATTTGCTAAGGGCCTGCTGTGTGTGTGTGTGTGTGTGTGTGTGTGTGTGTGTGTGTGTGTGTGTGTTGGTGGTGGTGGTTGATTCCACACACAGAAAAGTATGAAACAAGGGGTTTTTGGGTGGAGGGAGGGGAAGACAGGGGAAAGTACTCTTGAGCTGAGAAGGTCAAGGTCGACTTTCTCCTTTGTTGGGGAGGTGGGAGGGATGAGGAAGGCTTCCCAAGGAACAGAGACCATCCCTAGGCCCTGGAAGAGAATTACCCCTTAATGATATCCATCAGCTGTCTTCTAAACACAGAGCCCTGAGCTGGACCCTAAGGACACAGCATGGCTCCCCTTATGTGGCCTGTGGGTCTGGTGAATCACTTCTCTCAGGAGCCCCCACCAATGCGTTTTGTCAAACCAAACTGGCTGACCATGGATTCAAAATGAAACATCAAGTGAAACAAAGAATAGCAAGGCAACCAGGAGAGCGGGCTCAGATGCCAAGCACTCTTGACTCTCATCCCCTGGCGCTGCCACCTCCTCCCCACATGTCTCCAGGTACCTCTGAACATCACGATCCAGGCTAGGGGATGCTGGGCTACTTGACTACTCGAGACATGTTGCCTAGCCATTTCCTAGTTGTGTGGCCTGGGGCAGAGTCCTGCTCCCATTCTGGCCCTCGGTTTCCTTCTCTGTGAAATGAAGGGGATTGACTTATAGACTCATGGTCCCACCAGATCCTGGGCAGTGAGGGCTTCCCCAGGTCTGGCTATTTTTTTGGGAGGGAGGGGAGGCCGCCCTGTGTCCCTCTCAGTAGACCCTGGGTGCTCTTCCCAGAGGCAGCTTGGGCTTTCCAACAAAGATGAGAAAGATCCCAACTTCAGCTGGAAAACCCCAAGTTGGTTCCTCCTGGGCTCATTGCTGCTTCTTTGTATACCTGCTCCTAGGAGGGGCCCAGGCTGGGGCACTGCCAGTAAGGGCCCCCAAGTGGATGCCTGGGACTGAGGAAGACTCAGAGCTGCTGCTTTGCAGTTTTGGGGGAGACCTTGGAGGCCCCCCATCTCACAGATGAGATTGGGGCTCCCCTGAGAAGTAGCAGCTGTGACCATGAGGGCACTCAGAAGAGCCACCACTCACTTCTATTTGGTTCTTTGTCCACAACAGCCCCAGGAGGAAGGGGGTCTCTGACCCTGGACCTAGCCTGGGTTGTGCTTAGACTCTGTACTAGATTCTGGTTCTAGGTTCTAGACTCTAGACAGGGTTAAACTCTGGGCTTGGGGTCCTGGGCTCTTTGGCCTAGGTTAGACTGAGTTCTGGGTCCTGAGTTCTAGTCTGGATTGAGTTCTGAACTCAGGTCTCTGGTGTCTAGGATCAAGCTTGTGTTGGGCCATTTTCCATGCCTCAGTTTGAATATACGAGTGCCTCGCCCAGGCTCGTGCCCAGCCACTCGAACGAGGCTGAGAATCTGTGCTAGCAGAGCCTTGGAGGCCTCCGCAGCCAAGAATAGCAGCCAGCCCAGCAAGGGAGTATTTTTAGCCCTGCTGTGGCTGGATCTCATGAATTACTCCAACCGCCTGTTGTTCTTTGGGGAGACAATGAGCTAGAACCAGGGCTGGGGCCCGGCTAGGAAAGGAGGCCACCTCAGGACAAGGAAAGTGGGCCAGGAAGCTTCCCTGTCCTGGCCCAGCCTAAGAGGGCCCCAGTGGGGCTGCGCTCCCTGCAAGGCCGGCCTCGGCTGCCCTGGACCCACAGGCTCCTCACCTCCTCCCCATTTTGCTCTTCAGGGTCTTAGATTTAGAGATGAATGTGCCCTTTGGCTTAGGACAGAGAACTCTTAGAGACAATCTAGTCTTTTACAGAGAGGGAAACCAAGGCCCAGGGGAGGTAAGGAACTTCCCCAGAGTCTCAGAGCGAGATTGGGGCTTAAAACCAGGCCATCAGAACCCAAATGTAGGCATGATTCCAATTGTCTGGGGAAGGAACACTGCCTACTGTGTACGCCTATGTCTCATTCCAGTCTTACAACAACCTTGTGAGGCAGGTGCTGTCATTATCCTCTCTGGTAAACTGAGGCAAAGTTCAGTGACTTTCCCGGGGTCACAGAGTGGTAACCCTTTCTTCTCTCGGTCCTGCTTTCTGAAAGGATGTCTAAAGTCACTGCCTCCAGGAAGTCTTCCCTGACTGAGTGGTGGAAATAAAGTGGAAAAGGCTGGCTAATGGAAAACCTGGTTTTAAATCTCACTGGCTACCTGAAGGGAGTTTCCTCATCTACAAAATGAAGGGGCTGGTCTCTGATGGCCTCTGAGGTCCGTCTAGCCCTTGGAGTCGTCTGCCTGCTGACAGAGAGAACATCATTGCCCCTGGCTAATGGAGCAGTAATCACAGAAGTGAGTGAGATCCCCATCGCTGGACGTGTTCAAGCAAAGACTTAAGACTTAAGCAAAGACTCGGTCAGGAAATCTGCAGAAGGGATTGCTGCACTCCCAGGACTCCCAGCTCCAGGGGGTCAAAGCAGCTCAGAGCTTTGGGGCACTCCTGGTGCGTCTTCTCCTTCCATCTGCTGGGGATAGTGGCAGCCCAGCCTCCTCACCCTGGGGGTCGAGGCCGGCAGGACCCCAGCTCCAGCTTGCCATCCCAGCCCTAAATCCTTCAACCTCAGTCCCCATCCTTCTGGTGCCTCTCCCCCTCCCCAAGCCTCCAGGCTCTCAGTCTCCTCCAAGCCTTCTTCACTTCAAAGAGTTTTTCTGTGCCTGCCCTCAGGGAGCCTCCACTCGCCTGCTGCAGCCCCACGGAGGGAAGAGGAGGCAGGTAGACCCTCATTTCTCTCCAGGATGCACCCCGCCTTGGGATTCTCTGTCCCACTTCTCCCCAGGCCCAGGAAGCTCTTTACGGCACAACCCCCTGTCAGGTCTCAGCAGCCTTGGCTGCTCCACATCACCCTGTGCCCCTGGGGCCCTGAACCCGAGATCCTAGCTTAGACAGCTTGCTTATCTCTGGGCCTTCTCTGGCTGACATCTCCAGCAGCCCCCCAATCAGACTGTAAGCTCCCTGAGAGCAGAGCCATCTTTTCTTTTTGAATCAGTATCTGTAGCACAGTTCCTGGCACATAGTAGGTGCTGAACAGCTGTTTACTAACTGAGGCCCAGCTCTGCCCCCTGGGGAGCGGGAGGGAGGAGGGTGCCATCTGGACAGGAGCCCTGCACCTGGGACCAGAGCCTTCTCTGGATTCCCTCCGGCCCCCAAGCACTTACTGGAAACCCTCAGCCAGGGAGGACATTAGCTAATGAGTTTCCGATTTGGGAGCCTTCCCCGGGCTTGTGCAATCACTGGACTTATCAGGGGCCAGGCCCCTCCTCATTCCCCGAAGCCCCAGGAACAGGAAGGGACTCCCCTCGGACCCATCTCCTCAACCTGGCAGGGGAAGAGGGGCGGGGGCCGAAGGGGCACGGGGCAAAGGCATCCTTTCCTTTCTAGAGACAGAGCCAGAGCCAGGGGCTGGGACAGGAATGAGGAGAGCCACAGGGTCAGGGAGAGAGCAGGAGAGGGGACAGAGACAGGGAGACACAGAGATGGAAACAGGGGACAGAGAGGGGGGAGGACTTAGGACACGGGCAGGAGCAGGCGGGTGGGCAGGCCAGCTGGGGAGGGGGCAGGGGACAGTTGCCAGGAAAGGCTGTGCGATGCTGGAAGTCATGTGCCCGCCTGTGTATGTGTGACTTTCATAAACCCTTTCCGGAAAGGCTTAAGGGGGAAGTGCCCATTGAGAAATTCTCTCTGGGTGTGAATTCTGGTGGGGGGAAGGGCAGCATGTTTGTGTGTGCACATTCCCCTTCCCCTCTTTCCCTACACTCGCCCTTTCCCCACCCCCGGCACTGTTGAGGGAATCTGGGGCTCCCTGAAGAACCCCCAAAGCTACCCCTCCTTTACCTAGGGTGAAGCTGGGATGTGACCCTTTGGCTATTTTCTCCTTCATCTGTTACTCTCCAGTAAAACCAAAAGTGTCCTCTCCAGAGGGGAGCCCGGCGGCTCCCATTCCCCACTCCCCACACATGGGTCTGAGCCTGCTTCATCCCACGGCCTCAGTGAAGCCCCGGTGACCTGAGTGTGGAGAGGGGTGCGGGGGGCCTGGGAAGGGACAGCCCCTTGCCCCAAGCATTCATTGTTCTGGGGTTCTCATCTCTCCTCCCCCAGGCTCTCTTTATCCCCCTCTCTCCTTCCCTTTCCCATTGCTCTAAAATGAAATGGTCCCCAGCCCCTCGCCCTTCTTCTATAATAGCGTCCAGTACTCACTGGGGGCTTCAAGGTTCACAGGGAAGTTTACACAACAGTATTTCTAAAGCACCCACTAAGAGCTGGCTAAGCTCTTCACAAATATTATCTCTTTAGACCCCCACAACAACCCTAAGATGTACATGCTGCCATTACCCCCATTTATGGGTGAGAAGACTGAAGCAAAGGTTAAGGGACTTGCCCAGGATGACACATGCTGAGGTCACATTTGAACCCAGATCTTCCTGAATCCAGGTGCGCTGTTCCGTCCAATGTGGCATCCGCTTTCCTAGCAAGCACAGCTCAGACGCACAGTCAAGCAGCAGCAAAGTTAGGATGAGGGCTTCTCTTTGCCCTTTCCAAGTGTCACGTTCTCATTCACTGCTCTGGGCTGGGGTCAGGTCTGGCCTCTAGTCCTCCCTCCCTTCACCCCCCCCCCACAATGTACCCAAGGTGCCCAGGGCTATAAAGAGGGACCCGAGAGGCAGCGGATGTGGAAGAGATGGACCCACCCCGGCTGGTCCTCACTGCTTCTCTCCAACTTCGAGACAGCCTCCTAATGGGCCCCCTTCTCTACACCCTCCTCCTTCTACCTTCAGGGGCTCCCTCCTACCTCCGGCAGAACCTAGAACGGGACATTTAGGGCTCCCCCTTCCATTCTCTGATTCCTTCCTCCTCATTAGCCTTGACCCTCCCCTTTCTTCAGAAGGGACCCCCTGACTTGGAATGCTGGCCCCTCCTACTTCACATCCCCGTGCACCCTTCAGGACTCCACTCTTCATCTTGCTCCAAAAAGCCCTCTGGGTCTGCTCCAAGCAAACACAACATGGGCCTATGAGTCTGTGCCCTAGGGTGCACAATTAGAACATTTCGGGGCAGGAGCAGAGCTCAGATAATCCCACCCAGTCCAGTTTCCCCTTTCTCCTCAAAGCCGCCATCCTGGGAGCTCCCTGAGGGCAGGAGCTGGGCCCCTCCTCCTCTGCTTCTGTCCCTGGTAGCCCTGGGAGCTCCCTGAGGAGGCCCAGCTTTGTGCTGCTCCTCTGTTTCCCTGGAAGAGGGCATTGAAATGGGGCCTGGGAGCCCAGAGAAGGAGAAGAGAAGCCTCGACAGCCATTTTGTGGTCATGGCCATAGCCCAGAGCTGCCTGGGCATGACCTTTTCAACCTAGGTCCTCTCTGGCTTCAGAAACCAGGCCTAAGTTTCATTTCTGGGCTAGAGTTAGAAGAAAGAAACTTAGAAAGGTTCCAATTCCTGATGAAAAGCAGTTTAAGGAACAAAAACTTGATTCTTTCTCCTGAGGTCGAAACACAAAGTTTATTTTGGGGCACCTGAGCCCTCAGGGTCTGCTCTGGCTGCTTCTGGGGGGCATGTGGCTTTGGGGGCTCCCCAGACCTCTTTCCCTTCTCTCTCTTTGGCCCTGCAGACATTGTTTGTCCTGATTCTATCCTCACCCTGAGAAGCTAAGGTTTGCAGACCTGGAAGCATGGCAAGTCATAGGGGAGATGGATTGGCTACACCAGAGAATACCCCTACTTGCTTTATGGGCTTGGTCCAGGGACCCCAGCTCCCGCTCCTACCATGGCTTCTGATTTCAAAAGCCACTTACACTCTGGTTTCCCCTGGCACCTCACACTACACTGTTTGTCCCTCTCTGGTGTGTGGGATCCTTAATGGCCAATAACATTGTTGGTGTTAGTCGTTGGTCCTCCTGGAGGATGGCCATCTTTCCTGAGAGCTATCCTTCTGATGTGTCCAGACCAAAATCAAGGATGTGGTCTTTTACCAAGGTCCCGACACACCATCCCTTCTTCTTCACAATGAACATCCACACTAGCCCTAATACATCCGAGGTGTTTACGTTGGCTGGATGAATAAAGGGCTGAGTGAAGGAGGTCATTCATATAGCACATCTCCATTTTCAGCTGAGAATATCACAGGCGAGAGAGAGCATTTGTCCAGAGTCAGACGGCTAACTCAACTATCAGAATCGTCCCCAACCCCCAGTCCCGGGCTAACTCGACTATCAGAATCGCCCCCCACCCCCAGACCCAACTCAAGGAAGCTGATTTTCACCTGGGGATAGAAAACAAGACTGGGAAGACCCAGAGACGACGGAGAAGACTACTCAGGGCCCAGTGGGTGGGTGAATGGGCGTTAAGCCAGCTACGGGTGAGAAACAGCACACGTGCCCTGGGGAACATCCCCCAGGGGCTTCCCTGAGTCAGACTCAGAGCTCAGTGAAGGGGAAGAGGGGGGAAAGAGCCTGTCCTGCCTGGGACATCTCCTGGATGGGTGCCTCCGGGCAAGCCCTTGGCCTCTCTGGGCTTTGGTTTCCTCCTTTGTAAAATAAGGATGTTGAATTGGATAATGCCCAAGGTGTTCTAAATCTCTGGCCATTCAGCATTACTTTGAGGGCCTGATGGAACACTGGGGAGAGTTCATCTAAGCTTCTTCACTGTAAGCAGGCAAAAGCGGAAGTCTCCAGGGGTCACACAAGTGACCAAAATTAGAACCAGGGTCTTGGACTCCCAGTTTAGGGCTCTGTTCACCGCCACACTGGCACCCCATCAGGAAGAAAAGCTCTGAGACAGTCCATTGACAAGCCCTGGCCCCCTTCACCCCAAATCAGAAGGATTTATCAGGTCACATACACTCACACTCACACATTCACTCACACACACACACTCACACACACATTCACACACACACACTCACAGTCACACACACTCACACATACACTCACACACACATTCACACACACACATTCACACACACTCACACTCACACATTCACACACACACATTCACACACACACTCACACATTCACACACACACTCACACACAGTCACACATACACTCACACACACATTCACACACACTCACACATTCACACACACACTCACACATTCACACACACACTCACACATTCACACACACATTCACACACACACTCACACTCACACATTCACACACACACTCACACATACACTCACACACACATTCACACACACACACTCACACATACACTCACACACACATTCACACACACACTTCACACACACACACTCACACATTCACACACACATTCACACACACACTCACACTCACACATTCCACACCACACACACTCACACATACACTCACACACACATTCACACACACATTCACACACACACACTCACACATTCACACACACACACTCACACATTCACACACACACTCACACATTCACACACACTCACTCACACACACTCAGTCACACACACTCACACATACACTCACACACACTCACACATTCACACACACATTCACACACACTCACACTCACACATTCACACACACACACTCACACATACACTCACACACACACACACACACACACACACACACACACACACACACACCCATTTCCAAGGTTTTAGAAGGCAGCTCTGCCCTCACAGCCACTGGCTCAGACCTAGCCACATCCTTTGATTCGGGGCATCCCTCAACCCCATAACTCCTGGCACTCGGCACTCTTCAGGACCCAACTTGAGAGGTGCCCTCCTCCAGGAAGGCTGACTGTTCTAACCTAGCCTGAGTTCCCTCTCCTCCGCTTCCTCTGGTTCTGGGTCTGAGCCTTGGGGCATATCGCGTCCTGTTCTGGACTCTGACTGACCTCGGAGACTCATCTTCTAGCCAGACTGTGAGCCAGGCCCTGATCCTCCTCCCTTCTGCCCCTGGAGAGCTGAGCAGAGGCCCAGTCTGGGCACCCAAGACATACTTACCATGCTGAATGAATGAATGGAAACTCGAGGAAGAGTGGAAAGAATCCTGTGGTGAAGTCAGGAGCCAGTGCCCTGGGTTTTAGCCTGGACTCTCTGGAATCTGAGCCAGGTTCTGTCTCTTTCCTGTGCCTCAATTTCCCCATATATGTCTGGACTGGACTAATTAACATCTTACCTGTGCACGATTCCTTGAGCCTTGGGGAAGATAGAATCCCAGGCAGAAATGGGGGGCAGGAGGGGGTAGGAAAGATGTTAGGTAACAGAAGGGCTCTGGGTCCTTGGAGAGGTGGGAGACCTAGGCCCCAGGGCACTCCGTCCCACCCTTCTGGCCGGGTTGCCTGCCTCAGCTCTCCAGGACAGCCGACTTTAGCATTCCCTCCACGCCTGGGGAAGTCATCCTGATTCAGGGCTTCAGTCAGAGGGCTGAATCAGACTCTATTCTGGGGAAGAAGGGCCCTTTTGAGCTCTGGTAGTTGGGAGGTGGGGGAAAGGAAGCCTGGAGCTGGCACTGAGCGAGGCCTTTGTTCCGCCCCCCTCCTTCTCCAGTTCTCCCTGGGACACGATGTCCCGAGCACCCTGATCAGCCCCACGGCCCATCTGAAGGCTGCTGCTGGTTGGGGACGTGGCTCTGGGGACATCCTCACACCTTCCCTCCCCCCTGGATTCACATTCCTGCTCTGCCCTCAGAGGCCTGGGGGCCTCTGCTGCTTCCCACCTGGGTGACCCCACTTCTCTGCTCTTGGGTGTCCTTAGCTGTGAAGGAGGCTCTTAGACCGGGTGGTCTCCAAGGTCTCTGCAAGCACCACATCAAACCTGTGCCGTTGCAGGAAAACCACCGAAGTGCTCCGGGTCTCACCTTTGTGAGACTAGGAAGGAAGGTTAGCACACAGCCTGGAAGAAGGGTGTAAAGCAGAGTGATCGCAGGCACGGGGGATGGAGAAACAGGGAGCTCTTGGGCATCCAAGTGAGGGGGAGACTTCAGACACAGCCGTGGGCCAGGGAGAAGAGGGTGAGGGGCCAGGGAAACACATCCCTCCATGGCAGAGGGGGATGGAGAGGGCTAGGCCAGCTCTTTCTGCACCCACCTCAGTTCCCATGTGGCTATCACCTATATCAGAGAGGTGAGACAGTAGGGATGCCGGCAGGGACCAGGATTCTCAGGCGCAGTTGCTCTGGCTTTATCCTGGGGAGGACTGAACGTACAGGGAAGAGAAATGGACAAATCACCAGATTTATAGCCAAAGGCCCGGCTCCTCTGAGGAGACCTTGGTCAGGTCCTGTATGTAAAATGAATGAAGTGACGTCCCAATTCCCTGCCTGCTCTAACCTGTGCACTTTGGGGCTAAAGATCCTGGATGGAGGGTTTGATGTATCTGTGGTTTGGTGTGTGTGTGTGTGTGTGTGTGAGAGTGTGAGTGTGTGTGAGTGTGAGTTGTGTGAGAGTGTGAGTGAGTGTGTGAGTGTGTGTGAGTGTGAGTGTGTGTGTGAGTGTGAGTTGTGTGAGTGTGTGTGCTCTAACCTGTGCACTTTGGGGCTAAAGATCCTGGATGGAGGGTTTGATGTATCTGTGGTTTGGTGTGTGTGTGTGTGTGTGTGTGTGTGTGTGTGTGTGAGTTGTGTGTGAGTGTGTGAGAGTGTGAGTGTGTGTGAGTGTGAGTGTGTGAGTGTGAGTGTGTGTGTGTGTGTGCACGCGCTCGTACACTTGGGGAAGTCTTGTGTGCTGGGCTGGGCTGGGAGCTGTTGGAGAATGAGAGTGGGCTGAGGCATGAGGGCTCTGCTGTACCCTTGATAATGTCTTGTCAATCCTTCCATGTTCTCTTGGCATGCCTCTGCCAAACATCGTGGGGCCCTAAACATCAGAACTCAAGGCCCCTAACAACTGGACCCAGTCTCCTACGTTCAGAGTCAGAGAATGAGAGTCCAAGAGTTGGGAGAGGGCAGAGAGGACTTGGAGTCAGGAAGGCCTGATTTAGAATCCTGATATCCGATGCTTAGCTGTGCGACCCTGAGCAAGTAATTTAACTTACTTCATCTTCATCATCTGTAAAACGGGGATCTTAGCACCTGCCTCACAGGGCTGACTGACAAACAAATAGGTCAACATCTAGAGTCCATGACAGGGATGATGCCTGCGTCAGGCACATAAACCATCCCTTTACCTGTTCTAACATTTCACCAGGAGTTGGACACAAGCTCATCGTCCTAGAGCCAGAATTCTCAGACTCTCTTCTCTCTCCCTTTGGGGCACTTGGTCCTTCTGCCCTTCTCTAGGTCTCCAATTGCTCCCTCACTGTCGATGATTCTTCCAGTGTCACTGTTGGTGGCTTAGCCATCTCATCCACTGGAGCTTTCATCTGCACATGTAGCTCCAGGGGACCTCGACTCCATGCTCCCTGTCTCCCTGCTTGGGTATTGCCTCTTGCCCAAGGTCATTCTTCTTGGAAGAAAGGAGAGAGAACACAGGGAATGAGTAGTTCTGCCTTCACACCGTTGTTTGCTATCCTTATCAACCGAATTCCTTGGATGTCTATGACATTCCTACTATGTACATGGCCCTGTGCTCAAAGCTGGGCACATAAAGATGAAAAATGACAGTGTCTTCCCTCAAGAGCTTCCTGATCTGATGCTGTAGGGAAAGGAGAGTTTAGGGAGGAAAGGGCACAAGAGTTTGATACCGTGTATAAGTTGGTTCTAGGCAAAGCAAAGAGCCAGATAAAATGCTGGAAGAGAACAGAGGTGGGGGTGCTCATACAGTCTCAGGCTCCTGGAGAGGTGGGCCCCTGAGCTGAGCCTCGAAGGCAGATGAAGCCCAAAAGCATAGCCTGGAGCCCAAGAGCAGGATCTGCAAGAGATCACGATGAAGGGAGGACACAGGAGCCAAGGTGTCGGGCACACTGAACATTGGGCTAAGAAATGTGTTTTATCCCATCAGCAAAGGAAGCCCCTGATGATTTAGAAGCAGAGGCTCAACATGGCCAGACCCAATCCTTAGGAAGCTTTTTTAGATAGCTGGGTGAAGATGGGCTATCCAGGGGGAAGGGAAGGGGAACAAGTATTTATTAAGCACCTACTATGTACTGAGGGCTTTACAAACAGGATCTTATTTGATCAAGGGGGAGATGGTTCCTTCCTCCTGCCTGAAACAACCTTGGAAAACCTTTCCTTGGAAAGGTCCTTTCCATACTTCCCTGAGCTGAGATCATGCCCTATTATTCTTTGTTAGCACCTGGAGTTTCAGAAAAAATCCATACTTTCCATACTTCCCTGAGCTGAGATCATGCCCTATTATTCTTTGTTAGCACCTGGAGTTTCAGAAAAAATCCCCCAGTGTACAGAGATGCCCAGTGTCTGGGTGTAAGGGCAGAGTCCTGGTGAGTCAAAGAGGCTTCCCAAGATTTGTGGTGGAAGATCTCCTGGGGAGAGCAGGGAGAAACTGAACACAGAATCCATCCACCCATCCATCCGTTCGTCTGTCCATCCATTCATCCACCCATCCATTCATCCATCAATCTGTCAATCCATCCATCTCTCTGTCCATCCATCCATTCATGCACCCATCCATCCATCCATCCACCCACTCATCCATCCATCTATCCATTCATCTACCCATACATCTGTCCATCCATCCATCCACCCACTCATCCATCCATTGAAGAGTTGATATTAAGTGTCCAATGCATGTCAGGCATTCCCCGTGCTTGGGATGGAGGACATAAGGCAAAAATGAAGGTGAGTCAAAGCCTCTCTGAGTGGAGGAAGACCTCAGTGTTTCTGAGGGAAGCTGCTGCTGGGCCTCCCCCCACCAGGTCTTTTATTTACCCTTTAGCCCAGAGGAGAGTGGGGGGCAGCTCTCTAGAGATTCGCAGGCCCCGGAAGGAAGGACAGTGGTTTCCTGCTTGAGATGAGTCATTCAGAGTGAGCTTCTAGGGGAGGGGCTTTCTGGGAACCTCCAACACCGTCCTCTGGCTGTAAGGGGATCCAGAGTCCTTCAGGCAGGGGACTTTCCCCATCAGCCCTGGACTCCAGACTCAGGGTGTTCACACCTGGGCCAATCCTCGAGACCTTCTTGGGAAGCTCTTGGAGATCAGCATGGAGGCAGCAGTGGCCAGGCTTGTTGGAAGGGGTGGTGGTGGACCTTCTGGGCCTTTGAGGGCCCCTCTAATGTTCATACTGAAGTCTCTGGACAACGTATTCCGGAGCCCCTGAAATTCGCCATAAAAATTGAGTTTAGCCAAAGTGGGGTTGAAGGTGGGAGCAGAGAGGGATGGACCCAATTGGGAGCCAGGCACTTTGGGTCACAATTTCCCTGAGATCTCTGTGAGACCCTGGGAGGGTCTGTTCTCTTCTTTGGACCCAAGAGTCCTCAGCTGAGAAACCAGGGGAGTTGGACAAAATGGAAATCAGCCAGCAGACATTTATTTGGCATCTGCAGTGTTTGGGATTAGGGTTAGGGTTTAACTTCCCTGCCCTCATGATGCTCACAGTCTAGGAAGAGTTAGAGCCTTCATCCTCTAGGGGCAGGCCTAGGGCTGGCCTAGATGAGCCTGCACGTCCCTGCCTCTCTACAGTGAAACCACATCCCTTGAAGGAGGGGCGGCAAAGATGAGTCTCCCCCATTTACAAAGGAGAAAATTCACAGAAGGGACTTGCCTTGGGTCACACAGCTCACAAATTTCAGGGTCCTGGCCTGTGGCCAGGTTTTCCCAGCCCCAATCTAGGTCCCTTTCCATGACACCTCAATGCCTCTCGGTCAGGTCAGTGCCATCTACACCAGGAATATAGGCGCTAGAGCCTGGTTTTACCAGGTTCCAAGAGCCAGTTGTTAAATTGTCCATGGGAGCACTTTCATTTTTACCCCAGAAATCATCAAATGCTACAAATCAGGGCTTGATTTCCTGTTTTGTTGATTGTCTAGACTTAGAAAGTGATGAAGAATCCATTAATATGCAGATTAAATTTAACAGTACATCCAATACACATAGTGGCCCCACCCCACCCCCAGTCTATTGTTAAACATTTACTTACGCTGACTTTCTCTGCACCTTCTTTCCTCCACAAGCTCAGCCCTGAGCTCCACACTTGGAGTCTGGAGAAGAGACCCGGTACCCACCCTTCTAATCCTCTGTCAACAAAGACTTAACAAGGGAATGTCTCCTCATCCTAGCCCTGGGCTAAAAGGCTGGTTTGGACTGGCCAGTGAAGGAAGGTAGTATTTGGGATGGGGAAACTGGATTTCTGCTGCAGGCCAGTGACAGCTGCTTAACAAAGAGAGGGCTCTGGAAAGGGTTGGCAGCTCCTCATCCTGGGAGGTCTACAGGCAGAAGCTGGATTAGGGATAGATTCCCAGCAGGCTCAGTGGACCTCAGAACTTCCTTTGAAAGGAGGGGCTTCAACAAGGGTCCTGCAGCTGATGGAGGATGGAGGACCTGTGGATGGAGTGGGCTGCTGCTGTGGATGTCTGTGACTTATGGTACATGCTCTCCCTCCCCTCTGTATGCCTCAGTTTCCCCCTTTCTAAATGAGAGGAGAGGGGAGTTGGTCTGTCAGATTTCTCCCAGGTCCACATCCTGTAATCCTGTGAATAAGTGTGAGAGAATGAAGAGCCGAAAGCATGGCCTTGCATGAGGAAGGTGGGGTCTGGCTGGAGCAGTTTGGGGCTGGATGCATGGGGAACTGGAAGCAGTCCTGGTTTGAGGCAGGTCAGGTTGGTGAGGGAATGGATGTCTGGCTCACCTGTTTGGGGCATTTAGAGGGGTCCATGCCATCCTCTTCCTCTGATTCCTCTGGAAGCTGCATCTGGAGCCAAGAGAGAAGCTTAAATGGGGGAATGCCAGGTCTTGGGGGGATTGGGGGACTTCTGGGTGGGTTGGCCTGCCAGGATATCCACTCCACAGGCCTTCCTTATGGCCCAGGACAGCTAGGCCTGTTAAGAATGAATGTTCTCTCTGGCCTTGGAGTCTCAGGAGGACCTGAGTTCAAACCAGCCTCAGACACTTAACACAAAAACTAGCTGTGTGACCTTGAGCAAGTCACTTAACCCCAATTGCCCTACCTCCCCCCCACCACCTCCAAAAAAGCATACACACACAAGAATGAATGTTCTCCAGGAGAACGTTGACCAAAAGAATGATGAAGTCAGTCAGTGGCTGAGCCGGACTTCTCCAGTTGTAATTAGGGCTGGAGGGGGCCTCAGAGGCCACTGAACCCAACCCTCCTATTTTACAGACGTGGAAACTGAGGCCCAGTGAGAAGGGACTTGCCCAAGATCACACAGAGGGTGTGTCCAAAGCTGGACTTGAACCTAAGCCTTCAGCCTTTAGAGCTGGTGCTGATTCCGAAGCAGGTCCAGTGCACACATCTCTGGACATCCTGTCCCTCTCCTAGAGTGTGAGCCATCTGAGGGCAAGGACTAGGAGTTTGATAGCACCCCGGCTCTCAACAGAGAGTTCTCCATACAGGAGGCGCTTAATAAATGCTCAATCACTCTACAAATAGTGGCCATAAGCTATATTTTCCCATCCCCAGCCCTGCTGGAGGAGCTCTTTCCTGCATCCCATCTCACCACGCCTAGGCACAGGCGTGTTCTTGTCTTTCCTTGGTCCCCTGGCATTTGAGCCCAGTGCCTAGCACACAGTAGGGGCTTTATAAATGCTTGCCAGTTACTGATCCTGAGAGAAGACTATTTGGTGTGAGTTAGGGGCCTGGATTCCAGCCCCACTCTGCCACTGGCTAGCTGTCAGACCCAGGGCAGGGCCCTTCCCCGCTGATCCTGTGTCCTCCTTTGTCTAATGGGGACCGAGTCCAGTTTCTGTCTCCCTTAGTGAACTGTGAAGAGCTGTTCCTACCCCTGCTTTTGCGGGAGAGAATCGTGAATGAGTCTGAGTTGGGCAAACCAGGTCCAGGGATGATGCAAGATGTTCTGAGAGGGTGGCTGGGCTGGGGCGGGGATGGTGTTACGGGAAGGCTGGGCGGTTGTGGTCCTGGTGATTGCAGCCCCTTACAAAGAGGATCCTGGGTGGCATTCCACAGGGGAGATTTCTGGCAGCAGGTGGAGGACCCAGCTTTCTTGGGGTGGCTGAGCTGGCAACAGTTAACCCAACTGGGGTCAGGTCGTTCTGACCTTGCTGGGGCTCTAGGCTGAGGGTAATGGGGGAGGAAGGCAGGAAAAAAGAGGCTGGGAAGGAAGGAGGTGCCAACGCCCCAGCCTCACCCTCTCAGGTTCCCCCTCCAAGAGCACCTCACCCCCTGCCAGAGACAGAAACCTTGCAAGGGGCGGGGATGCGAGGGGGTGACCCTCCCCAGGCCAGGCCCCACTCCAAGAGCACCTCACTCCCTGCCAGAGACAGAAACCTTGCAAGGGGCGGGGGTGCGAGGGGGTGACCCTCCCCAGGCCAGGCCCCACTCCAAGAGCACCTCACTCCCTGCCAGAGTCAGAAACCTTGCAAGGGGCGGGGGTGCGAGGGGGTGACCCTCCCCAAGCCAGGCCCCCCTCCAAGAGCACCTCACCCCCTGCCAGAGACAGAAGCCTTGCAATGGGCGGGGATGCAAGGGGGTGACCCTCCCCAAGCCAGGCCCCCCTCCAAGAGCACCTCACCCCCTGCCAGAGACAGAAGCCTTGCAATGGGTAGAGGTACATGGGGGTGACCCTCCCCAGGCCAAGCCCCCCTCTAACAGCACCTTACCCCCTGCCTTCCCCAGGGCCATGAGTAGGCAACGCTGAGCCTCCGAAATGGAACTGTCGGGGCTGAAACATCAGATACAGAAGAAGGGAGTAGAAAGGTGGGGGCAGAAGAGCTGGTGGGAGGCAGGCTTAGAAGACTGGCTTGGGAATCAGGAGATTCAGCTTCTGCTAGTCAGTGCCTGTGTGATCTTGGCCAAGTGCCCTCTCTGGGCCTCAGTCTCTTCCTCTTTAAAATAGAGGTGGGCTGGCACAAGAGGATGTCTCTGGTCCTTCCTGCCTCTGAGTTTGTGCATCTTAACTCCCATGGGAAAACAAAAGCCTCCCTGGGGATTAAAGAAATGATCTCCCAAGGACAGGACAGGAGAGGAGGCTGAGGAACAGTTTGTAGGGAAAAGACCAAAGGGTTCCTGTGAGTGGACAGTGTGCTTTGTAACAGTATACTATGTTAAGAGAGAAGGGCTTTGAGGCCTAGGGAGGTGAGAGTGCCACCATCCCTTCCTTAGGTCAGGCCTCCTCTGTGGCTGTTATTCTGAGCATTCCTGACACGAAGAGGCTGGAGAGCCTCCAAAGGAGGGCTACCAGTACAGGGAAGGGCCTGGAGCCCAGAGGTGGTCCCAGGAAGATTGGCCGAAGGACCTGGGAATGCTTCTCTTGGAGAAGAAAAGGTTCGGGGGGATGTGAAGCTGAAAGGGATCGGCTTTGTTCTGCTTGGCCACAGAGGATGGAACAAGGAGAAACCTGGCTGCAGGCTTAGATTAAATGTCAAAAAAACCCCTACGGTCTGATGGAGGAACAGGCTGCCCCAGGAGGGGCTGAAGCCCCCATCTCTGGAGAGCTTCAGGCGGAGGCAGGCAATCCGCCAATGAACTTTTATTGAGTGTGCCTACTCTGTGCGGGGCAATGAACTTAGAGCTGGGAACACAGACAAAAGCAGAGGACAGTCCCTGCCCTCAAGATGCTCTAGCCCAATGCTGTACGGACAAGCTGCTGAAGGAAAACCTGGATAGAGGGAAGGCAGAACAACTCACGGGGTGGGGAAAGGCTTCCTGCAGAATGCGGTGTTCGAGGTGGACCTTGAAGGGAGCTAGGGCAGCCAGAGTCACTGCCTGGAGCTGAGATGTAGAGGGTCCTGCTAAGGAGCATCAGAGGCCAGTGGGATCCCTGGATCGAAGAGTGCTTGTGAAGGAAGGCTGAAGGCGTGAGGGCAGGAAAGGTCAAGGGGTGGGTTATGAGGGGCTAAGAAGGACAGTCACGTTGGGCACCTCATGGAGACAGGTGGATGAGGTGCTCTGGAAGGACCCTCCCAGCAATGAGGTTCTGGAGGCTGCTGGGAAAATGAAAATTCCTGTACCTATACGTGTGGGAGTTCTGAAAGATACCGAAAATTTTGTCTGGCACAGCAGAGGGAAACAAGACATTTCTGTGGGGACCCGGAGCAGCCGGGAGTGGGGCTGCTTGTGGTACAAAGGGGAAGGATATTGGGGCTGCTTCAGGGTAGCTTTGATTGTGGCGGAAATGCCCAGCACTTTACACAACTGGGCTCATTTGAGTCTCTCTGACCAGGTCAAGGGTAAGTCTGGCTTCAAGGTCAGGGCCAGGGCTGGGTCCAAGGTCAGGGCTCTGTCTGAGGTCAGGGCCAGGGCTGGGTTTGGAACCAGGACCGGCTCACTCTGGACCCCAGAATGTCCTTTCCTTTGTGATTCCCGTGGTGAATTTCCCATGGTCAGTCAGTAGGAACTGACGTGGCCTTGATCTCCTGGGCCCCCTTCTTGGGGGCTGTGCTCTAACTGGTTTATCCTGGCCCTAGATGAAATCTCCAGGCAAAACCCTACCCTTCCCTCCTTAGGACAGAGGAATCTAAGCTTGGAAGGAGCCCTGGGGTGCTCCGGGGTCTCTCAGCCAGGGAACTGAGAGTGCGCTGGCCCAGGCCAGCCAAGCTGAGTCCTGTGAACATTCTTCCCAGGTCACAAGACACCTGATTAAATTTCCAGCACGTGAGGCCCTCGAGGCCCCAGCAGGAGTGTGGAACTGAGCTGAGCCGAGCCAGGCACTCAGGGGAGGGCTTGGCTTTGGTGGCAGGAAGGGGAGAGCACGGGGAGGGACCCCTGGGGGCTGGCCAGCCCTAGGTAGAGCTTGCCTTTCTCTTCCTCTCTCTCTCTGTCTCTTTCTTCTCATATTTAGTTTCTATAGACCATGTGTGATAGGAAATATAATTCTTATTTTACAGAGGGGAAAACTGATCCTCTGAGAGTTTAAGAGACTTGCCCCAAGTTATTCAGACAGTAGCTTAGAAAGGGCCTGGACTCGGGTCCCAAAGCTCATCCCTCCAAGCCAGTGGCCATGTTCCAGTGTGCTTGCATCCCCAGAGAAGGCCAGGACAATGCTGCCCTTGGAATTAGGATCTGCTGATGGGATGGAATCCAGTGCTTGTCTAATTGGCCTAGGGGGTCAGCCTGTTCTACCCTAGACCCAGTGCCTTCTATATGCTCCCTCACAGGGAGCCTTTCAGCCTGGGTGAATGTCTCCAGTAATGGGAGGCTCACTGACAGCTGAGGTAGAGGGACATTAGGACTATCCTGGGACCTCGTCAATAAGAGGGTGGCCACCATCTTCACCTCCACCAAAGGCTAGCTGGGCATGGGGACCCTGGGCAGGAACTTAGGGGATGTATGCTGAGCTGAATGGGGAGGGGGGAAGGGGCTGCCTCGTGAGGGCGGGTTTTGCTTAAGGACACCAAATCTGGGTCACTTAAAAAAAAGACAAAACCACCTAATAATAGGGAGCTGGAGAGAGCTGAGCTGAGTCACACTCTGGGGTGACACCTACACTGGGAGGTTCACTTAGGAGGCAGAAAAATGTGCCCCCAGCCAGGTTCTAGTAGGAGGGAGGGAGGGAGGGAGGCTGTGAAAAGAGGGAACAGATGGAATCGGGGAGAGGTGGGGGCAGACCGTCCACCTGAGCCCCTAGACCCAGTGCCCTCCTCCGGGGCTCCAAGATGCCCAGACTGTTGAGGTAGCTGCAAGTCTGGCGCTGAGCTGCTCTGAGTCCCCTGGAACCATGCCCTCCTCCCACAGTGGAGAGAAGGGCATCCAGAGAGACTGAGGCCCCCAGTTAGGCCTGATCCAGAGGCAGGAGGGCCCTGGGCAAGGCAAGGGCCTCTGGGCCTCAGTTTCCCCATGATAAAGTCAGGGGCTGGTTCTAGATGCTCTCCCAGCTCCAAGCCCTCTGGGCCTATGTGGGCTCAGTTCCCATAATCTATCAGCCAACTGGTCTGCCACTGTCCTTGGGGAGCTTATATTCTATTGGGGAACCAGCACATGTATAGACAAAACAAGTACACAAGACCACTGAGGAAGGGACAGCTGAGGCAGCATTTGCTTTGAAGGCAGCTCTCCTACCCCCACCCCTCTGTCTTCTCTTGTCCACACTGACCATTCTTAGCTCCTTTAACCCAGGTGAATCACTGATTTCTACATTGGACTGGGTTGGCTTTCCTTCTCGTTGCAATGATGGAATTGGGGGATGCTCACCTAGACCCCGGTCGGGGTGAGGAGCTTCCAGGGTCTGCTCAGCTCTGAGGGCCTGAGTGGTGGCCACCAGCCTCTCCTTGGGGGTGTCAGTGATGGGGAGCACTGAGCTTTGGACCCGAGGTCTGAGGCCAGGTGCAGAGGAGCGAGGAAGACCAAGCCAGGGCCCTTGGCTTCTGCCCAGCTCTGCTGTGTCCCTCTGAGCACATGGTGGATGGGCCCCTTTCTGTAAAGTGAAAGGGTTCATGAAAACCAGCTTGGTACTGTGGAATAAACAATGAATCTGGAGTTCAAGATTCTGGGTTCGAATCTCTCCTGGGGCACCAATTCCCTGTGTGACCTTGAACAACCTACTTACCCTCCCCAAGGTAATAGAATGAGGGAGTTGGATTGGATGGCCACTGAAGCCCCTGCCAGGCCTGCGCCCGGGGCCGATGACTTGGGTTTGGATCCTACCTGGATGACAGACAAATCTCTTACCCTCCCCAAGACTCAGTTTCCTTTCTGTAAAACGAAGAGGACGGACAAGCCAATCTCGGAGGACCTTTTTTGGTTCCAGATCGCTGATGGCCTAGTTCACAGAATCAGGGGAACATCCCGTGTACTCTCTTTGGGGCAAATTGGGGCCCAGAGAAGGAAAGGATTTCTCCTGGGTTCTACCAACAGAATCAGGGCTGAAATTTGAACTCTGGTCCCTCGGCTGGATCTTACATCAACCGCCTTTTATGAGGGAGGCCCTACTGGAGTGAGCCAGGGAAGGGGCAGCCCCTGGGGGACCCAGAGAGGCTTGCTCAGACCTGTGGCTGGGAGGGCCTAAGCCTTGAGGACATAGACGTGCCACCAGCCCACCCTGCTGGGCAGCCTCTGAAAGAGCCTCGGGGGGCAATGGGGATGTGTCATTCCTGCCCACGTCCCCCCCAGACTGGGAGGCACGGCTGGCTCCCACCCCCTCTCCTGGGGCATGACTCCCAAAGACACCTCATGTGTTTCTCACTAAGGACTTGTGAAGCCTCCTTCCGGTGGCAGGCCCACAAAGAGCCATGAATCAGGGCCTGAATAGGGCCCAGAGCACGAACAGTGTCCTTTCTCTGGGCTGACAGTGTCCAGTAAGCCAGAAGATTTCCCCTGGCCAGGCCCACGAGAAAGGACTGATTTAATCTCCTGTTTCACTGGGAAAAACTTCCTGTCTTTGCATTCTCCCATTCCCGGCCCGGAAACGAGGGCCCATTGTCCCCCCAGCCTCATTGAAGGGCCCCCTCATTAGCAGGCTGGGCCTGGGCCCAGCCCAGGGCCCAGGGCCAAGGGGACTGTACTTGTGTGGGAGAGACCCTAGGGAACTGGGCTCAGAGAGGCTCCTCCAGGCTCAGGCCATCGAAGCGGCTTTTCCAAAGATCACTTATAGATACACACACCTCAATTCCTGGGCAAATCTCCTCTACTCCAGGCTGACTGTTATTCAGCTGACCCTTCCACAGAGCATGGCCACCTGGGCTGCCCTCCTGTGGAGGCTCCTGAGGCCACCAATGCCCTTCCCTGATGGCAGTGCCCAAAAACCATCATAGTGTCACTTGGTCTGAGAGCCAGAAGGGACCACAGCACCCTAGTCCCATGTGGGTGCAGAAGGTCCCCCTGGGACACACCTCCCACGTAATCTGGCAGCCTCCATTTGGTGACCTCCAAGGAAGGGGAGCCCACTGCCTCCCAAAGCAGCCCCTTCCACTTTGGGACACTTCTCCTGGTTTCAGCCATCTTCCCCTTTTCAACTTCCACCCATCATTCCCCCTGCTTGTCATTTCTTATAGCACAATAATATTCCATCACAATCATATATCACAGCTTGTTTAACCATTCCCCAATTCATGGATATCCCTTTGCTTTCCAATTTTTAGCCACCACAAAAAGAGTATTCCCCCCCTTTTTTGGATGTCTTTGGGATATAGACCTACCAGTGGTATTTCTGGATCAAAAAGTATGTGCAGTTTTATAGCTCTTTGGGCATAGTTTCAAATTGGTCTCCACAATGGTTGGACCAGTTCACAACTCCACCAACAGTGCATGAGTGTCCAGTTTTCCCACAGTTCTCCAACATCTAACATTTTCCTTTTTTTTATTATATTAGTCACTCTTATAGATGTGAGGTGGCACCTCCAAGTTGTTCTTATTTGCATTTATCTGACCAACAAATTTAGAGCATTTTTATATGATTATAGATAGCTTTGATTTCTTTGCCTGAAAACTGTCAGCTCATATTCTTTGACCATGTATTAATTGGGAAATAACTTGTATTTTTATAAATTTGACCCAGTTCTCTATATATTTGAGAATTGAGGCCTTTATCAGAGATACTAGCTGCAAAAATTTTCAGCCAGTTTTTTTCTTTCCTTGGTTGCATTGGTTTTGTTTGTGCAAAACCTTTTGAATTTTATATAATCAAAATTACCTATTTTACATTTCATAATGCTCTCTATATTTTCTTTGGTCCTAAATTCTTCTCTTCTCTGTAAATCTGACAAATAAACTATTCCATGCTCTCTTAATTTGCTTATGGTATCACCCTTTATGTGTAAATCCTATATCCATTTTGACTTTATCTTGGCATAGAGTGCAAAATGTTGATCTATATCTAGTTTCTGCCATATTGTTTTCCAGTTTACCCAGCAGTTTTTGTCAAATAGTTTTTGTTCCAAAAGTTTGGATCTTTGGGCTTATCATATACTAAATTACTATGGTCATTTACTATAATGTAATTGGTACCTAATCTACTTCACTGATCCACCACTCTGTTTCTCAGCCAGTACCAGATTATTTTAAATAATTACCACTTTATAACAGCTTGAGAACTTGTAAGGTTAGGCTACCTTCTTTTGCATTTTTTCCCCATTGATTCTCTTGATATCCTTGAACTTTTGTTCTTCCAGATGAATTTTTAAATTATTTTTTCTACTTCTATAAAATATTTTTTGATAATTTGGTTGGTGTGGCATGAAAAAATAGATTAATTTTTGGTAGAATTGTCATTTTTGTTATATTGGCTTGCCTACCCAAGAACAATTAATATTTTTCCAGTTGCTTAGATTTGACTTTATTTGTGTGAAAAGCGTCTTACAGATGTGTTCATATAGTTCCTGAGTTTGTCTTGGTAGATAGACTCCCAAGAATTTTATATTATCTACAGTTGTTTTAAATGGAATTTCTTTTTCTATCTCTTGCTGCTGGACTTTGTTGGTATATATAGAATTGCTGAATTATGTGGGTTTATTTCGTATCCTACAATTTTGCTAAAGTTGTTGATAATTTCAAATGTTTTTTTTTCAGTTGATTCTTTAGGATTTTCTAAGTATAACACCATATCATCTGCAAAGAGATAGTTTTGCTTTCTCAATGCCTAGTCTAATTCCTTCAATTTTTTATTCTCTTACTGCTTTATTTAATTTTCATAGCAGAATATTAAATAATAGAGGTTATAATGAGTATTCTTTTTTTTAACAAATGCTTTAACTTCTGGTTTACATCATTCATTTCCACCAGACATTGAGTTACAATTTTTCCCCATTTTTTCCCTACCTACCACCCCAGAATAGCAGTCCCACTATATATCCCCTCATCCAATCTGCTCTCTCCCATATCTTCTCCCATACCCCCTTCGACTTTGCCATTAGGGCAAGGTGAATCTCTGAGCCCCAATGCCTGAACATCTTATCTCCCAATTACATGCAAAACAGTATTAATAATAGTATTTATATACATTTGAAACATTTAATTTTAAGACTTCGAATTTCAGATCCATTCCCTTCCTCCCTTGTCACCCACTCCCTCTGGAAAGATAAGCAATTCAGTATGTGTTGTACATGTATAGCTATGCAAAACATTACCATGGTAGATATATTGTAAAAGACTGCTTATATTTCCCTCCCATCCATCCCACCCCCCACCTGGTCCATTCCCTACTTTGATCCTGTCCCTCTTCAAAAGTGGGTACTTCCAACCTCCCCTCCCCCCAGAATGCCCTCCCCTCCATCATCCCCCCTCTCATCCCCCTCTCCCCTACTCTCCTGCAGGGTGAGATATCCCATTTAGTATGCATGTGATTCTCTCCCTGAGCCAAATTCAATGAGAATAAGGTTTTGCCTTTTGCCTTCCTATTCTCCCCCTCTCCTGCAACTACTTCCGCTTGCCTCTTCTACATGAGAGAGTTTACTCTACCCTGTCTCTCCCCATCTCCTCTTGTCACTTTCCTCTCTCACCTCTTAACTTCACCCCTTGAGTATCATCCCTTCCCAACAAATTCAACCTATGCCCTCTATCCATATATAACTGTAACCATATATACACACATTCACATATATATTCATATGACCATACACCCTTCTTCCATTATTTTCATACTGAGAAAGATTTCATCAGTCACAGTTATTGTTTTTCCATATAGGAATGTAAATAGTTCAACTTTGATAAGTTCCTTTTGATTTCTTTTCCCTGATTACTTTCTCAGACATCTTTTGCTTCTTGTGTCTGGATGTCAAATTTTCTATTCAACTCTGGTTTTTTTTTCCTCAAGAATGCTTGAAAGTCCTCTATTCCACTGAATGACCATATTTTCCCCTGAAACAAGATATTCAGTTTTGCTGGGTAGGTGACCTTTGGCTTCAATCCCAGCTCTTTTGCCCTCTGGAATATCATATTCCATGCCCTTCGATTTTCTCCTTGATCTGGGAGTTCTGGAACCTGGCTATAATATTCCTAGGAGGTTTCTTTTTGGGATCTTTTTCAGGAGGTGATCGGTGGATTCTTTCAACCTCTATTTCCCCCTCTGGGTCTAAAACATCAGGGCAATTTTCCTTGAGAATTTCTTTAAGGATGATTTCTAGGTTCTTTCTTTGATCATGACTTTCAGGTAGTCCAATAATTTTTAAATTATCTCTCCTGGATCTATTTTCCAGGTCAGTGATTTTTCCCATGAGATTTTTCACATTGCCTTCTATTCTTTCATTTGTTTGGATCTGTTTAACAGCATCTTGATTTCTCATAAAGTCACTAGCTTCCATTTGCTCCAGTCTAATTCTGAAGGAATGAATCTCCTCAGTGAGCTTTTGAGATTCTTTTTCCATCTGGCAAATTTGGCTTTTTAAGGCATTCTTCTCCTCTTTGCCTTTCTGAGCCTCTTTTGCCATTTGTTATTTTCCTCAGTCAGGCTGTTGACTATATTTCATACTTTTCTTGCATCTTTCTCATTTCTCTTCCCAATTTTCCCCCCACTTCTCTTATCTGCTTCTTAAGGTCCTCTATGGCCTGTAGCCAGCTTGTATTTTCATTTGGGGCTTTTGGTGCAGGAGTTCTGACCTCACAGTCCTCCTCCTGTTCCATGCTTTGATCCTCTTTGCCTCCAAAATAGGAGTCTAAAGTTGCATTTTTCTGTTTATTTTGTTTCCTTTGCCTAGGCATGTTGCCACTTAATTACTTGATTTTGGGGCTTGTTGCCACAGTAGGACTCTGCCACCAGACAGGAGAGCTTCCATCCCAAATGTGGGGTCTTCACAACTTCTGGAGGTTGGGTGGCCTCTTTAAAGCCTCCAGCCGCTCTGGCAAATTGGATACCCACCCCAGACCTCCCTCCAAGACCACAATCCAGATCCAAGCAGGTTAAAGCAAGAGCGATTAACTCCCAGACTGATTGCTGGATCTCTCTACAGTTTGTAGACCAGGAGCTGGAGCTGCCCCTGATGCTGGAAAATGGCCTCTGTGCCACGTTTCCCCAGCAGCTTTTCGCCCCCAGGGGAGGAAGCTGACATATTCCCCAAATACTGGTCCCAAAGTCCATAGGGCACTAACCTCTCACTTTGTCCTAGGCATATCTGTGCTGATAATTCTGGAATCGCCACAGCTGCTGGTGTTCTGGGGTCCCTCCAGCCAGCTGGGGCCAAAACCGTGGCTCACGGGGCCTGGGCTTGGCTCCCAGTGTGCTGTGCTGCCCGCTCTCAGAGCACTGTGCTGGCCACTCCCTGCAGGGCTGCTGGCCTGTCCTCAGCAGGAGGTTAGTTTCTCTGTGTCTTTCTGTTGGTGCTGGGGCTCTAGAAGTTGTTCAGATTCCCCTTTTACATTGTTTGGAAGTGGTGTGGGGTTGAGCACCTTGGAAGTGCTGTTTCTACTCCACCATCTTGCCATAATGAGTATTCTTGCTTCATATCTGATTGTATTGAGAAGGCTTGTTCTAGCTTCTCTCTATTATGCTTGCTGATGGTTTTAGATAAATATTACTTATCACTTGAGGTAAGCGCTATTTATTCCTAGGCTCTCTAGTGTTTTTAATAGGAATGGGTGCTATATTTTTCTGCATCTAGTGAGATAATCATATGATTTCTACTGGCTTTGTTACTACTATGGTGAATTATGCTGATAGTTTTCCTAATCTTCAACCAACCCTGCATTCCTGGTACAAATTCCACCTGATCATAATGTATACTTGTAATATACTGCTGTAATCTCTTTTCTAGTATTTACTGAAAGTTTTCACATCAATATTCATTAGGAAAATTGGTCTATAATTTTCTTTCTCTGTTTTGGCTCTTCCTGGTTTTGGCATCAGCACCATATTTGTGTCATAACAAGAATTTGATAGGACTCTTTCTTTGCCTATTTGTCCAAACAGTTTACATAGTGTTGGGATTAATTGTGCTTTAAATGTTTGGTAGAATTTGCTTGTGAATCCATCTGGTCCTGGAGATTTTTTCTTAGAAATTTCATTGATAGCTTGTTCAATTTCTTTTTCTAATATTGAGCTATTTAAGTATTTTATTTCTTCTGTTAATCTGGGTAATTTGTGTTTTTTTCTTGTAGAAATTCATCCATTTAATTTAGAATGTGAGATTTATTGGCACATAACTGGGCAAAATAGCTCCTAAGAATTTTTTTTTTTTTTTTTTTTGCTTTTTGGAGGGCAACTGGGGTTAAGTAACTTGCCCAAGGTCACACGGCTAGGTTTTGGGTTTTTTTGTCTGTGTTAAGTGTCTGATGCCGGAACGGAACTCAGGTCCTTCTGACTCCAGGGCTGGCGCTCTACTCACTGCGCCACCTAGCTGCCCCCTAACAATTGTCTTAATTTTCTCTTCATTGGTGGTGAATTCGCCCATTTCGTTTTTGATGCTAGTAATTTGATTTTCACCTTTTCTTTAAAAAAAGATAAAATTAACCAATGGCTTGTCTATTTTATTCTATTTCCCCCCACAAAACCAGCTTCTAGTTTTATTTATTGATTCAGTGGTTTTCTTATTTTCGTTTTTAAAATCTCTCCTTTGATTTTCAGGATCTCCAATTTGGTGTTTTATTGGGGATTTTTAATTTGTTCTTTTTTAGTTGCAAGCCCAATTCGTTGATTCGCTTTTCTTCTATTTTATTGATGTAAGCTGTTAAGAAATATACATTTCCCCCTAAGTACTGCTTTGCCTGCATCCCATAAATTTTGGTGTGTTGTCTCATTGTTGTCATTTTCTTTAATGGAATTATTGATTGTTTCTATGACTTGTTCTTTGACCCACTTGTTTATTAGGACCAGATTGTGTAATTTACAATGAATTTTCCATTTCTTTTTCCAATGTTCATCACTGAATGTGATTTTTGAGTCTATCATTGTTACTAGGGCTTGCTCACGTTTCTGACTTTCTTTGTCCGTTTCTTTAAATTAAACATATAAAGATTTGTGAGCCCCCAACTCTGTGTAAGATCCCAGGGCTACAAAGTAAAACGCTGACAACAACAGAACCCAGTTCCTCCCCTCAGTCAGCTTAGAGTCCCCACGAAGGAATGGAAACGCATTTATTGAGCACTTGCATATACCAGTCACTATGCTAAGCATCAGGGTGACAAATACAAAAAGAAAGACAGGCCCTGCCCTCAGTGGGTTTACATTCTAATTAAGGAAGACAACACACGTGGGGAGGAGTGCTATGGACTAGGAAGTCACAGGGATGGGGACCCCACGGGGCATTGACTGATGTGGCCTTTCCAGGACTGGTGGTGCTGATATGATCACTGTCTGCCATGCTAGCTGTGGAAAAGAGGACAGGGGACATGGGTGATGTACCCAGTAGTTTGGCATAAGAATGGTCCCTGAGCATCAGATGGGGGTGCAGGGTCTCAGAAGGGTTAATTATGGAAAGCTTCATATAGTTACTGCCTTGTGAGAATGACTGTGGAAATATGATTTTACAAATATGGAAACTGAGGTCCAGGGAATGAAAGTGAAAGTTCCCAAGGCCACATGACTGGTACAGAGCAGGGTCAGGTTTTTGAGGCCAGGGTCTTTGCTACTCCCCCACTCATGTGTCTGGCTCAGATCCCTCCATGCTACTAGCCCCTCACCCCCAGTCTTCCTTATATCCCAAAGCTTCCCTCCCCCTCTTCATCTTTCATTCATGACAGATGATATTGGGCACATTTACATCTCTCCTTAATGACATCTCTTTGATTAGGAAGTTGACAAATATTCAGCCTACTGGAAACAGCCGTTTCTAATTCTCCCTTGAGCCATAGAGATTACTTGCCATTGGCAGACGTGGACACCGGAAGGACGGCACTGATGTCAGGAAAACCAGAGTGCCCAGTGGTCCCATGACTCACAGGAACCAGCCGCCAGTGTCCTGGCAGGACAGGGGTCCCAGATGCTTTGTGTTTCATCGGCCCCATGAGGCACAGCCCAGGCTGGCCAGTCCCCCAATGACAACGACGTTCATCTTCTGAAAGCTGCAGGACACCCCCCAGTCCCCTACTCCTGGGTGCCCAGACACCCCATTCTTCTGGGCCAGATTTCCCAGCCTCTAATCCTCACCCTGCTCATTCCTGGCAGGTGACTGTCTTGAGCAGAGGAAGGAACGCACAAGACCCATTGAGGGGGCAGGAGCTGACCTCAAGACTCCAGACGTGCGCCGGCCAGGGCAGAACTGAGCTTACGGCTATCAGAGCAGGGGTAGAGAAGGCCAGAAGGAAGGCTGGGGCCCAGCTCTGAAAGGCCTTAAATGCCAGGCTGAGAATCCCATAGGAAATGAGGAGCCACAGATGACTGTGGGGCGCTCTTCCCCACCCCCCACTCCCTGCTATTGCATCCTGATCCCCATCGTGTATGGGGAGCCAGCCCCATGCAGATGGACACCATGACCTTCTGCCATTTTCTATATTGTTGGGTCACTATCTGAGGCAGAAATGATGGGAAAGTTTCAAGGAAGGGCCGTTCCAACTTGGCATTCCCAATACAGTTAGAGGGGAGAGCCAGGAATGACCGAACTCACTATACAGGATCAGAGTGGACACACACACACACACACACACACACACACACACTCACACACATTCACATACACACTCAAATACACATACACACACACACTCACACAAACATACACACATACACACTCATACACTCATTCTCTCACACACTTATACACACATACACATATTCATACACACACACATACAACATACTCTCTCTCACACACACTCATAAACACATGTTCAGCACACAAAGGAAACTCGGCCCTACTATGTGCCAGGCACTGGGCTAAATGCTGTACAATGATCTCTGATCCTCACAACAACCCTGGAAGGGAAACTGAGGCAGGCAGAAGGGACTTGCACTGCCCAGTCACATGTGTCTGAGGCCAGATTTGAACTCAGGTCTTCCTGACTGCCAGGCCATCATGTAGCTGCCTAGGATAGGAAGGACAGAGAGACCCCAATGGATTAAAATTAGCCAGAGAGGGATGGGGATGAGCAGGAAAAGGGGCACTGTCTGAGGTGCCACGTCCTCCGAGGTGCCCCTGGCTGGGCCCCAGGCCCTTCCATCCTCTGGCTGCAGTCCCCCTGCTAGATTCCACCCCTGCCCCCCGCCAAGACACCTCTTCTAGGAAGCCTGCCAGGCTCCCTTCGGCCAGAATTCTCAGTGGGTTCCCAAAGGCTTTCCCAGCAGCAGCCCGGGAGGGAAATCAGGAGAGGTTTACGACTGAGGTTTCCCAGCCAATGAAACAAAGGTTAGGCTGGGGAAGAGACTAGGTCATGCTGCCAGCATCCCACTAAGGATTCTGGGCTGGGCCTGCAGGCTCGGCCCACCGCTTCAGGGCTGAAGGGTGTCAGCCTGGAGGAGGGGCTGGGACTAGGCTCTCCCTTCTCCCAGTCAGGAGAGATTTCCCAGGAGTTTGCAGAATCCCTGACTCTCAGAGTCTCAGGGACTTCAGGGTCATCCCTCCCAACCTAGCCCTGAGCAACGGTCCCTTCTATAGGATTCATGACATTCCATTTCAGCTTGAGTATCTCCAGTGATGGGGAACTTACTCCCTATCACCTGTGGAGGGCTTGAACTGCAGGGAAGTTTTTCCTTGCCTTGGGTCCAGGTCAGCCTCTCTGTATCATTACCCTGCCCTACCCGCCCCCCCCCCCCATTTCTCCTAGTTCTGCCCTGTTGAGCTAAATGTCACAAAATTCCAGTGAGGCTGACCACACTGCGTGGGCCTGCCCTTTCATAAAAGGGGATCTTGGAGCCCAGAGAAGGTGACTGACCCACTCCATGTTACACAGTAGACCTTGGTGTATCACGGATTGAATTTCTCCTTTTTGTCCCTCTATCCCAGGGCCCTGATAGCTCCAAGCTACCCAAGGGGACTCCCCAGCCACCGCCACTTGGGAGATGAAAGGACACAGATGGCCACAGCCCAGGAGAGAAGTTCACTGTGTGTGGTTAGAGGCATCAACAGCCAGGCCTTCCAGGGACTTTCTGGTTTCAGGGGATGAAGTTTC
The DNA here is from genome assembly GCA_011680675.1 of Gymnobelideus leadbeateri. Lineage (NCBI taxonomy): Eukaryota > Metazoa > Chordata > Mammalia > Diprotodontia > Petauridae > Gymnobelideus > Gymnobelideus leadbeateri. Next base: position 112,510 of record WOXC01008744.1, on the reverse strand, counting down.
CTTTTTCTTTCTCTGATGTATTTATACTGACAGAGCTGGAAGGGCCCAGAAGTCTGCGGCCCCCTCGCCTGTCTTCTGCAGCTCCCTTTGGGGCCAAACAGAACAAATCTTATCTCTCCAGTGCGTGGCCCCACACTGACCAGCACTTCTTCAGGCTAAAAGTGTCCAGCTCCTACAGGGAAGCCCGGGAGAGAATGACCTCATGCCTCCTCTGTCCTTTTCCAGATAGGAAGATCAAAATCGGAAGAAGATGGGGCAGAAAGGGCCCGAGCAGAGCAGAGGAGCAGGGCTGCACACACACACACACATATGCACACTCAAACTCACACTCACACGCCTACTCTCTCATACACACTCACACACTCCTTCTCTCTCACACACTCATACACACATAGGTACACACACTCATATACTCACACACACATTCTCTCACACACACATACACACTCATACACACATTCTCTCACACACACATACACACACAAACACACATTCACACACATATACTCTCTCTCTCACACACACACACACACACACACACACACACACACACACACGCTGGCTCTTTGGAATCATGGCTTCCTTCTGGCCACCCCCTTAACAATACTTTGGAGAACTTCGCCAGGTCTGGCAAGGTCACTGGCCAGCTGGGTCACAGACCCCATTCTCTGTCTTCCCTTTTTGAACCTCACCTAGATTTTCTTGCTATTTCCCTCCTCACCTTGACAATGAAAACCTCATTTTTTTCCCAGTCCGCTCTTTTCGGTAGATAAACCAGCTGCCAAATAGAAAGTCCAGCCCCCGTCTTTTTGTCTATGGCCCTTGCCCCTCAGACCCAGGGAACACCTCTCTCCTGCATGCTTGTCCCTCATCTCCAGCCTCCTGCTGGGCATCTCCACCTGGCCATCTCAGGGGCATCTCAGAATCTCCACGTCCAGAAGGGTTCTCTCTTCCTCGGTGTCCCTCCTCCAAACTCCAGGCCTCCTCTCCTCCCTCCCTCACCCCACATCCAACCAGTGACTTCAGTCAGTGAAGCAGGAGCCCTGTGACCCCATCTCCTTGGCCCATTTGCTGCTTCCTTCAGGAGACAGATTTTCCAGTCCAGGAGCCTTTGCCCAGGCTGTGCCCCATGCCTGGGACTCTCTCCCTCCTCACCTCTGCCCCAGCTCAAACACCACCAACCAGCATAGTCCTTGATCCCCACTCATGTGGTAGCACTCTCTCCTCAGAGATTACATGCTTTTTAATCTGCTTTTCTAATAGAATGTAAGCACCTTGAAGGCAAGGGTCTTTGAATTGGCTACCAATCAATGACAGGCATCCCAAGCTCAGAGCAGGCCCTAAGCCAAGGCCACTGAGCCTGACCCTTGCCCTCCCCTTGAGGAGCTTACTTTCTAAGAGAGGAGATGGGGTGAATGACCAGTCCAGGGAAGGCAGCCCAGTCTCCTGCCTTTGGGCCCCTCCCAGCTCCACCCCCAGCCTTCCAGGAGTCTGGCTGCCCCTTCACTGGGGATGGGGAGGTGGCAGGCAGTGCCCTGGGAGGTCATGGACTCTCAGAGTCTGTGGTGGCAGGCCCAGTGCTCAACCCTGAGGGAGTCTAGGAAGCATCAACTCAAGGTTCAGGCCCCTTCATCCCTGGCTCCCCACTGCCCCTGGCATCAGGCCCTTCCTAGTCAGGTTCCACTCTGTCTTTCTAGACTGATTCCCTTCGATTTCCTCCTCTGGCTCTCAGGGTGCAGGTGCCTTCTGGGCAAGCCCCTTGATCTTCCTAAGCCTCAGTTTCTTTCTCTGAAAAATGGGGAGGTTGGAGTCCATGTCCCTTGAGCTCTGGATCTGTATGCCTTTGTGGGGAAGGGGAAGTGGGGAGCAGGGGATGGCACTCCCCCTTCACCCCAGAAGCCCAGGGCTGGGCTACTTTTCTGAAGCTGGGGCTTGTGGACTCGGGAATCCCCCTGAGGGCTGTGGTCAGCCCCTGGCTCTCCTGGGGGACCCTCCCTGCGACATGCTGGGCTCTAAGCCCATTGGGGGCACTGTCCTGCTGGAAGGCTCTCACGGCAGGGAGGGCAGACCCTGACTTTCTGTGCCTCTCCACCACTCATCTCTCCTAATTGGCCTCCAAACTGCCCCCAGGCTCCTGCTGGGAGCCCAGGAGCCTGGGGGAGGAGGGGGCTGGAGGCCAGTGCATGGAGCCTTCAGGTGAATGTCAGCGCTGGTGTCCCCTTCTGAACACCCAGCTCTCCGGCCAGTGCTTCCAGGGCCCAGAATGGTATCTGGGACAGGTAGCCCCGGGCAGGACTCGGGAGGCTCTGACACAAGGCAAGGTCAGGACAGACAGGTGTTTTTCTCCAGATTCTGGGGGGTGCCCAGCACAAGGCTGACTCAGAGCCCCTGGCCCCAGAACAGGGGGAGATTGCCAGATCAAGCCATGGAATCCACCCTGGCCCTCGAGATGGCCCAGGCCCAGAACTGGCTCCTCCTGGAGAAAGCCAATAAAGGAACAGTTCCTGGCTCTGCCCCTGAGAAAGAGGGAACCTGTGTCTTGCCCTCAGGAGGCTCCCAGTCAGGGGGAGACAGGAGGAGCAGCCCCAGGCCCTGCTCTCAGGGACTATTGGCTGATGAGAACGGGGGGGGGTGCTCCCCAGGGTTCAGTGCTATCCTCACGTCCTTTCCCATTGGGCCTGAGAAGCTTCCTCAGATCCCACAGCACTCCTGAGAGTGGGGAAGGCCCTCAGGTCACCAGGGCCAAGTGCACCCTAACCCCATGCAGGCTCCCCTCCTGCCCCTTATGGGGGGAGCCAACCTTTCCATCACCACTTCTCTGTCCTCTCTGGTCCATGCTCCCTCTCTCTCCCATCTCACCAACAGAGGTCACTCAGCCTCTACACCCCTGCTGAGGTGGGGAGGAGCAGGCCAGATGCCCAGGCCGGGTGGGCAGTCACCCACTGTGGCTGAGATGGTGGCCTCTAGACAGAGATCCATACACCAACCGGGACCAGTCTGGATTTTTTAAAATCCTAGGAAATGCTCCCTGTCTCTGCCCTGACTGCTCTCACTGGGAGTCTTGGGGAGAGAAAAGGACAGCTCTGAACCCCACCTTCAGGCTGGGGAGGGGAGAGGAGCAGCACCAGACCTTGCCCTCTGAGGGTTCTCAGGCTGGGAGGCCAGAGGGGGTTCCTAAATTTAATTGAGAAGACCAAGGCATCACAGAGCAAGGAGGAACATTAGCTGTGTCAGTAAGAAAGGAGATGGAAGGCAGCTGGTGGGAGGAAGGACACACCATGGGACTGGTCTGGGGAATGAAGTCAGGTGGCAGGAGAATGAGCCTTGTAATGTAGTCAGGGGTCTGGGATGCCAGTGGAGGTCAGACTCTAGCCTAGAGCCAAGCCTGACATTAACAGGTAAGATCCCTCCTCACCTCCTCCTGTCCCTGCCCCCTCCCCACATGACCCACCTGGGACTTCACTCTCCTCCCCTTCTCAGACCACTCTGGGTGGCCCCAATACCAGCCCCAGAAAGCTCATGCACATAAGACCCTCACCTTCCCCTTCCCACCCTAGGTGTAACTGGCCTCCCCCCATAGCTTGCTTTGGATGGGGAGGCAGATAAAGGGCGCGCTACACACCTGTCCCCTTCATAATACAGGTGAAATAGCCAAGAGAGCAAGCTCAGGCCACCTTCCTCTTGGGACCCCTGGGGTTCAGCTTAGGGTCTCAGGCCCAGGGCAGGATAGCGAAGGTCTGGACAGCTCAGGGCTCTTGGGTAGAAGGCCCTAACAACCTCTCTTGCTCTGCACCACCCCCCAACCATGGAGGCATGATCCTAGCTCCCCACTGGAGGCAGCATTAAAGGGTTTGCAGAGCTCTTCCCTCCTGGAGGTGGGTAAAGTGGGCTGCACCACTGACATTCCCATTTCACAGATGAAGACAGAGGCTGGTCAGGCCTTAAGACTTAGAGCCAGTATGGCACATTAAGAATCCCAGAGGCACTTGTTATATATATAAAAAAAAAATTTAATTGAAATAACCTGTATAAAAAAATATGATCTCCATACATTTCACACTGTTCAAGTGAAGGACCAAACCCCCAAATCCAGGTCCCACTCGGGCGACCTGGTCACAAACACAGCGAGTAAAATAAATTAAAGGGGCTGCTGACCGCCACCCTCCCCCCCCACCCCCCCTGGAGACAGACCCTCCCCTCCTTCCCAGCATAGGCCACCAAACCCCAGGCGGGGGCGCCCAAGGGCCGGCCATCCACCCCACTTAAAAAAGACATTCTATTCCCCTTAAATTAGACTGTACAATAATTCTCCATCTTTCAACAAATACAGGGAGTCAGAAAGAAAACATACAGTGGACAGGAATGCAAGAATTCGGGGTCAGCTGAGCTGCCACCACGAGGTGGGGCCAGCTTGCTGCAACTCTCAACAATAAATTAAGCCCAATAAATAGGCCCGGCCCTTTGGGCTGGGCCGCTGTCCTCAATGGTCATATAATAAATAAAAAAAGGTCACTATCATACACGAGGGGGACTCCGGACATAAATACGCAGACAGGGTCGGGGCGGGCCGGGTCAGGCCTGGCTAGTTGCATTGATCTGTGCATCCTCTGGAACAGGCCCAGCCACACTTAAGACTCCAGGGTGGCCAGAAGGGCAGGGCAGTGGAGAAGGCGGGGCTTAGGCAGAAGATCCAGGAACCAAGGCGATGGGGTGGGGGTGTCAGGCAGAGGGCTTTGTGCCCAGAGGTGAGATGATCCGAAGGAAACAGGGATGGACGTTCCTGATTTCCGAAACCAAGCGGCTAGCCCAGTCTGGCCTCAGTGCAGACCGCCAGAAAGGTAGGGGAGCAGCAGAGAATGGAGGGACGGGCTTGTGGTCACGTCCCCTCCCTGGGGTCAGTCGTGGGGCGAGGGTGCCGGGCCCCAGGAAGTGAGGAGGCAGGGCCGGGGAGGACCAGGCGAGGCGAGCCCTCAACTGAACTGATTCTTTGGGTAGACACAGCTCAGGAACGCCCTCCCCAGCCCCCCACTAAAGCAGCTATCAGAAAGGCACTCAGAAGCAAGGGAATCAGTCCCAGCTCTATGAGAGCCAAGAAGTTGAACGCGGGATTCTAAAGGTCGCGCGTGCTTGCTGCTCCCGGAGGAGAGGCCTGGAGCCGGCCGCCTGCCTGGGGCTCAGAGGTGCTGGCCCACCGTGGCCATCAGCAGGGGGGCCCCTGAGCCCCTCAGACGGGAACTCGACTACAGGAGGAGGAGGGGTGTCCTAGCCCTGCCCAGTCAGGGTGCCCTCTGCCCCGGGTCAGAGGGCGTGTAGCGGGGGTGGAGGGCTGCTGGCACCCTTTCAGAGGCTCTCATTGCTGGAGCTCGTGCTGGACGCGTCTGTGTCGATGGTGCGCAGCCGTAAATCACAGTCCTCAGATTTCCCCATGTCAGAGCGAAGCATCCAGGGGTGGCTGAAGATCTGGTCCAGGGTGGGCCGGTCTGATGGCCGCAGGGACAGACACCACTTAATGAGCTGCTGGCATTCTGAAGGAAGGAGGGCATGGCCATCAGCGCCAGCCCGGGGCCCCTCCTGGGACACACCCCTCCCCAGCCAGCCAACCTCCCAGGTGGGCAAACCTAGGCAGCCCATTTCTAGCCCTCCTCTCTTCCAGTGCCCCTGCCTGGTTCTGGCCTCCAGGGCCAACCACACACAAACTCCTTGCTAGCTCCCCCACTTCCCCTGCAGACACACGGCCGGCCCCATGGGGGGTGGGACGGCCTCTCGTCTCTTCTCCATCTCCACTCACCAGTGGAAATTCTCCTCCTGAAGTACAGCCGCCCCCGCAGGATCTCCTCGTCGTGCTCAAAGGGGATGTCCCCACAGACCATGTCGTAGAGGAGGACCCCCAGAGACCACACAGTGGCCGACCTGCCATGGTAGCGGTGGTACCGGATCCATTCCGGAGGGCTGTATACTCTCGTGCCTGGAGGGGAACACAATGAGGGGCCAGGTCAGACGCCATCGTCCACCCCGCAGGCCTGAGAGAAGCCGGCCTATCACATTACAAGGACAGCGAGAGCCATCAGCTGACTGCTGGGCAAGGCCGGCCGTGGCGTCTGCGGCAGCGCCTGCCTGGACCAAAATTAGACACAAAAGACAAGCTAGGGGAGGAGAGCGGCTGGGGGCAGCCGGGCGGCCGGCAGGGACTAGTGGCGCATGGGCTTCTGCACGGCGCGGAGGAGGGGGCAGCCCCCCCTGGCCGCAGGCCCTGCCTCCGAAGTGCTGCTGGCTCAGCCCCCCCCCCCCGCCCCCCCCACCGGTGCCTAGGAAACCACTCAGCCCGGAATCCGTGATGCAGGAGGTCACATGAGCCAGGACTCGGGTTTCACAACAAACAGATGTGGAGTGAGGACAAGGCTCTTTTGGGGGGAAGGAGGAGGAGAGCGTCCTTCAGCCGAGGGGATCCTCGGCCCCGCCCCCAACCCACGGGGGCAGCGGCCGGGCTGGGGGCAGGGAAGCGCCAGCCCGGCATTCCCGGGGCCGCGATCTGCAATGCAGGGTTTTCTTTCTGCCGCATCCCGCAGCCCGGGCCGGCTCCCCCCTCCCCGCACGCCTGCGCACACGGACCGCCTGCCAGGCGTCTGCCCCCTCCCCCGTGATGGGGCTCCCTCATTGGAGGGCAGAGCGGGGCTCTGGCACAAACACCTTCTACGGGGTGGAGCCAGAGCTCCCCCAAACCCTGGCCTGGTCAAACAGACAGACGGCCGGCCGGCCTCCCTGGGGCAGAGGCCCCCCCAAACCCCGGGCTGGCCTGACACAGAGGCCGCCAGCTTCCCCAGGGCAGAGGCCCCCCAAACCCCGGGCTGGCCAGACAGACAGCCAGGCGGCCCCGCCCCCTCCCAGGCAGAGGCGGGAGCTCCCCCAAACCCCGGGCTGGCCAGACGCCGCCCCGCTCACCATCGAAGTCGGTGTAGACCGTGTCCTTGAGCAGCGCGCCCGAGCCAAAGTCGATGAGCTTGAGCTCGCCCGTGCGCAGGTCCACCAGCAGGTTCTCGTCCTTGATGTCGCGGTGCACAACCCCACACGCGTAGCAGTGGCGCACGGCCTCCAGCACCTGGCCGAAAAAGGCCCGCGCCGCGTCCTCGTCCAGCGCGCCCTTCTCCGTGATGAAGTCGAACAGGTCCTGGGCCGGCTCGGGCCGCTCCAGCACCAGCAGGAAGCCGTCCGGCCGCTCGAACCAGTCCAGCAGCTTGATGACGCCGCGGGCGCCCGAGCCTACCTTCTTGAGCAGCACCACCTCCAGGGGCACCACGGCTCCGGCCTGAGGGGAGGCGGACGTGAGCGGGGGGCACTGAGCTCCCCTGGCACCGCCCTCCCGCCGGGCACTGCCCTCCCTGCCCTGTCCGGCCCCTGCCCCGAAGCAGCCCCTAGAAGTCCGGGAAAGCCCCGGCCCCGCGGAGCAGGAAGGGAAGGGGGTGGGGCAGAGCTGGGCCGGCCCCCCCCATGTAAACAATAACAGAGGGGCGGGATCCCGAGCCTCCGCCCCGCTGGGGAGGGGCAGCCCGCCCTGCAGCCCCCCCCAACCCTCACAGCCCTCCCGGCCCCCCGGCACGGCGAGGCCACTCACGATCGTGCCCCACTCCGTAACACGCTCCTTCACCACATGCTTCACGGCGACCTGGGGGAGGCAGGCAGGCTTAGCGGCGGCGGGGGGGGAGGGGGGGCCAGCTGTCCAGCATCCCGTCCCCTGCCCGGCCCCAGCACTCACCGGCAGCCCGTCGGCCAGGCGGCTCCCCGCGTACACGGTCCCGAAGCCGCCGCTGCCCAGCACCGAGCCCACCTGGTAGAGCTTCTCGAAGGGCTCCTTGTCGGCTCTGGCTGCGGGCGGAGCACATGGGGGAGGGGGCGTTGGTGCGGGGCCGCGCGCCGGGCGGGGGTCCCCCGCGTCCCCCGGCCCGGCGCGCCGCTTACCGGGCTGCAGGATCTTCACGGGCAGGTGCTCCACGGCGCCGGGGCCGCACAGGTGCGCCAGCGAGCCGAACTTGGACAGCAGCATGCCGGCGGCGGGGCCGGGGGCCGGCTGGGCGGCGCGGCCGGGGGCCGAGGCGCGGAGCGCCCGCTGCCGGGGTGGCGGCGGACCCGCCGACTGCCCGCGGGCGGCCACGAGCCTGCGCCGGGGGCTGGCAGCGAAGCGTTCCCCCGTCCGATGGGCCCCGATCTCCGGGCCGGGGGGGCGTCCCGGCCGGGGCGGCGGCGACGTCCGAGCGAGCCCCGCAGGGATGGCGGGAGGCAGGCGGCAAGCGGAGGCCGCGACGCGCGGATCGCGGGCGGGCGAGGGTGCGAAGACCGGGGCTGCGCCGCCTGGCTGGCCCGGCTGGCCCGGCTGGCTCTCCCGGCTGGCCCGCTGAATCCTCGGCTCGGCTCCGCTCCGTCCGAGCCGCGCGCTCCGCACTGAGCTCGCTTACACACTGCGCCCGCCTCTTAACTCCCAATATTTTGGGGGGGGGGGGGGGCGCTGCCGCCGCGTATCCCTCCGCGCTCCCGCAGGAGGCGGGGACACGTGGGGGGAGCCTGGGAAACACCTCTCCTTTCTGTTCGATTTAGCAACACCGCCCTCCCCCGCACGCGCGCGCACGGCTCACGCCCCAGCTCAGTCCTCTGGCCCCCACCCCGCAAATGGGGGGGAACCTCAAGGAAAGCCGCAGGAGAGGAGGAGGAGGCTGTTCGCAGCTGGGATGCCAAGGGGCGCGGTGCGGGGGAGGAGGAGGTGGGGACTACTTTCTTGTAGTAAGCGTCGCGCAGGCATACTCTCGCTCTGCGCAGTCTGACAGATGAAGGACGCGCGCGCGCGCGCGCGTTCGCGTCCTACCGGCGTGCACCCTCAGCCCGGGAGAGCGCCGGCCGAAGGTTTGCTCATTTGCATAGGGTGGAGCCGCAAGGGCCAATGGGAAGCCCCGGGTTTTTAAACAACTCTCTCCTTTCCAGCAGAGGGGAGGCAGCCCGTGCCAGAGCCCGAGGAGCCTGGGGCTATTTGCATATGCATGAGCGGCGCGCCGCCGGGCGGGCGGGGCGCTGGGAGTCCGACGGCGGGAGCGCGCTCCTAGGCCGGGCAGGCCTGGCAGACCCAGCGGTGGGGGTCCGAGCGCGTGGGTGGGAATTCCTCGGCGCACCCCCCCTCACCCCCGCCACCCCCGAGCGCGCCGCGAAAGGACACTCCCCTTTCCGAGTGTATTCCCCGCGTGTGCCGCCGGGGAGGAAGGGTACGGACCCCCGGGAAACCGGGGACCCCCTCCTGCCAGGCAACCCCTCTTTAAAAAAAAGCAAGCACGTGCCACCCCTCGCGGCTCGGGAGGCCGGCCCCTCCCCCCTCCCACGCCCTTCCTCCACCCGCTGGGGGATCTGGGGAGGGGAGAATTTGAGGAATGAGGCTGGCATCCTGGGCCTGGGGCGGGAGGCCCGGGGATGGAATCCGGGGGAGGGAGGGGAGAAGCGGATGGGGGGAAGGGGCCGGGGATGGGATGGAGGGGTTCTCGGGACCCCTTGCCTGCACTCCGCGGGGAGGACCCCAGCAGCCCCTCGGGTGGGGAACCTCGGGGTCTCCCCGCCCCCCAGGGATGGAGGGGCTAATGGCAGCAGACACGGGGACACCCCGGCCACGCACGCACTGCGGCGGGGTGTCTGGCAGCGTGCGCGCGTGGCAGGGGCGGGGTGTGGGTAAGGACGTGTGTCTGCCTGCGTGTGCGCCAGTGCAGATGCAGGGTTGTGTGCGCGTGTCCCCGTGTTTCGGATGGCTCAGGCCGGCCGGGGGAAGACTCTATGCGTGGCTGCGGGGGTGGCCCGCCACGGTGACGCCACAAGTGGGGGAGGGGGCGTGTCTGGAGCAGTCCCCCACACCCCCGTGGCACTCTGCAGTCCCGCATGTGTGTGCGTGTGTGCCGCGCCACGGCGTGTCTGCCCAGGCTGCCAACCCCGGGGTCTGTGTCTGTGCCTGGCACGCGGCGCAGGCCTGTGCAAAGTGGGGGGAGCGGCCCCCCGCAGAGCGGGGCTGCTGGGGGGGCAGGTCCACAGACGCGCTGGTTCCCCAGGCATACCCTCACCCCGCATCCCCAGCCCCAGACCTCGCCGCCCCTGCGGCAGTTCTGCGGGCCGCCCGGGCCCCTCGGGGCTGGGACGGTGCCCGGCCCGTGGAGGGAGGAGGGAGGGGGTCAGCTGAGGACAAGCTTGGCGCTCTGGCTGCAGCGCAGACTCCAGCTCCTTGCTGGGGAGGCTGGGGAAGCCGGCCCGGCGCCCCTCCCTGCGGTTCCTCCTCAGTCGGAGACCCCCGAAGCGTCCCTCCCAGGCCGAGACCACCCCCTACCCTGGGGCTCGGGGCCTCAGCATCCCTCCCGGCTGTCTGCAGCCTTCCGCCGGGATAGTAGCAAAGAGGGGCGAGCTGGACAAAAGGCTGGCGCACTCTGCGCAGCTCGGGGGAAGCCGTAATGCCAGCCCTCTCTGCTTCTTACTCGTAGGGACATCGAAAAGGCCGGGAAGATGGGGACTCTGACCGAGCTGGAGCCGAGAGGGGGGCCAGGCGCCCCCAGCCTGCCGCCGCACCTGGTGGGAGAAGGTGGAGAGACGGCTCCAGGCCGACCCCCACACCTGGGCATCCTCGCCAGCCTGCTCTGCCCCCTTCCCTAAACCCATGCCGGGGCTCCCTCCTTGAGCTGGTGCCCCTGGGGTTTCTGTGATCTGTAACTCTTGAGGAAGGAGACCGGGAGCGTGCACAGGCAGAGCGCCGGGGAAGGCTTCACGGAAGAGGGGGGCTTTTCAAGGATTCCCAGGTTTTAAACAGGGCTTTTTGTCCCTCCTCACTTTAAAAATATTAGAGGCTGCATGGACTTGGTGGCTGGAAAGCTGTTCCTAAACTCTGGGCAGCTCTGCAAGGATATACATAAGGAATAGTGATAATATCATAATAATAAAGTTGTGGTGAAGGGCAAAGCCCAGGCTCTGTTCCTAGCATCCTCTGAATGCCATATGGCCCTCCCATTGTGCAGATTCGGGACTGAGGCCCAGCAATGGGCTGGGGACAGAGAGCCCTGGATTTGTGGCTTAGCGGGCCTCAACAGCCATAATCCAACCCCGAGTCCGTGGGAATCCCTGACCAGAGCTCATTTGGCCTTTGCCTGCAGACCACCTGCCACCTCTCAAGGAAACCCATTCCTCTGGAAGGAAGCTTTTCCTGAGCCATAGCCTAAATTTGCCTCATGGATTTCTGCCTTCTGGCCGCCGAACAGAACATGCCCAATCCCTCTTCCCAAAGCTAGGATTTCTGGGTTATATTCTTCCCTCTCCAGGCCCCCAAGTTATCTCTTCTCTAAGCTAAATATCCCCAGTTCTTTCCTACAGACTCAAGGTCTATGGCCAACCTGGCTGCCCTTCTCTGGGTGTGGCCTGCCCAGGGCAAAGTACAAAGTGATTACCACCTTCTTATGTACCCCAAAGTCGTTGGATTTTGGCTGACTGCATTGCTTACAATCCACTGAAACCCTAGGTTTTTTCAAGTACACTGATGCCCCCTTACCTCCTCTTCTCATGAAATTGAATTTTTGAACCCAAGTGTAAAACTTTACACCCACCTCTCCTGAATTTGATCTTACACTATTGGATTTAGTCCAGTGCCCTAGGCTTTTTTTTTTTATCCTGACTCAGCAAGGGTGGTCACTATGGCTGTCTGCATGGTTACAAAGTTGGTGATACAGCCATCTAAGTCTTTGTTGGCATTGGGAACAAAGTGTTAAACAGTATAGAGTCGAGTACAGATCCACAGGACACTGGAGTGCGCCCTTCAGTCCCTTAGGACTCCATCTGATTATCTGATTGCGCTCCTGTCTCGTCCGTGTCTCTCCTCCATCTTTCCCACTCTGGCAACTACTAATACTTTGCTAAAATCCAGGCAAGCTAGACTTACCACATCCCCTGGAGGACCAGTTCAGTTACCTTGTCAAAAAAAAAAAAAAAAAAAAGCAAGTAAGGTGAGGATCGGTTCCAAAGGAAGCAGGCCAGCTCTTGGGAATCACACCCTTCCTAGTCTAGGTGTGAAGTCAGCCTCACTGGCCTGTAGTCTGCAAGCTCTTTGGAAAATCAGGACACTTGCTCTCCTCCAGGCCCCAGGTCCTCACCTCTGGTTCTCTGGGATCTCGGAGCCTCCCCTCCTCCCCATCCTACTTAGAATGTAAACTCTTGGAGGGCAGGGACTCTTTCACTTCTGCCTTGTCTTTGCTTCTCTTTCTGAATGGATGGATGAGACAGATCAGTGGACTTTTGTTCCTCAAGGGCAATTAACTGCTATCTTACTATCTCCTTACTTATCTTGGGTTTCAACATCCCAGTAATCATTTTTATGATGTCATTTCCAGTGCAAAAGGCCTGTCTCTAGCAGGAGAAAAGAGAAGGCTGAAGAGAGTGGAGGGAGCTCCTGGGTTCAATCTTGGCAGGACTAATTAGCAGAGTGCATGAGATGGTCCCCGTTCTCACCTGGGACATTTCCTGGACTCCATGCCACAGCACAGACTGACTCTTTTACCTAAAGGCTAAAAGACTCAATCCCCGCTAAGTCCTCGCCCAGGACTGTTCCCCCTCCTCTGGTCCTAATGCAGCCTGTTATTCAAAGACCCTCTCAAGTCCTTCCAAAAGGAGGTCCCAAAGGACCTTAGAGCTAGGAAGGGCTTTAGAGGTAAGTGGATCCAGTCCTCCTTATTGAGTAAAAGAAGGAGTTGAGATCTGGTTTGTTTAATTTGTTTGAAGGGCTCATGGTGACCTCAGCCCTTTGCCATCTCCCCTTCTTGTCCCTCCTGCAGTCCTGGCATGCTGCACCCTGGCCTCCTCACAGGATTCTGCCTCCCAACATCTGGCAAGCTCTTGGGGATTGCTAACCTCTCTGAGCCTCTGGTGAAGTCTATAAATAATAAATCCCATACTGGAATACTCTCTACTCTCACTACTCCTGCTCCTATAGTATTTTAAGGTCCACAAAACGCTTTCTTTCCAACAACCTTGTGAAGCAGGTAGTGTAGAGATTACTTGCATTTTACAGACGAGGAAACAGAATGAACATCAGAAGGAGATTTCAAACCCAGGTCTTCTGACCCCAAGGCCACCTCTTAGGTCTCTCCCAACTCTGAGATTCTGCATTAGGGCCGGAGTAAACAATATAATCTTGTCCATTCATTTTATGAAATGTGGCCCACAGACAGAAGGTCGGGCCAAGAATTAGAACCCAGGCCTCCTGCCTCCCACTGAGAGCCCTTTCTTAGCAAGGCATTTTACACCATCTGTGTTCATACAGTGATTTCTTGCCTCAGTCCCACTCACCCCTAAGCAGACCCAATCAGGAGTTAATTCATTTTTTCCTCCAAATCTGGTGTGAAGCCCAGGGCTGGTTGGGTGTTCACACCTTGGATTGCACTCGGGCAAAAGAGATTTTGGAAACAGTGCCCTCTCCTCCCACTCCCAGCACCCATGGATTCCCTGGGCATCTGGGCTGGCACAGGTCAAAGTGGGCCATGCAGCCCATTGTCCATCTTGGTTCAGGAGGTCTCCAGTGGGGTGCCCCAGGAATCTTCTCTTGGCCAGCTACCTCTCAGCAGCCTTATTAGTGATTTGGATGAAGGCATGGATGGATGGATGGATGGATGGATGGAAAGGTCATCAAATTTGCATAATAATGAATGGCAGGTCTGAAATTTCTGTGGTGCTTTGACATGTATGAAGTCCTGCTTGTAGACTGTCTTCCTTGATCCCAATTCTCCTCCTTAGGCTCTTTTGGCTGGACTGATCCTCTTTGCTCTGCCCCCAGACTTGAGGACACCCCCAGGCACTGTCCTAAGCCTTCTGATGTTGGCCTTACTCTTAGGTGGAGTGGTCATAAGGTCATGGTATAAGGGACATCATAAGAGGAAGGTAACTCTGAGGTCATGGGCCCAGCTCCCTTGTCTTACAGATGAGGAAGCTGTGGTCCACAGAGGAAAGTTGCCTACATAGGTCACCCAGGTATGCAGGGGCAGGCCTGGGATTGGGATCTAAAGCTTCTGACACCACATCTCGAGCTCTTCTCATGGAAGTGTCGCCATCTTCCTCTTTGGATGGAAGCCAAATTCCTGGCTTTCAGGGGTGAATTCGTGCCTAGGACAGTGATCCGGGCAGCTGGCTGTCAGTCATGGCCTGCCACCCAGGCTCACACATGGCCATGCTCAGCACCGTTCTGTTCAGCGTCCAAGTGTGTGCTCTGGGCCTGTTAATTATTACGGGGGACACCTGGCCCAGGACCATGTGTTCCATACAGAAGGACAAAGGACAGGCCAGAAAAAGGAGGGGAGGGGGAAGGAGGAGGGCAGAGGAGCTCTGAGGTCTCTCCCATCTCTCCCCCTGGCGTGCCCACCACAAGTCACCCCAACTAGGTCTGGGACTTTGCAGAGAGAGAAGGCACCAGGCTCCTCTCTCCTTTCCCTGTGTGCCTTCTGTTCTTCCTCAAGGCAGTGCTGGACAGTCCAAGGACCTGGGTTTGAATCTCCACTCTTCCACTTACTTTCCGAGACACTCAGGGTCCTGTAACTAGCACATAGCTTCCGGTGTGGCCAGAGCAGGTGTCTACCTTTTCTGAGCCTCAGTTTCCCCATCTTCACCACGATGACCTCTAAGGGCTCATCCTGCTCTTGTCTCCTACTAGCCCTTTCCACATGTCCTGTGTTTCTGCCAAACTGGCAGTCTGGGGTCCCTGAGAAGTGGAGTTGGATGCCCAGGGTTGTGTGGCTGGCATATGTCAGAAGTGGTCTTCCTGACCCCAAGGCCAGCTCTGGGGGCTCCAATTCGCAGATTGTTCTTAATTCTTCTTAATGTGAGCTTTACTCTTTAGACAGTGGGTGTTTAGTAGGGGTTGTGATCTGAGGGAGGCAGGGCTCCAGAATCACTCCTGAGGGTGCAGATGTCTTCTGTTTTTTTCCAAGGCTTGTTGGTAGGAGGGCCTGGAGGACAGGGCTGGCCAGGCTGGACCAGGTGGGCTACAGGACATCTTCTCCCTCCTTGAGGAGCAGGTAGCACTGGGGTCCTATCACAATCCCCACCAGGCAAGGCCCCTGAGATGACTGATCAGAGCCAACGTTCAGGGTCAGGTTCACAGCTCCAGGCTAGGGCCAGAGCCAGAATTCCAGAGATAGTGCAGCTACTTCTCTGACCACACCAGTGTCCCATTAGGACAAAGGGCACATTCTGGGAATGGAAGCTAGGAGGGCATTGCTGGAGTGGAGGGTGGGGAAGGAAGGGCCAAGCTTTTCCCAGATCCCCAGAAGAGAATCAGGTATGAAAATTGTTGGCTACAAGAGGGTCAGGGTCTCTCCTGCCCTGGGAGGCAGATCCTGACTTTTCAGAAGCCTCCCAGAATCAGGTACCTCCTCCAACAGCTTCCTCCTATGGCCAGAGCCAGTGGGTCCCAAGGCCTCAGGGAACTCAGGGCAATTCCATTCAGCAAGTGTTGGGCTTGGAGTCAGGGGGCACCTGGGCTCAGATTTCCCTCTGACCCTTAGCCTCAGGCTCCTCATCTCTAGGATGAGGATGACCACAGGCCTGCTGAAAGATTCAGAATGAGATCATGTACATAGAGTGATTTACAAACTTCATAATCATACAGAAATGGAAAGTGGTAGTAGTAGCAGTATTGGTAGTACTGGGTGTGGGGGGGAGGATCCAGGGAAATCGAGTTTGGGAACTCCTCAGCACAGCCCCACCACAAACACTCTCTCCCCTTGCCCCTGCTGGGAAGGATGGGGAGACTCCAGCCCCAGCCTGGCCCCGGGCCAGAGCAGAAGACACACAGCATCCACTACTTTCTAGAGTGAACCTTGACCCCTGCACAAGTACCCAGGGGGATGTAGGGGAGGGGGAGCTCTGGGGAGGCGCCCCTCCTCCCAGCCGTATCCTGAATTTCTCTTATTTTTTATATTTGCCGGTGGTTTCATCGACATAGGGAGCCCCTGATGAGTAGGCTCCGTCCGTCAGCACATCTTAGCACCATCTCTGTGACCAGTGCAGGGCCTGGTCCAGGGCCATTAGCCTTAGCCTAGGCCTTCCCTGCTCTGGGGCCACCTCCACATCCACGCTTGTCTTGCTCCTGTCATCTCCCAAATGAGGGGGGAGTCCTCCTGGACCCTCTTCGTAGGAGGCCCTTGGCTCCTGCTGGATCTCTGCCCTTAGAAAGTAAGGAGGAAGGGGTGAGGGGGCCAGTGGACATGGGGGACCAGACCAAAGGGGATTCAAAAGAAGGGGCGCACTGGGATCTTGGGGTGTCCGTGAGGGGTCCCAGGAGAAAAGGCAGAGACATGAAATGGAAGGATGGCTGCAGCCTGATGTGAAGAAGCTCCTGCATCCATCCATCCATTTGCATTGTGCATCATGTGGACTATGTGAGTCCTGAGGAGAGGTGGGACCCACCAGAGGGGAGGGCTGATTTGCTCCCTGGCAATACCAATTTATTTCTTCAGAAAGGGGTGGGGGCGAGCACTATAAACCAGGAGGATTGTAGAGATTCCTGGGGGTACCAGAGGCCCACCAGAGTGGGAAGGAGCATTGTTCTGACTGCTGAGGAACCCAGACTAACAACAGGGGGCCTTGCTGGGTGGGAGGACAGCAGGGGATCCTAAGCATGGATGCTGGTTGTTCACGGGGTTCATTGGGATACATAGAGAATATCCCTCATTACCAAGCAGTTGTGTGACCTGGGCAAATCAGTTCCCTCCCTGGGCTGCAGGCTCCCTCTAAAGAATGAGGGGGTTAGACTCAATAGCCTTTGAAGTTCCTTCTCACTTCCAGTCTAGACTCCTGGATCCAAAGCCCCCATTCTCTTTACTGTACACACTGCCCCACAATCTCTGAGTCACTCCCCCAGACTCTTGGGTTGGGCAGCCCTGGCAGGGCCCTGGTGATTCAAGGCAAACATTTGCAGAATTATGGGCCAGGGTCAGGGCTGAGACTGTGACCTGGATCCAGACTAAGTGTGTGACTAGAATGAGGGCTTGGCCTGGGACTGGGATCAGGGCACAGTCTGAGGCCAGGGGGGGTCCAGGCTCAGGCTCCTGATGCCGAGGGTCAGGCCTCAGGCTGGGTCTGAAGAACTTCAAAGTTTCATTCTTAGAGTATCCCATCTTCCTTGGCCTGCTGTTCCTCTTTGGATCCTATATTTCTTCTCTCTTCTCCTTCTGGAATCCTCTCTCCTGAAAACCAAGGATGGAGGCTAATAATGGCCTCCACATAGGGAAGAATGAGTACCTCAATTATTAAGCAGTTAGTATGTCTCCATGCTGTGCTGAGTTCCAGGGACCCGAGAGAGGCAAAAACCCAGTGTCTGCCCTTGGGGTGGGGGGCTCACATTCTTCAGGAGAAGCCTATCTATACAAAACCAGCCTTTGGCTGTAAGGACAAACAAGTCCGTGGCTCTCAGCCATTCTATGCCCATTAGTCTCCAGATGTTAGATAACCTCAGGACAGATGGGTGATGGCCCAATGGACCCCAGCAGCACTTCCTATAGAACACAAAGGGGTGGGGCCTGGGGTTAGAGCAGAGGCTCAGGCAGGTGGGAGAGGGCAGTGTCTGCTTTGGTAGGGGCTGGGCTCTGGGACCTCTGAGGCCTCCAGGCTTCGTGGCTCCAGCCTTGGTGGAACCGTGACTCCACATCTGTGGTCCACATCGTCGCAGGATACTCCACCTTTAGCCTTCAAATCCCAAAGGTCAGACCCAGCCTGAGGCCTTTGAGAACACCCGATCTGACCCTCTCCTGGTGCAGAGAGAAGACCTGAGGCCCAGAAATAGGAAGTAATTTACCCCCCAACACACAGTCCATGGCTCTGGGCACCACATCTGGGAAGAATCATTGAAAATCTGGGCACTGTTCAGAGGAGTAAAGCGGATGAATGGGACAGCATTAAGTTTTTACCATGTGCTAAGTTCTGAGGATAAAACAGGAAAAGCTAGAAATCCCCTGCTCCAATTAGAGACAACACATCAATTGGTTAATCAGCATTTATTGAGCACCAACTGTGTGCCAGGCTCGATGTCAGCTGCTGGAGCACATACAGGGGAGTCTTGCTGCAGGCCTGGAGTCCTCAGGGAGCAGCAGTGGGGCTCACGGGAGGCCCTGGAAGCTGCTTAGGAGAATCTTTCCAGGGAAGGAGGTATGCAGGAGCAATGTCCTCAGAGAAGGGAGGGGTTTGCTATCAAGAAGAGGGATCATCAGGCCTGTTCTACTTGGCCACAGTGGGCAGGACAAGTAAGCGGGGCTGAATGCCAGCAGGGACTTCTTGGTCACTCGCCCCCAGTCACTATCCTTTCTGGGTCCCCTTTTCTTTGTCAGTAAAGTGCAAGGGATATGCCTGATGGCCTCTGAGGGTCCTCCCAGCTCTAAATCTGCACTTCTGTGCTCTCATGGCCCTTTGATCAAATGAAGGGGGTGTCCTTGAAAGGCAGTAAGCTCCTCATCAGTGAAGGTCTCCAAGCACAAAGCCTGGATGAGCCCTACCTGAGAATACCATATATATGCATAGCAGAGGAGGCCTCTGAGATGCCTCCTGGCCCTGAGAGTCCAGCAGCAAGGTGTCTGTCTGCCTCGTGGTCATTCTTTGCTTGGAGATCCTCTAAGAAGAGGAAGTCCCAGACCATTGTCTCCCATGGAGCTGCCTTTGTTTGATGGAATCCCCAGTGACCCACAGAGCCTCCCTTGCACAGGTGGGGCTTTCAACCCCAGCTGGGGAGGAATGGGGGAAGTGTTTTCTCTCTTTGTTCATGGAGGACCCTGGGAAGGCATTGGGAGTGTAGCAGATGGCCTGTCCTCAGCTAGAGGCTGGTCTCTGTCCCATGTACTCCCCGTGGAGATTCCTGGGCCCTGCCTGAGCAGGTCTCCTGAATGGGAAGGGCTAACTGTCAGCTGTTAACACTCTCGGGAGATGGAAACCTACCAGACTCTGGCCTTTGCTTGATGACCACTGTGGCCGGACAGCCTGAGGCCAGCTGTGAGCAGAAACAGCTGTTGCTTTCTCTCGGACACCCTTCAGGAGGCATCCAGTCAACACAAAATAACAGATAGCCCCAGAAGGGACCCTCTCTATCTTCTCAGCCTACTGCCTGAGTGTTCAGAAAGGGAAACTGAGGTTTCCAGGAGGAATGGGACTGGAGAGGTGGCCAGGCAGGGCCAGCTGCCTTGTGGAAAGCAGGCCGGGCCTCACCATGGTGGAAAGACCTACAGCCTTGGTTCCAGGACTCCTGAGCTGGTGTAGTATAGGCTCTGCTCTTGACTTGTTCAGTGACCTTGGGTAGATGCTTTGCTCTTGAACGTCAGCTATAGAATGAGGAGGTTGGACCTAATGATCTCCAAGCACCCTCTTTGCTCAGAGTTTAGCCAATGCACTGGGTGACTGGGCTTCTCTCTGCTCCCAGGCTGGGGGAAGACCCCTAGAAAAGCCTCAGGAGCTAAGTGGAAGATGGATGGTCAGAGGTAGAATCCTGGAGGACTGGCCAGCCAGGAGCTGGGGTGAGGGGAGGGAGATGGGCTGTTTTCTGCTAGTGAGGCCAGAAGGGTCCAAGGTCAGGACAACACAGAACATAAACAAGTTCAGGGGCACACAGAGCCCAAACAAGGCAGGCCCTGGTGGTGTAAGCTCAGTTCCCCCAAGACCGGAGGCTGGAGCCCTGGGCCACACAAGGCCTGGAAGCTGGACCCCACTGGCCCAAGAATGGGCTTGTTTGTTCCATGTTCTTGGAAGGTGGGAGCCGGTGTCCCCAGTGCTACCAGAGACAGTCCTGCCCAATCACAAGCACCTCATGACTGTCCTGGGGACTTACCTTTGGCCCCAAAGCAGAGCCCTCGAACCCACATGCTCCCCACCCACGGAGGGCGGCTGAGTACATTGTGAAACCCACAGGTTCAGGGACCAAAGTTCAGCAGGCAGTTGGGAAAAACGAAGACAGTGGGTGGAGTTTCTTCCCTGAAACTGAAACCCAAGAAGCCAGGTCCTCCTCCCTCATGTCCCCTCCAGACAAGAGGACAGTTTGTCAAGGGACCCCAAGCCCTGAGAGGAGTGGGGCTTTCTCTAGGCCACACAGCAAAGGGCTTGGGGTGACCCTCTGGGCTCTGTGCCTCAGTTTGCCTTTTTGTCAGATGGAAGCATTGTGATCTCTCTCACATTCTGTCAGTGTTGTATATGTTCTCTGTGGGGCAGGCTCAAGGTCAGCCCCAGTTCTGTCTCCACTCAGGGCTGGGAGCTCTATGAAGGTAAGTCCAGGGCTGTGCTATGGCCAACCTAACGCTTCAGCAGCCCAGAGGGAGTGTTGTCTGCACCCTGTCCCTGCTCCTCACATGCTGGGATTCCATCCATCTCCCCTCACTCCCTTCTTGCTGAGAGTCTTGAATGGTCCTGGGTCCAGGTGTAGGCATGGGGTGGAGCCTGAATGAGAGCCTCATAGGATCCCAAGTGAGTGGTCTTGGGCTGTTCCATAGGCATGGCAGACAGACCTGTGGGGACTAGGGGCTCCAAGATGTCTGGCCACCTTCCAACAGTCCTATGGAGCCCCTACTGGGTGAGGATACAAAGGCCCCCTCCTCTAGGAAGCCCTCAGCCAGGCTCCCATCTCTGCTCACGCCTCCCCAAATGGTCACCCTTTGGCCCTTGCTAATATCCCAGGAACCAGCCCTGAAGGAGTGACCCAGGCCTTGCCCTTGGAGAGCATGCCAATGAGCTCATTTTATGAATGATAAAACCAGGGCTCAGAGTGGGTTGGAGCAATTGGTCCAAGGGGCTTGGGAGGGCTCCCCCAGATTTAGGAGGGGGTCGGGGCTTCAACCTCATGAGCCCTGATGGAGCAGCAACAAAGGGACTCCCAGCAGCGTTGGCAGGACGAGGTGGCACACCCTGCCCATCAGCAGCTTACGGTCTAGCGGCAGATCCCGATAGACATGGCCATGACAAGCGGAGGGCCAAGGCAGAACATGATAGGGGGAGAGAAGAGGGTCAGACCAAGCGGTGCAAGGAAATCTGACCTGGCCTAGGCCAGCGGCCTTGGCGGAGAGGAGGGGAAGGGTGGGAGAAACATCGCAAGAATAATCTCCTCCCACAAACCCCATTTCTCAGACCTCCTACTTGTGTGGCCCCAAGCAGAGCCGTTTAAGTTCTCTGGGACTCAGTTTCTTCATCTGTAAAAGGAGGAGGTTGGTCCAGAGGGCGCCCGAGGTCCCTCCAGCCCTGGATCTACATTTCTATGAATGACCCGGTTGGACCTGTGCCTTGGAAAGGCTGTTTTGGCAGCTAGGCAGAAGGCAGCCCAAAGAGAGATGAGTCTCAGAGGCTGCTGTTGCAATCATCTAGGGGAGAGGTGATGGAGGGCTGAAGGAGACCAGGGACCACGGGTAAGGCAAGGGGAAGGACAGGGCCATAGTACAGGAGGAATCTGCTGATGCATGTAGAACCTGAAAGCATCCAGACATTCCTCTCCCAGCCATTGTTCAAACCCACCCCTCCCTCTTCCTCGTTGTGTGACTCTGGGCAAGTGGCGAATTTAGGCCTACTCTGACCCTGACCCTTTGAATCCCCTTATAAAGTGAGGCAGCTGAACTGGCTGACTTCCCAGGGCCTTTCCAGAAGCCTTCAATCTCATTTGATCCTGAAGGCAGCCTCGAGGATATCCAGCAAGGCTTGCAATCCCACAATTCAAGGATTCCCAACAAGAGCTGGACAGAGCCTGAGACCCTAAACCAAGTCCCTCGTTTTTTTTGAATGAGCAAACAAATGGTAAAGTGACTTAACCAAAGGCATGTAGCAAGTAAGTAGTGGGGCCAGGACTTGAACTCAGCTCTTTGGATCCCAAGACCATCAGAGAGAGGCAAACTGAGGCTGGCAGGTGTCTCACCTCAAACTGGTGGCAGGTCTCTGAGTGGAGCCCAAATCTCCCAACTCAGTTCCTGGCTCATTGCCCTGTACCTACTCCAAGCCTTCCTGTCCCCCATTGGGGGGGTGCTGCCCAGATGGCGGGTGATTGTACAGTAAAAGTACTTTGGAGAGTCTAAAGTACCACATTTTATGGACTTTCCCAGAAAGAGCCTGATTCCTGGCAGGATGGGAGGTGCCCCTGGGATCAAGGAAGGAGGGGCCATGGGGGAACAAGGATATTTGGGGACAGATTATCTTGCTGTGCTTGAAGTTCCACAGCCTGAGGGCTCTGTGAGGATCCCAGGGTTGAGGACCCCTCCCTGGCAGACTGGGCACTCAGGTCATAAGCCCCACGCAAAGCAGGGCAGGGCAGGGCAGGCTTCATCAGGAAAAGCATTCCAAGAAGGCATCTTACACATCCAGGGACCACGGTGTCCAGCCCTCTCATTTTACAGGTGGAGAAATTGAGGCTCAGGGAATTGACAGACTTGCCTGGGGTCTGGTAAGGAGGTCCAGGTGCTTCTGTTTTCTCAGCTAAGAAGAAGGGCTGTGAGGCTAGAAAAGCGAGTGAAAATGGCTCCCAGAGCAAAGCTGGAGAGCTGCTCGAGGCCATCTTGTCCAAGCCCTGCATAACAGAGATGCCTCTGGAGATAGTCACACAGGTGGTGAATAGCGGAGCTCTTTTTCAGGACACTATGTTCTCAAGTCTGAAACCAAACCCCACAGCTTCCTCTGCAAGCCCACCCCCCCCCAACTTCCCAGTTCCCATCAATAGCACCACCAATTTCTCAGCCACCTCTTTGTCCTCTTATGCCCATTTCTAATCGGCCTCCAAATCTATAGAATTTTAGAGATCTATATCTTTATCTAGAACCTAGATCTATAACCTAGAACCTAGATCTATGACCTAGAACCTAGATTTATGGCCTAGAACCTAGATCTATGACCTAGAACCTAGATTTATGACCTAGAATCATTCATGTCAAAATGCTCTGTTTATGGGTAAGGCCCAGAAACTCTGACGTGCCCAAAGGCATGAGAGTAGTGTCAGAAGTGAGATTTGAGCTCAGGACCCCTGAATCCAAAGTTCCTAATGTATGAAGGAGACGAGGTGCCTTCTTACTTCCTCTCTGTCGCCCAGACATGCTCCCTCCCTTCTGTTCCCATCACCACCTTCTTTGAGGTGCCAGCCGCATTGTATAGGTAAGAAAACTTTTGCCCTCAGAGAGAAGATGGCCTGCTTAGGGTCGCCCAGTTGGTAAGAGAGGGAGGGTACTTTGTTGATCCTAATGAATTCATGTTGCCTGGATTAGGTGAAATATAGCCTTGGATTCAGAAAGAAGGGACCATGGACCATAGTCAGTGATCTTCAAAAGACTGACCAGAACGAGAAAAGGCGTGTCCTAGGATATTGGAGAAGGGCAAAAGTGTTTGATTTTCAAAAAAAGGAAAAGCAATGGAATCTGGGTTTGACTCCAGTTCCCACCAAAATTCCAGAACATATCTGGAACAAAGTCCAGTTACATTATTAAGGAATGGTACATGAATCTCTGGAAAGGGAAGCCACTATCACTCAGAGTCAGTGTACTTTATTTAAGGACAGTAGAGGGCACAGTATTTAACTATAATCAAGACCAGGTCATGCCAGCTCAACCTCATTCCCCTTCTTTGGACCAGGTTACTAAACTGGTAGGTGAGGGGAGTTCTCTGGATAACATTTACCTAGATTTTGGCAAAAGTATCTGATCTGGCAAACGTATTTGGTAAAACATCTCATACCATCCTTTGGAAGAGATGGGGGGTGGGGGATGCAAAAGTGATTAGTTGGTCAGACCCAAAGAATAATCATTAATGATTCTACATGCACTTTGAAGGAGGTGAGGAGGGAGTGCCCTGGGAATCTTTACTTGGTTCTGTGCATTTTACCACTTTTGGCAATGACTTGGACACAGGCAGAGGGGACCAACTCATTGGACACAAAATTTAAGGGATCGTTAAGTTCATTAATGATCATTAAGGGATCATTTCAAAAATCCCTTTGCTCTTCCCCCTCTTTCCTCTCCAGCCTTCACTTTCAGGCTGTTGACAATATATTGGTACAATATTTTGTACCCTGCCCTCCCTACTTCATCTCTCTTGTCTCCCCAGATGCAAAAAGGATCTTGACATTGGACTGAATTGAATAAGGTCAAGTTTTAAAGGAACAAATCAAAAGTCTTATTCCATAAGTACAGAGAGTGAGGGTAACCAAGATGGGGCTCAAGTTTATTTCTGAATGTGGATCATTGAAAGGAACTAGGGATTCTTCACTGTTTGTCTATCCTTTCGATGATCAGTCTGGTGAAGCTTGTGCACCCCTTCTCAAGAGTCAGCTTTTTAAATGTAGAAAACAAAATGCACAGGAGGACAAAGGAGACCAATTAGATTGAAATATAGTTATCAAAAATTTTTTTTTGTAAAAAACAAGGTTAAGGACCCCAGGTCAAGAACACCCAACTTGGAGGAAACACAAGAGTAACCCTGTCCCAAAGGGAAGTAAGTTTGTTTGACAAGACCTACTATTGGAGTTGTACTGGCTCTGGGTGATGACTGCTTCCTTTTCTAGATATCCCCTATCAATCCTTTTAACAGTACTTTCTAGAATCTATTGTGGCCAGGCATCAAAATCAAGCTCCCAGGGCTAGGAGTCTATTGTCTTCCCTTTCTGGAGGTGGGGGCCTTCTGTCCTTCTCCAGTCCTATGGTGCCTCTCTTATTCACCACAGTCTTTCAACAATTGGCTGCACCACTCTCCAATGGTTATATCTACTATCTTTTCATTTATCTGCTCTATATTTTATGTTTTGCCATTCTGGTATTAACATGGAAGCTGAGGGCTCTTTTGGAAATGAACTAAATTCTGGACCCTTCCCTGGAGCTGGTGCAGATAATCCCTGCCTGACTCCAGTCTGGCATATGGGGGAAAGAGGGTATTGAGATTCTCAGGGGACACTCTGGCTGGGTTCATTAGCCATAAACTTTATTGTGAGAGGCTTTACAGATAGATCTCCGTCTGAGTTAACCTGGTGCCTCTGTCTTTGGACCAGAGGTTACACACATAAAGGAAAACTGTGTGAAAGGCCCAAACCAGTCCCTCCAGCCTGAGCAGTAGCTGTAGTGGCTGAAGGAGCTTCTGGCTTCGGAGGCAATCTGGGTGGCAGACCCAGCTCTGACCCTGCTTGGCTGCCTGAACCTGGGCAAGTCACACACCTCAGGGCAGCTCAGTGTCCTTGTCTACAGAATGGGAACGAAGTCTTTGGTCTTCTAGCTCTGGTACTTTCCTCTGGGAAGGCCAACCTCATCAAAATCGCTCGATTGCCCTGATCAAAGCCTGTTCTCCCTTCCCTCCATCATGTTCCTGGACCTGTTCTGGGCTAAGAGAGACTGTGGAGCAGCAGCCCAGGTCCTGGCCTCAGGGAGCGGCCAGTCTGGGATGGGGGTGGGGGGTAGGGAGAGCAAGGGAAGCATGCAGAGAATAAGACAGAACAGGGCTTGCCCCAAGCTTGGATTCTGGGGTAGAGACTCTGGTGATCTGGTTATGAATGTTCAGAAAGCAGGGAACAGAGCTCTTGTTGCCCAGGCAGGTTTCACAGAGGAAATATTTATTTAACTGCTGCCAGAAGTTAGAGTTTCTTTAGTCACATAAAACAATATTTTGTTCCCACCAACCCAATGGTTCTTAGGGAATACACCAGGATAGCATGTGTGTTTGTGTGTGTGTGTGTGTGTGTGTGTGTGTGTGTGTGTGTGTGTACATACAGAGGGTCTCTTCTAGCCTTGGCCCATGCTTTCTCTCAATGTGCTAAGAGGCCCTGACGAGGACCCTGAAAGTTTGTCCAGTTTGGGGGCCAGACTGGCACCAGGCACTGGGCTCCTTATGCCAAGCAGGGAAGGTGCTCAGAAGGAGCCTGGCTTTGGATGGGGGGTGGGGAGGTGGGTAGGCCTTGGTTCCAGCAAGGCCATAGTGCATCAGATAGAATTATGTAAGTGCCTCTGGGCCCAAGCCCTGGTGGGCTGGCTGCCGGCTCCTGGCATCCTCCCATTTGTCCTAGCAAGCGCCCCACGTGTACAGGATGGTCCATCAGACCTCTGCTTCCAACACCCTGGGCCCTTGCATAGCACCTTCTGGTCCTCTCTGGACATTGGGGAATGCTCTTTGGGTGTTACCTATTTCTATTGTGAGGCTGGAAGCCAGTCCAGTTTGGACCCTGGCCTCCTCTGAGACTCTATCTCTCATAGCCTCTGCTTCCTGGAATGCAGGACCCTGGGGGGAGGCTTCCCTAGGTGGGACCAGTCCCAACAAGGATAGCTGTGGGTCCAAATAACCAGCAGAGGCTGAGGGCAGGCCCCATTTTGTCCCCTTAAATCAGTCAACACAGATTAGGCACCTGACAGAAATCTGCCTCACTGTGGGAGCTGGGCACATAGAGGCCCTGCTCTTAAGGAACTTAGCTCTGAATGAGGAGCTAACCACACTCCTGTACAAGGGAAATGGACAAAGGAGAGAATCAGACAGAGTGATTTAAGAAAATCCAAGGTGGGGGTTGGGGAGAGCTCCTCTTCAGCTGAGGGGTAAAGGCAGGCTTCATGGAGGAGGTGGTCCCTGAGATAAGCTTTTACCCCCAGGAGGACCACAGCTGAGGTGTGGGAAAATGTGGTATCAAAGGCCAAAGAGGCCGGGGATGCAAGATGGGCCCTCCTCCCTCCTACACCTGGTGGCCACGTCATCTATGCTGGTATTCCCTGGCCTGCTTGGTCCACATGTAGAGGTTAGCAGGACACTGACAAGTGGGAGGACAACCAGAGACAGTGCCCTCGGAGGATTTCCTAAAGGACCTGGGCATGTTTAGACTGGAGAAGAGAAGGCTGGGGGAGGGCATGTGTAACCTCTAAGTGCAGCCTTGAAGGGCTGTCATGGGCAGTGGGGGTGATACGGATCCTGCCCCCAGGCTGTCTTGGCATATCCCTCCTTTCCCTGCCCACAATGCCCAGTACCCATGATGCCCAGTTCTCCTGATCCTCTACGCCCTGCTGCACAGCTTTACCAGAGGCATCTCCATAGCCTCAGAGGGCTTCCACCTGCCTTCCTCACTTTCCCATTTCTGTGCAGGGCCCCACTGTCCCTCCAGGCACCCAGGTTCACAGCGCCGGAGTCAGCTGGACATAGGAAGGCAGATGATTTCCCAGACTGTGTCCCCACGTCTGGAAGACACACGAGCCCTCCGGCCTTCACCTCCCCTCTTGGCAGCTGTTTCCTGATCTCGACCCTCTCCCTCCTGCCGTTGGATCCCTCCTAACCCCACCTCCCATGAGCTCCCTGAGGGCAGGGAAGCCTTATCTGGGCATATGTCTGTATCTCTAGCATCTGGTGTGTCAGCAGCGCTTAATCAATGCCCAGCAATTTGATTTTGAAAGCAGCAGACAGAAGTTACAACTGGGGAAATTTCAGCTTGACTTAAGGAAAATCTTAAGAGAAGAATCCCAAAGGAGACTGGGCAGTCCCTGGAGGAGCTCTGTGAGGATAGAGGGCAGGTAAGTCCTTTACCAGGGGGACAAGAACAGTTCAGGCCGAGTGAGGGGAGCAGGGTGACGCCCGGCACCCCACCCAGGATCCGAGGGTGGTTTGCATCACCCCCGGCAGAAGCCCAGGCCAACGGAGGCCCCTGTGGTTGTCAGCGCCCAGCTGCAGAGCCCCATTTACTCTCTGCTGGTTCTGAGATTGGCTGGAGCAGAGGAGGGGCCCTTTGGGAGGTAAATTGCAGCCTCTTTCCCCCTTTCCCTCAATCTCCTCCACTCTGCAGTCAGTGGCTTTCTGAAGGCCTAGGAAAATAACTCAGGCAGTGTGGTGCCAGGAGTCTGCAAGATTTCAACCACCGGGTCCCCATGGGGGAGAAATACAATTGTGTCACAGTTCAGCCGAGCCGCCGGGTGCTTGTGAACTCGGCTGGGGGATGTGGAGGCAGCCCCGGCCAGCTCTGACTGCTGCTTTTGTCCTGAGTGCTCCTGCCTCTTTGGAGTCCGAGGGAGGGGGCTGTGCCGGCAGCATCGTGGAGCCCAGCCTTGATTTGGAGTCTTTGGCCAAAAGCACTGGTCCGTGGGCCTAGCCGCCAGCCTCCAAGCATCGGCTGGGACACTGGGGCTTTTCTCCCTCTATCCCATGTGGAGGGAGGGAGGCGGGCCCTGGCTGGGCTCTACGCTGCCTCCTCTTCTGGCTCCTGGACTGGCTGATGGGAGGAGGGGTTTGGCTGGCCTTTGCTTTCCTGCTGCTCGCCCACCAACATTCTGACTTTTGATATTGGCATTCAATGCCCTCCACACCCTGGCCCACTGTATCTCCCACTCCTCCCCTTCCAACACTCCAGGTTCCACTAAGCCTACATGATTCTTTGCCCTCAATGAGCCAGTAGGGTCCACCTCCAGCCTTGGTTCCCACTGCCCCACATGCCAGGACCCTCCCACAGGTCTTCTTCCCCTTCCCATCCATCCTGCAAGGCCTCTGGCCACCCTGCCCAGGGTGGAGCAGTGGGAGGGGATAAACTGAAGAGCTTGGGGCCTATCCTGGACCCACCCAATGGAGGAGACAGAGGTGTCCTCGAACTATCCCTCCCAGAATCCTAGGCCCCCTTTGTCCCACCCTCTTCTCCATCCCTCCAGGGCCCAGACTGTCCACTCTCTAAGTTCAGGGCCGATGTTTCAGCTCTCCCTTCCCAGCCCAGGCTGATCAATAAATGCATAATGGACGGAACTCTGGAGAAGCCCCAAGGAGTGGACGTCTGAGGCCCCAGGCTAGCGCCCAACCTCAGCTCCTCAGATCCCAGCTGAGGACCGGCTGAGTGACCTTGACCTGGCCTCTCTTTCCTGCTAGACCTCAGCGAAGGAGAGATGAGCGGACCCTTGAAGTTTCTGCCACTAAATTTTGGGCCAGGGAGGCCCGTGAATCAGTGTTCATCAGACTGACCTGAATGGACTGTGCCCCGACGTCTGTGAGGGCCTAAGGATGGAAGGTCCTCTGTAAAAGAAGGGAGAAAGGACGGGCAGGGGAGGTTCATTACCCCCTGCCTTGTGATTTACAAAGCAATGAGGGTCCTGCTAGGTCTCCCAAGGACTCTGGCTTCCTGTGCCAGGGTGTTCATGAAAGGCAGAATTTTCCAGCAGGTAAAGCCCCCACTGTCCTTCCTGATATCATCAGAGACAGAATTCATGCCAACCTGGGGCATGGGAAAGAGGGCTCAGCTTGGAGAAGCCTGGGGTTCGAGGAATCCGAGTGCATGAGTTGGGATCCCAGCCCTGCTGAATACTCTAGCCTCATCCATGAGGGGTTGGATGACATGGCCCCGGAGGCCCCTTCCCCAGCTCTCAGACTGTGGCCATCAAATCCAACTCCCTCCTTGTCTGTCAACTATGACTTAGTGATACGAAAGTCATTCGGCTCAAATGTTTCAGTTTCGAGGGAGCCATTGCGTTGCACCCAACAATGGCCATGTTCTTCTGGTTCTTGGGTGATTGACTTATCAGAGAGAAGGACAGAAACCTGTGCTCAGGACTGGGACCCTCAGGGAGATTGGTGTAGGGTCACTTACCTGCTCCAGACCCCCAGCAAGTGTCTGAGCCAGGACCCAAAACCAAAAGTCAGATTCAGTCTTTCCAGCTTGATGCAATATGGCCTCAAGGTACATGGAGTCAGAGGGCCTGGGGTCTAATCTCACCTCTGACAGTATCCACAAGAGTCTGTGACTGAGAAGGCCGGCAGAGGCCCTCAGGACCAAGGCAATCATTGGAAAAAGCTGGGCCATGGGAAGGGGTCAGCATAAGCCTGGAGGAGGTTAGAAGGAGGGCTGCCCAGTGGAAGCGGGCTGGCTTTGTTCTGCTCAGCTCCGGAGCTGGCACTAGGCACTGACATTTCAGAGGAGTTTTCACCCTCAGGTAGACAGGGCTGTCCCCAGAGGTTGCAGGCTCCCTTACACGGAGGGGAGCTCCAGGCCCTGGCTGGAGGTGCCACAGAGGGCTCTCCCTCAAGGGTAGGCTGCACTCACTGGTCTCTGGGGCTCATGGCTTCAGTCTCTGAGTTTGTCCTATGACTCCATGGCCTTTGCAGAGGACGTTTGGGGAATGGAATGACTGGGAGGTGGTCCAAAGACCTGTGGCCTTTACCTGTTTGCATTTCCTTGTTTGCTCCTGGCTCTGAGGCTAAGGCTGAGGCAGGGAGGTACACTGCAAAGGGCAGGGAGCCCGGAGGCAGGTCTGCTAGGGATGAGGCTCTGGCTTGCACTGGAGGCTGTGGGCAAGGCCTTTCCCTTCTCTTCTGTAAAGCAGCGACACTTAGATTGTTGACCACACAGCAGGGGAGGGAAGGAAGAGAGGTAACAAGCATTTATTAGTGCCTACTGTGTTCCAGGCACTGCTTTACAAATGTGGTCATATTTGAAGATAGTAGTCTTAGTGGGAAAATGCATTTTTGCTGCTGGGACTCTGTAGCCCTGTGGGGGCAAGGGGAGCAAGACAGGGAGAACTGAGAAGGAGCCTGCTACTGTCCAGGTGGGTCCAGACCAGCAGGAGCATTTGCCTCAAACTGTTTGGGGTTGGGAGGCACCCACCCCTCCCACACACAGGCCATCCCAGATGTACAGAACAGGTGTCATGTGCTACTTGTGTGGCCTTGGACCAGTCACTGTCCTTCCCTGGTCCTCAGTTTCCTTTTCTGTAAAATGTGGGGATTGGACCTGATGGCCTCTGAAGTCGCTTCCTGTTCTAGAGCAGGCTCAGAACTCCCTAGTCTAACCAGGAGCCAAGCAAAAATCCCTTTACAACCTGGCCGACAAGGCTTTGCTTGAAAATGTGCATGCCCTCCTGAGGGTGCCACAATTGGAGGGAGACCTTCACAGGCTCTACCCCCTCTACAAACCCCCCATTCCAGGGGCAATGTCCTAGCAATTCCTCTGGCACTCTTCATCTCCCACCAGCACACCTTTGCCCTGATGGTCCCCCATGCTTGGAATGCTCTCTCTATCTCGTGGCCTCCCGGGCTTTCTTCGAGGCTGGGCTCAAACCCCAGCTTTGCCAAGAAGTCTCTTCTGGATATCTAGACCCACTACCTTCTGAAGCAGCTCGTTCTCCTGTGGGTAGGTCTGATTGGAAGGGAGTTTTCCTTAAGTCAAGCCTGGAGTGCTCTCTGGGACCAAACTCAACAAAGCTGTCTCAGTGAGAGGACAGCTCCGGGGTGCTGACCTGAGTCTAGCCTATTTCAGGCCAGGCCCTCCCAGCCCCTTCATGAGACACCCCTTTGACACAGACTTAGGGCCCATCCCCCAACTGCTGCCCTCCCCTGGACATCCCCCACCTCTTGTTGGCCTCCCTGAACTGCAGAGGCCAGAATGGAGAGCCCCCAGGCACTGAGAGCTGAGCCCAGCAGGGCCATGGGCTCCCCAGTCCTGGAAGCTTTAGCTCCTCCATGCTGGCCAAGATGGCCTTGGCTTCTTTGGCTGCCTTGTCGCAGTATCAGCAGGAGAATCAAGTCAGGATAGAAGCATTCTGGGACCCACCTACAGGGAGAGAATCTCCCAGGTGGTCCTGGGGCTGCCGAGCCCCGGTGGAACATCACTGTCCAATGACCTCCACTGTGTATGTGTTTGGGGGGGGAGGGCGGGGCGGAGATTCTAGAAGATGGAAAATCTCTTTTCTTGAGCGACTAAGCCCTAGAAAATGCCCTCCTAGGGCCCAAGATGGTGAAGTCAAAGACCAGGTACAAGTGTCAAGGAGGGAGGCCTAAGAGTGGCTGAATTCAGAGCCCAGGGGCTGCAAGGACCCAGGTGGCAGGGGGATCTACCAGGGACCAGGAAAGCCTAGAAAATATTGGAAGGGGAAGGCCCTGGGGCTGAATGCCAAGGTCCCTTGGACTGGCTCCCAAGGGAGGAGCTGTTCCTAGGGAAGTACGTCTGTGGGGCTCAAGGAGGCACAGGAACCATCCTGGGTCTGGTACAGTCTTTCTAGGCTCCCCCCACCCCACCATCGCCCCTCACTCTGCCCCATGGGGCCAAGCAGAATAACACTGAACCTTCTTCCCAGGGATAGCTCTTCCTTCTCTGGAAGGCATTCACCACTCCTCCTTTCCCTCAGTCTTTCTTTTCTCTGTCCTCATCATCCCCAATTCCTTCACTTCGGTCCAAGAGAACACTCATTTCATTTCCCATAGGGTCAGTGCCCTGAAATGGGAAGTCCCCAGAGGGCCTGGGATGGGCAGACCTGGCCCCTAAGGAGCGATTTCCCCACCTGTCCCAGGCCCGGCATCCCAGCATGAGGGACCCCTTCTTTCCTAGGGTGTCCAGAAAGAAGACTCACACCCCTAAGTCCCAGCCAGTGAAGGGGACAGGAAGGATCCTGCTCAGGCCTGTGGGCTCCCGGCTTTAGGGCTGGAAGGGCCCTCAGGAAGCGTCATTTCACGGATTCCCAGGTTCCTCCCTCCCAGGCAGGAGAGGCTGGCCGAGAGGAGGGAGGTCCCTGGGGACCCTGGATGAGGAGGGGGAAATGGATGCTGCTGACTTGGCAGGTTTGCTGGGGAGAGAGGTGGGGGGTGGCCTCCTTCTCTGCTCCCCCTCTCTCCTTTGAAGGGCCTAGCCCCTCCCAGCCCAGGCCACCTGCGGCAAGGTCTTTGTTGCCCAGGCAGCCCTCACGCCTGCTTCTTCCTGGCAGTTTCTCTAGCTGGTGGGCCCAGGGCTTGTCCTAAGGGGAGCCGAAAATAGCAGAGACCGAGGGGATGAGTGGCTGGGGAGAAAGAGTGTCACAGCGGCTGCTTGGGATGGCCAGTCTGCCCCTTGCTTGGGATGCCCACAGATGCTGAGCTGCAGGCCTCTCTATCCTGGGGCACAGACAGCTTTGGCAGCTCCCAAGCCTGGTCATCTCGAAGGAAGGGGCCTGTTTGCCCCTGCCCCCTGCCCGGCACCTCTGCCCCAGAGTGTGTCGGGACTGAGAGGAGTTTCAGAGATCATTGGGTACAGCTTCCTTGGGATTTGCCCGGAGCTGTCTGGGGAGTAAATGGGATAAGGAAGGTGATGATGCAGCATTACAATAGCCCTAGGAGACCTATCCCATTTTATAGAAGAGAAGACTGAGGCCCACAGCCAGTAAGGGCCCAAGGAGGGATTTGAGCCTAGGACCCCTGGCTCTGGCTGTCTCTCTGGACCCCCTCTCGCACAAGGAGGCTTTCTCCTTCCTAGCCCCTGAGGTGTTGGCTCCCCACAGCCACCGATCCGCCAAGATTAAGCATTTACTATGTGCAAAGCTCAGGATTAAGCCCCAGGAAGACAAAGGAAAGTTGAAGATGGGCCCTGCCCTCAGGGAGCTTACTTTCAGACGGAATGTAGGTGGCTTTCCCTTTCAAACACCCTGTGGGTGTTTCCAGCTTGGCCAGATTCCCTTTCTACCCTCCTCTAGTCCCTGACCTCTCACTCGGCTCTTTCTCTGCCTTAGCCACCCCCCAAGGCTCCCCCAGCCCATGAGTGGTCTCTCTTGTGACAAAGGAGAGCATGGCAGCAAAAGTGTGCTACGTTCCAGGGGAGTGCCCCAGGAGCTCCTCTCTTCTCCCACCAGACGAGCTCGAGGCCTGCAGCATTACTTATGCTCTTTGGGGCCTTTATGGGTTTTTCAATCATTCTTCCTTTTGGGGTCTTTCCATTTACATCTCTGTAGTGAATATGTCTTCTTACTCTGAGATCTGGGACTGTCCCAAAGTAGGTGGGGCTGCAGCAGGAGGGGGCGAGCTCTCCCTCCTAGAAGATTTTTGGACAAAAAGCCTGCCCCGAGGGAACTTACATTCTTCTGGACTGAGGCTTCAAGAAATGCCCCGATCCGTGAAGGGTCATTTGAGAAGCATTTACTCCGGGAAGTCTCAGGGAGGGCTTCCCAGAGGAGGCAGGATGGGTAGGCTCCCACTAGAGGATGGAAGGAAGAGCAGAGATGGGGTGGTAGGGAAGCCAAGGCATTCGGGGGAGGGAGCGCATGAACCTGGGGCCCCCCTCACATTGCCACCAGGGCGATGCCCTCAGAAGGCCCCTCCAGCTCTCCGGGAGATTTGGGCTCCCTGGGCCGCTTCCCTCCCCTGGTTTGGGCCTGCTGACATTCCCAGGCAGGCTGGGACCCAGTGGGAAGTACGGTCCCAGGGAGAAGCTGTTGCAAGCTCAGAACAGAGCCTGGGGAATTCCCCTCTTCTTTGCAAGAGGAAGCTCAGTTTCTCCCGGCCAGGAGTTTGCCCATATTTTGCATGAGGAAGAGGCAAATCTGATAAGGGCTGGGTGTCTCCTCCGCCTGGGGCTTGGCCCTCCTTCTACGGCCGAGTACTGAGTTTGGAGATAGGGAGGCGGACTACAGAGCTGGGGATGCCCCACCTGGACTCTGGTCTCTCCCGGCCTCAGTTTCCTCATCTGGCAAATGGGCATGGTACCTGTCCCTGCTTGCCTGCCTGGGGGGAATGAGTGGATCAGATGACAAAGTACAGTAGAAGGGCTTGGGGAATCGGGACCATAGGGGCAGGGTCTAGAGTCTGCTGGAGACTGCTGGGCGACCTTGTCGTGGTCACTTTCCTTCCCTGGACCTGAGTTTCCTCATTTGTTAATCTTTCTGACTTTCTTGAACCTTTGACCCTATATAGAGAAGAGGACTTGGAGCCTGAAGAATGCCAGAGCTGAAGGGGCCTTGAGCCAGCCCCCTCCTCCACTTTGGTCTAACTCTGCCTCCCCCTCCCCCAGGGGGTTAGACCAAACACAGAAAGTGAGAAGTAATCCCCAAGATCACAGGACCAGATCTGAGGCGGGACGCACACCTTCTGGCTCCGGGACCAAGGTGTTTTCCCTTTCCAGGATCTGGGCTTCCTGGTGTCTGGGGAGAAGGTCTGCCTCTGGGGATAGGAAAGAGACCAAGCCAGCTGAAACCAGCTCAGGCCAATGGGCTTTAGGGGGTGACTCATCAGGGCCTGGATCTGGGATACAGGAGCGGGCCTCATTGCCTGGCTTACTCACATCCTCCACCAAGCCTCCCTGTGATTCAGAGCCTCTGGTCCCCCCATCCTCCCAGAGCTCAGCCCCAATCCCCAACACGCCAGGAAATGCTGGAATGGCCTCCATCAGGGACGAAGCCAGGGTTCACCTCCTCCCCCCACTGTGCTTGGGCCTGTGCTCAGCTTTTCATTGGGCAGCCCACGAGGAGTGAAGAGCTCCAGACCTCAGGAGGGGAAGCCCCAGGCCCTGCCTTCAGGGAACTCCCAGTGCGGCATCACACTGTTAGAGTGCTCTGTTAGCTGGTGGTCCACTAACACCATCCCCCAGATGTTTTTCAAAGTGCTCCTCTGCCATCCTGTGCAAGTGATTTTTAAAAATTCCTAATTGCCTTTGCCCGTTGTCCCGATAGAGGGGCTTTGCCCTACCAAGTCCAAGCATGATGACGGGCATATAGTAGGTGCTTAATAAATGTTTTTGGTTGGTTGATAGGATGTTGGCTGCTCAATGTCCCGGAGTCCAGCTTAGACCCATATCTGCTCTGGCCCCAAGGACACAGAAGGAACATGGGAAACAGCAGTTTGGGGGCAGGGTCTTCACACTTGCAGTTTCAACTTTCAGAGCTTTGCAGGGTCAGGCAATCAGCATGATGGTGGGGGCAGGACAGAGGGGGTTGGAGGAGTTGGGGATGTTTGGCCTGGGGGAACAGGGGAGAGGGGGGCCCTCTGGGAATTCCCTCTCTCTTCATGAAACACAGAACGGGCCCTTATTTCTGTCCCAGATGGGCCCCCAGGGTATTGGGCTGCCTTAGGGAGCTCCTCTTAGAGAATAGAACAGATCCCACAAGAAATGGGGGGATGGGAGGCTTCCTGGGGGAGGTGACCACAGCTGGGCCTGGGGGAGGGCTTGGATGGGTGCTGGGAAGAGGGATGACCAGAGGAGAGAGGCAGGGAAAGGGGCATAGAGACAGGGGATCCCAGAGCCCGAGCTCAACTCCCTGATTTACAGATGGGGAAACTGGGTCCCAGAGAGATGAATCAACTTGGCCAGGGGAGCACAAGCAGTAAGCGTCAGAGGGTTTGAATCCAGGGCCTCTGACTCTGAAGTCCGGAGGCAAAGCTGTGTGACTCTTTGTCAGAACTGCTGTACTGTGAGGGAGGCCCAGGAGCATGGCTACACTGTCTGAGAGCCCTTGAGACTCTGAGTGAGGGACCCTCGTCCCTGACTGGGGGTGCAGAAGTCCCAGCCTGGTTTGCCACAGCTCTTAGCAGGGAGGGTGGAGCCAGGAGCAGAGACCCATCCAGGTACACTTAAACCCCAGGGGAAAGCTGTCCTGGGCCTGGCTTCTGAAGGGAGGCAGGGCTCAGTTCATCAGCACCGCTGCGTGCAGGAGGGAGACTTGGGAGCTGGGGTTGGGCCGGCCCAGCCCTGGAATCCTGGGCAGTTTCGGGTAAAACTGGATCTGGGTTTCAGCTCTGCCTTGGCCCCACCCAGCTCTTTCTGTCTCTTCTACCAGCCCAGGGTGGCCTGTCAATCCTGAGCTCTGGAGGGATCTCAGCTACCTGGGATCCCCTGGAGCCATGAGCCACTCCTAACCCCCCTGGGAGTCAGGGAAGCCTTCTAGGAATGCCTGGCCGACTGACCACCAGGCTGAGCCTACAGCTTAGAAGTCAAGGTCATCCGTACCCCCCAATTTTACAGATGAGAAAACTGAGGCCCCAGGGGGTGGGGTCAGATGCCAGGCATTCTCTGTCCACCTCCCGTTCCTTCTCCTCAGTCCAGCTTCGTCGCACTGTGAGCCCAGGGAGGCCTAGCCACATCTCCAGAAGGACTGAGCCTAGGAGGGGAGGAAGGTATCAGGAAAGGCTGAGAGATGGGTGTCTCTGTTAGTCCTACCCCCTATACACACACTCAGGGTGGGGGGCTTCCTGGGGCAGGGCTGGGGGGGTACAAGGTCTCCAGAGGAGAAAATGAGCCCAGGGCTGAGGGGCACACCACTGAAGGGCCCCTCAAGACAGCAGCAAGAAGCCAAAGCAGGGCTTGGCCTCAGTAATGTCCCTGCGGAAAG
This sequence comes from Gymnobelideus leadbeateri, assembly GCA_011680675.1. Classification (NCBI taxonomy): domain Eukaryota; kingdom Metazoa; phylum Chordata; class Mammalia; order Diprotodontia; family Petauridae; genus Gymnobelideus; species Gymnobelideus leadbeateri. The sequence continues at coordinate 75,494 of WOXC01008744.1, read as the reverse complement.
TGTCCAGAAGAAGAGTCTGGGGTCAAACAGGGCCGTGGTAGCAGCCACTTCCTCTAAGAAGCCTTCCCTGATTTCCCTACATCAGAGTAAAAGGGTCCTCCCCCCCCCACCCCCGCCCCGCACATTAGCGAGGCCCCTCCTTCACATCACTGCTATTTCTGGACATGTCTTTCCTATTAGACAGTAGGCTCAGTGAGGGCAGGGTCTGTGCTTTATAAGTCTTTGTGCCTCCACCTCAACACAGAGCCATGCTCAGGGTAGGCAAGGAGCAAATATTTAGGTGGCAAAATCCTGGGGAGTTTCTATTTGCTCTCCTTCCCCTGGTCTGGACCATGGAGGGAGCCAAGCCAGGTAACCTCCAGAAGGTGCCTTCCCCTCCCTCTGCCCAGCCCTAGAAGCTGGCCACGAGACACCCTCAGGTCCCCTCCTGATGAAGAAGCCTTTCATGGTCACCCCCTTGCTGCTTCTTAGGATTGCAGGGTTTTCAAAGTGGGGTCTGGGTTTTAATAATGCCAGCCCAGTGCCTCTGGGCCAGCTTCTCCTCCTGCAGCCTGTAGACTCCCTGATTTCCTCCCAGGCCCAGGCACCGCTTGCTACTGGAGATCTTGGGATGCTGGTACCTGCTCCCCACTCTGCCAAGACTACTTCAAACTGGCCCGGCACACACAATCTTTATTTTTCTCTGTGTGTAGGCTCTTTCCCCATAGAATGGAAGCTTCTGGAGGACTGGCTGGTTCCTTTCTGTGTTTGCAGCTCTACTACTGATCCCAGTGCTGGGAGCCCAGCAGGTCCCTAGGAAAAGACTGTTGATTCATAGATAACTTTGGGTGGTTCCTGATGCCTGGGGGCTTCGGGTCATCTCCTGCGGCTCTCTCCCACAGCTTAGACCCCTTCAAGATCAACTCAAGCACCAGTCCCTTCCTATAGGAAACCTTCCCTGATTTTCCTTCCTCCCACCTCAAATACCTGTGTCTCACTCTCCAGATTACCTGCATGCACTTTCCCTGACTTTCAGTTATTTTGGTTAATAATTGCTTGTGGTCACATTTGGTGTTTGTGGGGGCACCAGGGGCATCTCTCTGTGCTGAAGAGCCCCTTGGAGGGCCTGGGTGGAGGGTTCCTGAGGGGGTCCATGATGCAGGATCAGGGTGGCCCCCTCAGCTCCCACATCCCATTTCTTGGTCCCCTCCTCCCACTTCCCCAGGACTCTCTCCCAACCCCAGTCCATTCCTGTCCTGCCTGCCCTCAGCCTGGCTCCAGCACAGATTAGGTAACTGTAGCATGGCTTGATGGATCCTGGGTCAGTCCATTTCTGTCAGCCTTAGTTTCCCTGAGTGAATGAGGAGGGACCCAATGTCTCCCTTCCCACTGTTCTAAGCCTCAGTTTTCTCCTGTGTAAGGTGAGGGAGGAGCATGGACTTGGCGATGGGGAAGAAAGCACACTGTGCTCAAATCAGAGACATCGAAATCTGGCTGTTTCCAGCTGCATGCCACTTGTCCCTTAGGAGTCTCCCCCACGGTCTCTAACCTGTCTCTGGGCCCAAAGTGTGCTGACCTTTATTGGGTTTACAAGTTGTTGATTTCATAGCTAGGAAGAAGTGTGTGACCATCTTATCCAGCCCCCTCATTTTACAAATGGGGAAACTGAGGCCCAGAGAGGAGAAATGAGTAAGGTAGGATTTGAACTCAGGTCCCCTGATTCCACTCTAGCATTTCTTTTCCAGCATCTGCTCACTTCATTACCTTTCCCCCTTCAGCTGCTATTTCTCTCTCCACTCCCTGTACCCTTCCCAGAGCCCTCTCTGCCCTCATTCCCCAAACCTCCTTTGTGGATTTTCCCAGAGTTTATTCACAAAGGAAAGGGTCAACTCCAGTTGAAATGAATTGTCCCAGACAATTCAAATGTTTCCCATTAAATGAAGATCAGCACAGCCCTCAAAGTTCACAGAGATACTCTTGGTCCTAGATCAGTGTGGGAGGGTCATTATTCTAGGCTAGGATGCTTCCAAAGCACTTTCTGTACAGAGGACCTGGGGAGTGTGAGAGGGAACACCATAGATCTGTGGTCTCACCAGTGAATGAGTGAACAAACATATGTTAAGTGCTTTCTGTATGCCAGACACCCTGCCCCCTCTCACTCCCATTCTCCAGGGCCCTGGACTTCTCATCTATCTCAACCTGGTTTTTCAACAATGTTGGGTATCCACTCCATGACTAGAAGTCTTGCTCAAGGATGGATTACACCTAGAAATAACAGATCCGTGTTCAGGCTGCCCCTGCCCCATCCCCTAGCCCATACTTCTCCAGTGTTAGGTGAATCTTGGGCAATCTCACTAGATCTCATAGAGGAAGCCCAGGTCTCCGTCAGCTGGGCTTTATGCACAGACAGGAGCATCCAGAGGTCCTCACCACCTCAAGGGTCCCCTGCCCAGCCAGGCTTTCAGAGGGTGGCCAGTGCCACCCCACACAGGGACATGCTTTCTGCTTTGGTTGACACAAATAATCATTGTTGCTTAATGACATTATCTCCATGTTTGGGTTTACAAATGCATGAGAGACTCCTTTCTGAAGGACAGCTTAGGAGACCAGGCTTTGTTATCCTGAATCAAATGCTCTTTTTTATAAACAGCAAACAATAAACCCAGTGGGATATTGTATTCTCTACACCCTCCAGCCAATTGTAAAGACTAAAAGGAAGTGGCAAACCACTCGTCTCTTTAACAAGAAAGCTCCCTGGACAATATGGTCCACGGGGTCGAAAGGTCCGACATGCCTGAACAACTCAACAAGAACGGCCGGCTTTAGAAGATGTTTCCTGCCAGAAAGCAGTTGGTTGGTAGACCACCATATTATTACACCATACACCATGGTAAGTTCCAAACTGACGTGACCTAAATTTTAACAAAAACATCCACTTTATCACATGGAATTAAAAAACTTTGCATTAATAAAATCATTTCAACTAGAAGAAGAAAAACGGTCAAGTGGGAAATAACATTGGTATAAAATGTCTCCGATATCTAAGGTATACGTGGACTCAGCATAAATACGTATGATAAGACTGAGTCCTTCCAAGAAATAAATAGTCAAAGATCATGAACAGAGAGATTAAAAAAAAAAAGAATCTTTGAAACCATATGAAAGAAAACTCTCAAACCAGCGATTATAAGAGATGAGAATTGAAACAATTCTGAGCTTTCACTTCACCTTCTCAGGAAGCACCAGAGATAAAATACAGAAACAGTTTCAGTGTTGGGAGAGCAGGGTCCACTTTTGGAAAGACAGATACCATGTATGTGCTGCCCATTGACAATTAACTGATCCAACCATTCTGGAAAACAGCTTGGAATGGCTTTTTTCAAAGTTATTTGTGGTAGTAAATGTGATAGCAAAACCCTGTCAGTAAGGCCCATCAATGTGGAGTGATTGAACAAACGGGGCCATATGAGTGTGATGAAATACTGGCAAGACATGAGAAAAGATGAACGCAGAGAACTGGAGAAACATGGCGAGACTTGTATGGGCTGATGTGGAGCACAATATGCAATGACTAAAATAACACCAGAGAAAGACTCCAGAGGGCAGAGCAGGGAGCCCCTCCTTCCTCGTGACTGAGGAGTGGGAACAACTTCGCTGAGAAGCAGTGATGGTGGTAGTAATAGCCAATGTTTATATGACACTTTAAAATGTATACTTCCCATTCAGGGATGCTATTTCATACACCATCACTATTCTGGTTTATTTCTCTTAACTCTTTTTCTTGGCTACAAGGGAAGGTCCTACAGGAGAGAGAATAGGGAACAATCAATAGTACAAAAATGAAAGATATCATTAAAATCACAACAAAAACGAAAATCTGCCTGTTTTCTTCTTGTGTTTTTATCAAAGATACCCCCAATAATGACTTCCCTTGGTGAGGCATGTAATCATTCTCATAAAATTGTATATGGATGAGAAAGTTAGGATTGTCCCTTTTTGGTATTAAAATTGTCTGTGAATTTTCTCCATTCTTTTCATATCTCCTCCTCCCTGAAATATTTTGTTAAAAAAAAATCATTCAGGGATCTCTGGATTCCTCAGTTTGTCATTGGTCCAACCTGGCTGCTTGTTAAGGTGCCATTTCTACTTCCTTACTCAGGAAGTGCCCTGAGGTGTCAGAACCCAAATATGGTGGTTCCCCAATGGCTCAATGATGATGACAGTAGACAGCTATGAAAACATTGACAAATATATTCCATTTTTCATCTTTGTGGTTCTCCCACCAGCTCCATCCATAAATCCTTTGGGGTTGAAGCCGCTCACTTTGGCATCACCTCAATCTGTTTTTGACTCATTTTTTGTTTCCATAGTTTTTCATTGTTTTATGAGGCAATGCTACTCTTGACCCATCCTTCTCTGCAGTGCTTTGCAAATGAGTTTGCATTCTAGACCAGAGCTGAACTTGGCTATGATCTCTTTCCTTTTCCGAGATCAAATGTTTGCTGGTTGGAGAAGTTTCTGGGCTCTTTTGGAATCCTTACTATGGACACCGTCCTATGTGCATGACTTGAACCTTGGGAAGAAGATGGTGATGGTATAGGTCAATGTCTTTGCCTTTGTCCATTTCCCATTTTCCAGTGTCCAAAATACCCATTAAATAGGTCAGGTTTAAACAATTTTAGTGTCTTCTCACCTGCAGCCTTTCTCTGAACTTGAGGTGGATTTTGACTCACTTCCTACATCGATAATCAACCCTTTCCTGTCTATTAAATCAGGGCTGATTTCCTTTTGAGGGGCATCATTGTTGCCCAAGGCTAGTCTTTTGACTCTCACAAATCTCCTCCTCTCCATTTCAGAGGGGAAGAAGTTGCAGTCTGCTCCAAGGGGTCATTCAGTGACTGTGGGATCTTGGGATTTGGGGCTAGATCCTCTAATTTGACAAATGAGGAGGCTAGGGCACCTGTCCAAGGTCACCTAGGCCATAAGTGGCAGGGCTGGAACCCGGACCCGCCTTCTCTGCCCCTTGAGTCCTTCCCACAGCACCATACCATCTTCATAGACTACAGAGAAGGGAATTGAGGCACATACAATTACATAGGGCAGAATTTGAACCCCGACCCTGACTTCAAGCTTCTTTGGGAGAGGTGGACACTGGAGGGAACAGCCAGGGACCCTTAGCAGCCTCTATCTCCCCTCCTCTTCTGTACCCTTCCCTGGCCCTTCCTGGGTGCTTCCTGAAGGCAGGGTTTGCCCTAATAGGGCCTAGATCCAGTTCATACACCCACTGGTGGGTGGCTCAATGGAGCCTATTGTCAGGCCTGGATAGGGAGTAGAAGGGTAGTGAGGGTCTACACCCCAGGGGAGTGAGGAAGGGTCCCTTCAGTCAGAATGGGCAAGGTCATCCCCCCCAAAGGCAGAGCTTGTCTGCCCTTGAGGGGAGGACAAGGCAAGTCAGTGAGTACACCCCTGTTCCTAGGCTGGCTTTGGCCCCCAGCCTCAGACAGCAGGGCCAGCCCCCCAGGCAGCCTGGGTCCCATTTTTGCCCATCCTGCCCAGGCTTGGACTGCCTCATTCTGCAGAACCCAGATGGGAAATCCCCTGATTTGTTTTCCTAAACCACAGGGCCCACTTCCCTATTCTGGAGAAGAGAAGCCTACCCGGCAGCCTGGCCTTCCCTTCCCATCCAGCTTCTCACAACATTCATGCTGGAGCCTGCCAGGAAGTGCCTGGAAGAAACCTTCTGAGGGCTCTTGGGAGGGGGCCTCCCAGGACAGCAGCTCAGGAGGCATGGCCAAGTTCCCAGAAGAGAGTGAGGCCTGCCTGTGGAGGGGCCCCACCACCCCTGTGCCCCAGCTCTGCCTTGCTTCCTTGCTGTACCCCAAGACATGGCACCGTATAGACAGCAGGCACCTAATAAATGCTTGTTAAAACAGTGTCATCGGAAGGATGCCGGATCAGTGACTCACATTCAAACCCCACCTGGGAACTAGAAGAGTTTCCCCCAATCTGAGTGTCAGTTTCCCCATCTGTGTGATGAGGGGAGGACTGGCAAGGCTCAGATGTAACCCAAAACTTATCATCTCGTGAGTGAAGATGCAGCCTGGGTAGTGAAGGCCAGCCTCACGGTCCAGCCTCCGCAGCTTTTTCCTTGCTGTTCCTTGGGCAAGGGAAACATGGCCCTTCCTTCCCCTGTCACAGTCTGGTCCATCCTTCAAGGCCCTGTTCAAACACCTCCTCCATTGCTCCCATCCCTCTGACCTTGCCCCATCCTGTTCTTTTCTCTCAGGGTATCTATGAACCCTCTGAGGACATCATTTCCCCCTCTCTTCCGAAGCAGGCTGAGCACAGACCTGGACACATGAAGGGGAGCAGGAAAACCATGCCATTGACTAAGCCCTGGTTCAGAGGGGTGCCCCGAATGGGCCTGGTTCCTGGTCTGCTGGGTCCTCTCCAGACCCTGTCTGGCAGTCAGTGCACTCCCCAGGGGCTCCCCTAATCCTGGAGGAGATGGCCATGGGTGTAGTTTATTTTAACAGCTCCCCCCTTTCCCCTCACTGAGGGCCCTCCCTAGCCTGTTTTGACCCTCCAGGTGCAGTCAGAGCCTCCTAGCCCAGTGGGCTCAGACCCACCTGTCCTGTCCTGATCTCTGAGTTTTCCCCAAGACAGCTTGGCTAGGCCATCCCTTTCAGCCAACCACCCTCCCTCTCCTCTCTTGGCTTTCCCTGAACCCCATGAGGGTCGGCTGCCCTCCCCTGCTCCCAGTCACTGACTTCTCAGGCCCCACCATCCTTGTGGACTTGTTCTCTCCAGTTTCTGACTTTCTCCGCCTTAATCTTTGAAGCTTTTGACACGGTCCCAGCCAAACTGATGTCTGAGCTGTTTTCTCCGACCACTGGTCATTTGCACAAGCTGATTTCCCAGCTTGATGCACCCTCCCCTCTCAGGTCTTCCTCTTCCTCTTCGAAGGTCACCTCCTCCAGGAAGCCCCCCCAGCTTCCACCAGCTCCCTCCTCCCTGCTCAGATTTCCCTGAGGTCTGCCTCAGGTCTACCTCTCTCTCCTGCCCTCCCCTGCCCTCCCTCGCTATTTTGTAGTAAAGGGATTGAAACTGGGGTGGCCCCTGTGGTTTCTCTGATACAGAGAACTCTTGAATAAGCAAACTCCCCCGACCATCTTGGGCCAACACCTTCTCCATCATCCACAGTCTGAGAAAGCTGTCTGGTCCCTGGGCTCAGGCCGGTGGTCCCTGCTCCTGGGGCGGCTGAGGCAGATGGGAGGGCTGAAGCCAATGGGACGTCCACACTGAGTCTGGCACTTGCATGGGGAGCCCTGTTGGAGGGGAGGCAGGCACAGGACTGCCCCAGATCAGAGACCAAGAGGGTCAGACCGCCATGAGCATGGGTAGCAGACTAGGGTTTCCAGGCCCGAGAGATAGAGTAAAGCCCAACCTCAAAACCAAAAGCCCTTCCCAGAGCACCTGGGCATCCAGAGACTGCCCAGAGTCATACAGCCAGTGTGTGTCTAAGGCTGGACTCTGACCCGGATCCTCCCTGGGCTCTGAGAGCAGCTCCCCCCACCCCAAATTGCCTCTTTGTATCTTGGTCCTGCCCCCCCTTTAAATAAAGTGTGAGCTCCACGAGGTCAGGGCATTTCACTCAGCTTGGCATTGTTGGACACAACTCCACTCTCCCCTTCCCCTAACTGATCCGTGGGTGGGAGTTTCAGCCTAGGGTACACTTCCCACTGGTTAGAAATTCAAATGTATACTGACAATCACTGATTGTAGCTTCGGCTCAGGTAACCTGGCTATTGAATCTGTTTAAAAACCAGCTGGTCTGTGCCAGCACTGTCTGATTTGGGTACCCATGTCACCCCCACAGTCTTGCGGTAATAAATCCACTTCCAAATTTTAATCTTGGGGATCTTCTGTCTCGCTTCTTTAAGCTCAGCTGAGTGATGCCTTCGAGGTGCTGAACCTTGGTCTTCTCCAGGACCCCTCCCTCCAATGCCGAAGGGGCTTAGTTGTGCGGTAGGGGGTGCTTTTCCTCTCTCTCTGCTCCCTGCACCCCCAGGACTGGGAGCCTCTCAGAGCAAGGCCTGGGGCTGCTCCTTCTACATTCCCTCAGTGGCCTGGCCCCTCGGCAGAAGGCTGGGCACACCCACAGGAGGGCTCAGTGAAAGCAAATTAGGACCCTCTCCCTGCAGGCCACAAGCCCCTAGCCACCAGGACCGAATCTTTGAAATGAACAGGTGATTTTTGTCTCCAGGCTTTACTTATCTGTCCTTATCTTCCCGTGCTACACCCACCTATCAGATTCCCACAGTTCCTCAGAGGGCTAGTCTGCTACTGGTAATGGGGGCTTGAGAACAGATTATGGAGAGCTAAGTACTAGATAGGGTGGGTGGCAGTACCCCCAAGTGCAAGTGCTGAGGGGCCCGGAGGAGCAGGTTTGGGGCGCAGTGGAATTTGAAGGTGCCCTGAGGGCTTCTGGGTGGAGGGAGAAGAGGGCTGGGCTGGGGCTGGGGGAGGGTGGGAGAGGCTTCTGGAGGGAGAGAAGAGTGTGGGAAGGGAAGGGAAGAGGGGCACCTTACTGCCTTCAGGGCAGGGTTTAGCTGGAAGGAGCCCTGAGGGGAACCAGAGACTTCCCCACAGCCATCTCTGGGCGCCTGTCTCGGGCAGTCTCGAACGCCAGGCAGAGCTGGAAGCTTCCTGGCAGATCATAAATCTGGGGGCAGTTGTGTAGGAGAATGCCTTGTACTAAGCACTTGGCAAATGTCAGACTCCTGTGTAAATGTCACTGTTATCACCGTTGTCATCAGGAACCTTTTGTCTCACTCATCCCCGGTTTCCTCAGGTAGCCTGGTGCCAGCCCCTGCACACAGCAGGTGTGTGATAAATTCGTGCCCTTTGGGGCAGAGCCTCCCCCTCCCCGAGCCTCAGGATATCCACCTGTAAACTGAGGGGTTAGAGCGAAAGATCTCTAACTGTTCTCTAGGCTCTAAAATCATGAACTAATGAATGCATGGATGGATGGTGGGAATAGATTGGGAACAGACAGGTGGACAAACGGACAGATAGATAGATGGACAGATGGACGGATGGATGGATGGACAGGTGGATGGACGGACGGGCAGACTGATGGATGGACAGATGGACGGATGAATGAGGGGAATGGACTGACGGATATAAAAACCATAATGATCAATTCAATTCAATACTAATCACTTCCAGCATTCAATGGACTGTCTTGGAAGGTAATGAGTTCCCCATTGCTTTGGGTTTTCAGACTATGCTGTGAACACACTCAATTAGGTGCCCTGAGGGTCTTGTCCAGATCTGGAATCCTGCCTGGGAAAGTAAGCAATAAAAATGTAGAGCCTCTTGTGGTGCTGGGGAGTGTCATTGCTGAGAAAGTGCTGCCGTTAGCGCCAGAGGACTTGGGTGACACTGACCAGGGCCTTCCCCTTTCCTGAGTCTCAGTTTCCTTTTCTGTAAAATGGACAGGCTTGGGTTCCAGTCTAGATCTCAGATATTCTTCTGAAAATCCAGAATACCAGCTCTGAGCCGGCCTCCATCTCCTGGGCTCAGGCAGTGGGGGAGGAGTTGAGGCCTCTGTTCTGTACAATCCACTCTTGGACACTTCTTGGGACAGGGAGCCCAGCCCAGGCAGGTTTTTATAGTCACAGAATCAGAATCTTGGAGCCAGAAGTGAACCCAGTGACTGTGGAGTTCAACTCAGAACCCCAAAGATCCTTCTAGATTCTAGAGTCTAGAACATCTCTCTAGGGGGGCTTCCAGTCTGTTGGAAGCCCTCTATGGAGGGTGCGACCATTCTGGTATGGCTCTCATGTTGGGACGATGTATTGGGGCCATTCCCAGTTTTGGGGTACCCCCTTCCGCCCTCTCACTGCTCAGCAGCCAGAGCAATCTACCCAGCATTCTCATGGGATAGCACATGCCGAATTCCACAACCATAGCCCCCCACCTGTCTTAGACAGCAAAGAAGGACCATCTGTTCTCCGGCTGAGACTCATCATCACGGTGACAAAGCCTTGGCTCTGGGGCTCTGTTCATTCATGTTTCCATGTTTTATTTTAAAAGGTCACAATTCCATTAAAATGGAGCCAGTTACATGCCCCATATCCTTCCCCAGGGAAGCCAAGTTAAGGGCACTGTGCGTCCCTGCCCCTGGGGAACTCAGCAGCCAGTGGGGTGCAATGGCCCATGCCTGGGCAGGGCGAGGACGCTCCAGGAGGTGGCCAGAGAACAGAGCCTCAGACACTAAGAAGCACTTGGCACACTGCCTGTAGGCACATAGTAGGTGCTTCATAAATGCTTACACCCCTCACTTCTGGACCCCCTGCCCCTCAGTTTAGTCCCTGAGGGAGATCCTGGAAGACTGCGCAGAGGAGGGGTCCTTGGAAGCACGGGCAGCCTTTCCACAGGCCCTTGGACATGCCAGACTCGAGACAAGCAATTAATGGACAGATATTTCCTAAGTGCCTTCTCTAGGCTGGGCACCATGCCAGGTCCCAGGTACAAAGAAGGAAACAAGATGGTCTCTGCGCTCCAGGTTAGGACAGTGGCTCTGCCTGGTGCCCCCTGTTATCTTGGACACCTTCCCTTCCTGGTCCCACTTGCCTCCTCTGTCATGGAAGGCAGGAGAGGAAGCAGGTGATCCCATCCTCAAGGCCCCCTGGCATCCACTCCGGGGCCACACATCTGGCACCTGTGACTTTCTGCAAGCAGGCCAAGGGAGTCCCTTCTATACTGGCCTCAGCTCCGTGCTTCCTCACTGTCCTGAGAGGGCTGAGATGCCCTCTCCAGTGTTGGCAGGCCACAGCACAAAGGGCAGGGTGGCCAGGTCCCCTTCCTGGCTCAGGGTAACAGTGATCCCGGCCAAGTGCCTCCTCTCTTCTGGGCCCATTTTCTCCTCTGACTTTGGCATTTGGAGTAAGACATGGAAGAACACTCTTCAAATGTCCTTCCCCTGGGCCAACACTGAAGATGAGCCTCCTGGGGTACCCTCACAGATACCTGAGGACCGGCGGGAAGGAGTGGGGCTGGGGCTGGAGCCCAGGGGCCCGGTGATTGTGACACCTGGCAGAGCCACTGCCATTGCTTATGGAGCTGCAGACCTTGGGGAGACCCAGCCACAGATGGCCATCCTCAGACCAAGGAGGCCCCCAGGCCCAGCTGGGGCAAAGGACATCTGCGCCTCTCCATCTGTGCAAAGCTCTCCTGTTTCTTGGCTGGTCTAGACTCCCAGAACTGTGTCATGGACCTGGGACCACTTATCTCTTGACCTAAAGCATCCTGGCCTCCCTTCTGCCTTCTCCACCCCTCCTGGCAAGAGCCCTCTGTCCCCAGGCTGCAGCCCCAGCCCATTGGTCAGTCTGGACCCAGCGGGTCCCTTTCCAGGCCTCCTCTCCCTACCTAGACCCTTCAGTCTTCCAGGCCCTGCTCTGGTCTCTGCTCCACCTGCCACCTGTATCTCACAGCCTAGCACTTAAGGCCAGGCTGTCCTGTACTCACTGGCTGCACCTGTGGGTGTCTTTGCTGTCCCCCCAGACTGGGAGCTCCCTGAGGGCAGGACCTGGGGCTGCTCCTCCTCTGCTCCCCCAGACCGGGGCCCCCTGAGGGTGGAGTCATAAAACCCCTGGATTTACAGCTGAGAGGACCTCAGGAGTTCATCTATTCCAGTCCCTTTATTTCATAGATAAGGAAACTGAGTTCGTAGGAGGACCAAGACCTAGCCTTGGGGAGTAAACACTGAGCTCAATCCTAAACACTTACCTTTCACTAGATTTAGCTAAGACCCAGGCCCTGCTCTCAGGGAGCTCCAGTTTAGGAGAGGGAGGACACAAAACACAGAACTCAGGGACCCTTGGAATCCCATGCCCCCATCCCCAGAGCCCAATGGGAGCCTCCCTTCCCACCTCTCTCCCTTTCCTCAGGCTAGATTGGATTGCCCCCATCCAAGAGACTAAGAGAAAAGGAGGGTGAGGCTAAGCCCCCCTCTCCCTTCCCCATCCCTTTCCTCTGCCCCTCTCACCGTCTCCATCTCTCACTCTCAGCCACACCCAGGCTCTCTCTGGGTGTAACAAGACTGACTACAGAATTCTCTCTCTCTCTCTCTCTCTCTCTCTCTCTCTCTCTCTCTCTCTCTCTCTCTCTCTCCCCCGTTTGTCTCTTTCTCTCTCCCCCTTCCTCCTCACTCTCCCTTTCTCTTTCTTCCTCTCCTTATTTCTCTCACCTTCTGCCTCTCCTGAGCAGCTGGGGGGACCCTTCCTCCGTTACCCAGGGGGCCAGGCTTCGCCCTCCTGAGATGCCTGGCCCTGTGTCTTTGCCAGCCCGAAGGGGAAAGTATGTGGTGCTGTGCCCCCTTAGAAGTGGGGCTCCCGCAGGCCTGAGGTCTCTCAGACCCTCCCCTAGTCTCTCCATTTCAGAACTTGCTCTCACTCATCTGCTGTGGAAACCCCTTGTGACAAAGCGAGAAAATAGCATTTCCTTGTTGGGAGGTGAGAAGCTAATCACGGCAGGCTGGGAAGCTCACTCTCGTCACTCTGGGTTGGCTCCAGCTCATGGCCGGGGTCTGTGGCCTGGGATCAAGACACCTGGGTTCCAGAGGATCCAGATGAATGGGGCCAGAGCCCTGTCTCTGGGCCTCAGTTTCTCCATCTGTGCTATGGGCGGCCCCCACCCTGTGTCACCAGGGGAAGGGTGACATCACACCGGAAAGAGAATGGGGCCTTGGGAAAAAAGGCAGTTTGTAAACACCAAGCCACCCCATCATTAGTGCTGGGTATTGTCATTAGCTGCTATGAATAGTAAGCAGGTCCTGATGGCCTCCTGACTCTGCCCTGCCCTAACCTGCCCGCCAGTGAGTCTGGCTGAGTCCTGAGGACCGGGACCCCCTGGGCCCAGGCTCACTGAGCTGGTCAGAGGATGTGGCTTCTGTTCAGCTCCATGGGCAACAGCCTCCCAATTAAGGATGGGAGCCACGGCAAGGGCAGTCTTAGCTCCCCCAGACTCCAGAACCTTCTGGGCTTCATAAATGCTTGTGGAATCATTGGTCCAAAATCAAAGCCTCCTGCTTTCTCAGCTGGGGAAAGGGTGGGAGGAGAGGGTTCTGCCCACACCATCCTCCCAGCTCATGCCAAGGAACGAGGAACTCCTGGGGGACAGATTTCCAGAATGTAGAGGCTGGTCCTAGGATGCTCTGCCTCCTGGCCCAAGAACTCTCCTTATAGAGGGGGGTGATATACCCCTGTTCCCCCAAGAAAACTGGGATTGGAGGGAGACAGAGGACATCTTGTCCCCAGGCACTCTGGGAGCCATTGTCCCTACCAGGGAGGGAAATCTAGTCATCCCCCTCACTCTGGGGCCCTGGCCCTCTCTCTCCTCGACAATCAGACTGCTGCTAGTGCTCAGGGATTGGACCAGGGCTCTGACTTCCTGGGCAGGTGAGCAGGCTACCTTGGGAGGCTCTGGGCGCTGATGCCAGGTTCTCAGCCCCTCTTGAGTTGGTTGCCCCAACCTGCCCCACACCTGCCCCGCTGGCAGGCTAGAGGCTTTCCTAAGCCCAGCTGACTTGATCCTATCCCTCATTCACTTTTTCTCTCCAGACTGTCAACATCTCCCAGCCAGAAGGATGAGGAACTGGGCCAAGTCTGCTCTCCTTGTCCCTAGATGGCTCTACCTTTCAGGAAAAGATGCTCCGTCAGTCACTTACTCTTGAGTCCCACGGACTATGCAATTGGGCGACCCAACTCTGGGTCTGGGCCGTCCAGTTATGAGTTAGTTTCTGTCTCTGGGTCTCAGTTTCCTTGCCTGAAAAATGAGGGGGTTGTGTTCAGTGGTCTCTAACCCCTGACCCCTTCTGGATCTCATACCTGGGGAGTGAATCTGTGACCCCATAAAGGGAAGGCTTGGGGAATCCCTGGGGCCCTGCCAGCCACCTCTCTCGGGGCTTCTGAAGGTACCAGGGCCCATGGTAGAAACAATCCCTTTACTCTTGTGGGCTCTGCAGGGCCTGAGTCCTGGCTGGTCCCTGGGGCCCTGTCTGGGGGAGGCCAGTATATGGTCAGGAGCCAGTGGCTAATGAAGTCAGAAGGCATTCAGTTCAGTTCCTAACCTCAGAGAGACACAGGACCTGAAGAGCAGCTCCTGGCTGTGTGACCTCAGAGAAATGCCCTCTCGCTTTCAGCCTCAGTTTCCTCCTCTGTCAAATGAGGAGGATGAGTGTGAGAGCCTCAAGTCCCTCCCAGAGCAGGACTGTAGGATTTAGGTCTCCAGAGCCCTCAGGGATTTGCTCTGTTTAGACTGGAGGAGAGAGGGTTGGGGGAGTCCAAAGAGCATCTTCTGCTGAAAGCTTTCCTGGAGAATGGATGTGATGGCTTCCTCCGTGTGACCCTAGAAGGCAGGGCCTGGGGGGATGCAGAGAGAGGTCACTGTGAGCAGAGGAGCACTCCCCAGGGGTCCCACAGCCAGGCTGGACACAGTCTGGGAACATGGCAGAAAAGGAAGGGGCCGGAGTGCACCCAGCTCCCACTTCTCTAGGGCAGTGCCATCCTTACGTGATGACTGTAAAAAGAGGGCTCTATGCTGGGGAAGGTCCCTCTCAGCCCGATTCATTCACCCAAGGCTGAATTGCCTCCAATCCAAGGCCTGATTCTCTGCATTGCAGGGGCTAAGGGGGGAATCTTGCTTTGTGCAGTGATGAGAAGGCTGGCTTCCCTGAAGAGCCTGGGGTCTGGGAAAGGCCAGGTCTCCATCCTTGCCTCCCAAGGATGGAGTGAGACTTCCATGACTCACTCACCTTCCCAAGGGCGTCAACAGGGCTATGTGAAACTTGGATGGGAGCCAGCGTCACTGTGACCCCGGGGGGAGCTCAGAGCTGTGGGGCAAGGCAGGGCCAGGGCGGGCACCTGCGTGTACAGGCCTGTTGCGACCCAGCTGGGGCGTTCACCTGGCCAACCAGAAACCCTGAGCCAAGGTCCCTGCCCACCTCCATGGCCCAGGGTGCCAGGAGAGATACTAAGGCTGGGGACATCTCCAGAGAAGAGGGGTGATAGCCAGGACACCTAGCATTAGTGACAAGGCCACTCTGCTGGCCATGGGACTGGAGGCCCAACTTCTTGACTCAGGTCCAGCCTCTGAGGTCCCTTTCATTTCTGGATCCTATAGCAATAAATGCCTTTCACCAGGGAGAAGCACTTTACAGTTTGCTAGAGGCCTTGGCTACAGCCCCAGGAGCTACTTAGCTCACTTACAGCTGGGGAAATTGAGGCCCAGTAAGGGGAAGTGAGCATCCTAGGACAGATAATTCCCCTTTCTGGGCTCTTCAGGGTTTGCAAAGCAGCCCCAAGATACAGGGAGTTCAAAGATTCTTATTTCCGGTTCCCAGGTGAGGCATTTGGCTCAGAAGCCCCTTGCCCCCAGCCAGGATGTTTCCAGGCCTTCCTTGCCCTGAATCTTGCTGCCTGACTAGGTGGACAAGACCAGGTCCTGGAGCTCAGGTAGAGAGGGAGGGGATGAGGTGTGTCTGGGCTGTGAGAGGCTTTGGGTGAAGGGCAGAGAGTGACCAGGGTACAAGCCCAGCTGAGCTGGGCTTTGAGGGGCCTGGGGACTGGACTTGCTAGTGAGAGGGCCAGGTTCAGGGGATGAGCAAATGGGCACAGCATGGAGTGAGTCTGGGGAATGTCGAGGCTCGTGTGTCCGGTTGGGCTAGGGCCCACACAGGGATGGGACCAGGCAGGTGAGTGGGCACCAGACTGTGGAGGACCCTGAATTAGCCCTTAGACAACAGGGAGGAGAGTGGACCCAATCCATCCTAGTCAGCCCTCAAAAAGAACCTTGGGTGGCTTGTCAGGGTTCCACTGAAAAGGGAAGAGGCTGGAGATAGCAGGCCCCGGGGGCTTTCCCTCCCCGTGGGGAGGCAGGTCAGAAGAAGCAGCTAGGGAGGGAAAGGGCAGCCTGGCTCCAGTCCAAAGCATTGCCAGCTGGGGCTGTGCCCTCAGTCAGCAGTGACGTGGGGGAGACAAGCCTCACCCATGAGGCCAGCCCGTCAGACAGGTTTGTGATGGGCATGGACAGGGGCCCCAGGAAGGAAGCTGGGCCTGAAACCCTGAAACTAAGTCCTTACTTCAGAGTAAATGAAAGAGAAGACCTAGAGAGAACGGGCCCAGATGTGGCTCCCTCCTCCCACTGGGGGCCTGGGCACACTCCCAAGCGAGCTCCAGCCCAGCCCTGGCAAAACGTTTGTGACAGATACACAGAGACACGTGCGCAGCCCAGACACACGGCAAGCTTGTCCAGAGGCTGTCCTATCCCTCCCTCCCTCTCTCCCTCTCTGTCTCTCCCTCTCTCTGTCTCTCTGTCTCTGTCTCTGTCTGTCTTTGTTTCTCTGTCTCTGTCTCTGTCTCTCTCTCTGTCTGTCTCTCTCTGTCTCTCTTTGTCTCTCTGCATCTGTCTGTCACTGTCTCTGTCTGTCTCTCTGTCTCTTTGTCTCTCTGTCTCTGTTTCTCTCTCTGTCTCTCTGTCTTTATCTCTCTGCATCTGTCTGTCTTTGTCACTGGTCTCATTCTATGTGTCTCTCTCTTCTCTGTCTCTCTGTCTGTCTGTCTTTCTCCTCCATGCTCCAACTTTCTTCACTGACCTGGCCTAGAGTAGTCACTGTACCTGGAGTCAGGAAGAACTGAACTGGAATTTTACCTGGGATGTTTGGTAGCTGGGTTACCCTGAGCAAGTCATTTAGGTCTTTTAGTCTCAATTTCCTTGTCTGCAAAATGGGAATACCACCCCCCACCCCAGGCTCAGTGTCCTGGTGAGGACCCTAAGGTGCTGTAGGAATGACAGCCTGGTGCTCCAGACTGTGGGGCCAGTGTTGGCATTGGCTCTCTTCCCCAGCCTGGCCCCCTGTGCCATCTGTGTTCTCATCCAGGTCACACAGGCCAGGGCCAAGCTCGAAGCTCCCCCTGCTCAGGCCTGCAGGCTACATCCCCCCGTCTCCCCACCTGGGAAAAGCAAGGCGTTCAGTTGGTCAGGGATGAATCGGGCCTAGTTCTGGGCCTTCACCTTTATAGCTCTCCCAGGAGCTCTGGGCTTGGAAGGTGCCAGGCTCCGGGGGACTCTGTCCCAGGCAAGGGCACCCCTGACACCCACACACCTTAACACCTGCACACAGCCAGCCACTACCCTAAGACATGTCAATCAACAAACCAGCACTCAGTGAGAGCCAGCTGCCCACAGCACATGAAGGAGGACCCCCAGCCTCATGGAGCTCCCCTGTTCTGGGCTGGCCAGCAGGGCCATGATCATGGAAACATGGGGGTGCAGCCATGAGGAGGGGCTTCCTGTGGAGCTCAAAACCACCCTCAAGGCCAGCTGCTCACCCTTTCCCGGCCTCAGTTCCCTCATCTGTGACATGGAGATAATGACAGCATCTACATCCCAGGTTGATTGTAGTGTATATCTCCAGATCAGTGTGAGGGAAAGGTGAGCACATAGAGCTGAGGGGCAAAGGCACAGAGGTGGGAGATTGGGTGTGCAAGACACAGCCTGGCTAGACCCTGGCAGGCAGGACAAGGAGCAACTGGGATTGCTATTGGGCAGGGGAGGTAAATGGGGCCAGCACATGAAGGCCTCAGACACCCATCAGTGGGGACTCTGCTAAGATTGGCCTCACTGACCCGGGAAGAGCCTGCCTCCCAGCTGTTGGACCAGATATGGCCTCAAACACCTGCTCCTCGCACATAGATCAAAGGCCCAGCCTGAGCAGCTGAGTCAGGACCAGGAGGTCCAGGCTCAGGAGAAACCACTACTGAGGGTGTGTGTGTGTGTGTGTGTGTGTGTGTGTGTGTGTGTGTGTGTGTGTGTGTGTGTGTGTGTGTGTGTGTGTCCAAGCCTAGAATTCTGTGGCATGTGCCATGTAGGAGGCAGCAGGAGTGGATGTGACCTTGGGCAAGTCCTTTCCCCCTGATCCAGGCCTATTTCCTCATCTGTCATTGGAAATACGCCTCTCAGTTCTAAATCCTGTGGGACCCCCTCATGTAACCATGTTTCAAGGCCCCTCCCAGCTCCAACATTCCCTATTCTCAACCTGTCTCAGCTCTGGTGGGGTGGGTGGGGTGGGGACAGGTTCAACGTGTTCCTCTAGTCTCTTTGCCTGAGCATTGAATCATTCAGTCCCTCCCGGGGAAGAAGGCTGGGCAGGCCTCCTACCTGGAATGACCACAGGCCTTTCCTTCTCTGGCTGTGTGAGAACTGTCACCTGCAGCCTGAGCTCCTGCCAAGTTTTCCACTGTTGACTTTCCACAGTGTCCAAGCTCTTCCAGCCCGGATCCAGGTGTTGTCCCGAGACCAGGTGAGGGCTGGGCCCTGGGAAGCTGAGGGCCGAGCTGGGGTCACAGGCTGGCAAGGACCTATGTCATCCCTTCAAGTCAGGCCCAGAGAGCCTCCAGAACTCCAGGGAAGGAGCGGTGGGTTTTGCCTTCAAACTCCAGGGCTCTCCTGACCCCCCAGCCCCCTCCTCACTTTGGGGGTCATAGACACACTCCAGTTCTCCCAGGCTTACACACCCACAATTACCAACACATTCATTCTACCACCTAGGCCCATTACTGGCCCTTTGGAGGGAGTGAAGAGCCAGGCCCTGACCTCAGGGAGCTCCCTGTCTGATGGGACAAAGGAGGAGCAGCCCCAGGCCATACCCTCAGGGCGCTTCCTATCTGGGGCAGAGACAAGACTGGCTCTCAGGGAAGGGTCAGAGAAAGGCCCCTGAAGCTGGTCCAGTTGGAGTCAGTGGCCCCCTGAGGGGAGCTTGGTCAGCCCTGGGCAGGCCCCAAACATGCTTGGAACCCCAGGAGCAGCTGCCCTGGCCTTTAGCCCCTAAACATTTCACACTTATGTCCTTCTGATCCTACGTGGGATGATGAGGACAGGAGAATCCCTGTTTACTGGTGAGGAAACCATTCCAGTGGGTCTTGGCACCTTTATTCTGGTTGTATTGGTGACTTTCTGGGCAACTTTGGGCAGGTCTTGCCCTCTCCATGGGCCTCAGTTTCCCCCTTTGTAAAATACTCTGTCTGTGTGTGTGTGTGTGTGTGTGTATGTGTTGGGGGTGCTGGTGACCCAAGTAGACCTGATGACCTCTAAGAACCTTTCCAGCTCTGATGTTCTAGGAACTTGCATAAACTCTGAAGGGCTTCTGCGGGGCAAGATGGGGGGTGGGGGCTGGCTCTAGGGAGGAGCCAGTATCAATGTGGCTCCAGCTCGACCGTTCCGGCCCTTTGGAGATAGCAGCCTGGAAAGACAAACAGCTTGGCTTACTCGGCCTGTTTCCAAACAACTGAGGTCAAGGCTGCTGGGCCAGGCAGGGGGAGAACTCACTTTCTCCAAGCTGAGCTCACTCGGGGTGATGAGGCTTTGGGCCTCTAGCTGGAGGAGGGGTGCTCAGTTTCCAGAGCCAGGGCCTAACTGGACAGTCCTCGAGGTTGGCTTCTAGCCCTTGTCCTTAGCGCTGTTCTCAGCCAGGCCCTGGTCCCTCTGGCTGACCAAGAGGTCAGCATGAGACAAACCCTGAAGAAGAGGTGACCCAAGTCCCTTCACTTACTGAGTCTTACAAAGCTCTGTGAAGGGAGTCTGGAGAAGATAATGTAGAAAATGAGGGGGGCTCAAGCATGAGGCAGTGGGGATGGAGATATTTCAGGTTGGGAGGCCCATCCACTCAGTAATTTCTTTTCATTGGCTAATTACCCTGGTTATCCTATCCATCTGTCTGTCTGTCCATCCATCCGTCCATCTGTCCATCCATGCATCCACTGGTCCATCCATCCATCCATCCAGCCAGCCAGCCAGCCAGCTGCCATGAAGCCAACCCACAAAGGTTTCCTGGGAGTGCCTCTGCTGACCCAGGCTAATAGCATCTTGGGTTAGTACAGTCTCTTGCGGGTTCACAGCAGTTGTAGCCCCCCTCCAATAGAGGAGGGTTCACACAACAAGCCACCTTTTGATCATCAACTTTAAGGACTGACTGACACTGAAAGTCTAAAAGGCCCTGGCTTTCTGGTCACAGCATCTTACTGACTGTGAGACCTTGGGGAAGTCAATTAACCCCAAGAAGTGGTCCTCAGCCCCTTGCATTCTGGGTAGGTCAATTTTCCTGACATTGACTCTAAATTTGTCTCCTCCTTCCACTGAACCCTAATCAGAGGAAAGCCAACCATTGTTCTGCCCCTGAGTCTTCTCCTCTCCCCCCAGGTCCTTCTGCTGATGCCCCTCCAGCCTGGTTGCCCTCTCTGGGTATGGCATAGCCAGGCCCCAGCTGGAGGGGCAGGGCCCAGGATGCAGAGTGCTGATGGAAAGCATCCTAGACAGCCCTCTCAGGGGAGCACCCTGTGAGAGAGTGGAGAGCAAACCACTCAGCTTCAGCTGCCTAGCTGAGCATAGGGGACGATGATGCCCACTCACTGCTCTCCGGGGGTGGAAGCCAGGCACCCCATCCTGGGCGACCCTATCTGTCCATTCATCCCAAATCAGGTCTTAGCTGGAAGTACTGTGGGGTCTTCTCCTAGGACCCTGCCAAGGTCACCTGCTTCATCAGCCATTCCTGGGCTCCTGCCGCTGCTCCAGACCATCCAAGTGGGGAGAGAGGGGGCGGGGGAGGGAAGGGAGGAGAAGCTGGGGAGCTAGGCTGCCAGGGAGGACTGGAGATGAATAATTTAGAGCCTGGAGAAGGATCGATGTGACTCATTTGTTATGTCCACAGGACCTATTCCCAGCCTCCGAGAACGAAGATGTGAAATATTGAAGCAACAATTTAAAAGGAAAAGCGTTTATAGGGATTAAAGAAAGCTGATTGATTCTGTCCCAGGGTTAAGAAGAATGAATAATCTCAGAATAAATTTAGGACTAGGAAGTCATTTCCAGTTGGAGCCTAGAAATAAAAGAGCTCTCTCTCTCTCTCTCTCTCTCTCTCTCTCTCTCTCTCTCTCTCTCTCTCTCTCTCTGTCTGTCTCTGTCTCTCTGTCTCTGTCTCTGTCTCTCTGTCTCTCTCTGTCTCTGTACCTCTCTGTCTCTGTCTCTCTGTCTCTGTCTCTCTCTGTCTCTCTCTCCCTCCCCCCTCTCTCCCATTTTTCTTTTTTTCTCCTTCCCATTTCCTTCCCTCTATTTCTTCTTCTTCTTCTTCTTCTTCTTCTTCTTCTTCTTCTTCTTCTTCTTCTTCTTCTTCTTCTTCTTCTTCTCCTTCTCCTTCTCCTTCTCCTCCTCCTCCTCCTCCTCCTCCTCCTCCTCCTCCTCCTCCTCCTCCTCCTCCTCCCTCCTCCTTCTCCTCCTCCTCCTCCTTCTTCTTCTTCTCATTCTCCTCCTTCTCCTCTTCTCTCCCTTACTCTATCTTGCTTTTCCTTTCTCCCTCCCTTCTCCCTTCCTTCTTCCCTCCTTTCCTTCCTCTCTCCCTTCCTCCCTCCCTTTTTTCTTTCTTTCTTTCTTTCTTTCTTTCTTTCTTTCTTTCTTTCTTTCTTTCTTTCCCTTCCTTCCTTCCTTCCTTCCTTCCTTCCTTCCTTCCTTCCTTCCTTCCTTCTTTCCTTTCCCTGTCCCTCCCTTCCCTCCTTTCCTCTCTGCCTCCTTGTGTGCCCCGGTTTTGTGCTCTGTTCCGATGTAGGAAGAAAAACCCTGGGTTTTTCCCAAAGGGAGTTCCCACACCAGGAACAGTAACACAATGGGGCAGGGCACAATCTAGGCTAGATAGGGGGTTCACACTCATAAGGGCTGGGGGAATCAAAGGAGGGTTCTAAGGTGGATTCCAACAGTCAGAGAAGTAGGAGCTTGGCTTGATTTTAAATTACGGTTTGGAATTGGAGATAGGGATGAGGAGGGAGGGGCGGGGGGGAGTGTGTAGTAATGGTGCTCCAGGTAGAAGAAAGAGCCTGAGCAAAGGCATGGAGGTGGGAACAAAGCTGGTATGGGTGAGTGGCTGGGAGAAGACACTCCCATCAGGAAGAGCGAATATTTATAAGGAAACGAGTTTAGAAAGCTGGACTGGGGTCAAACTGGGGAGGGCCTTGACTCCCATCATCAGTAGTATTTTCAATAATGACATTAGGCAATGTGGAGTGGCAGGAAGAGCCCTAGACTCGGAGTTAGGTGACCAGCTTTGTGGACAATTCCTTTGGTGTGTGGTTGGCCAAGATGGCCACTTGGGACTCCAACTCTCAAAGTCCGTGATTCTTCCTCCATCATTAATATTAATGACCCTGGGTGAGTCATTGTACCTAGGTGAGCCCCATTTGTGTAATGGGGATGCTCACTCCAGCATGTCCTGGGAAAGCACTTACTAAGCTATCGAAGTGAACAGCTCCAGGAGGCCCTATCTCCCTATCAGAGGCTCTGACAGCTAGTGAAGGAGGAGCCAGCACACCACAGACACCCGAGTCCCAGCAGCACCCAAGACCCAGGGCCAACAGCTCTGGAGTCACACCCACAGAGTAGTCATCTGGACACCTCAGGGATTCAGGGTGCTATTTGCAAGCAGCCAGGACTCCTTCCTGCCTTTAGCCTAGGTCTTGAACCTTTCCTCTCAGCCTGAACATTTTTAATGTATGTTTTTGTTTTGGTTTGGTTTGGTTTTTGTCTTTATTACTTTGTTTACTTTTAGTTTACAAGATTCAGTTCCACAATCCCTTGAGTTTCAAATTTTCTCCCCCCGCCCCACCACCACCACCATTGGCGGCATGAAATCAAGTATGGGATCTGAAAATACTTTCACATTAGACATTAGTCAGGTTGTAAAGAAGGATCGTATTGGATGGAATGAACAATGGGAAAGAGGAAACCAAACCAAACAAAAACAGAAAAGGAGCAGGTAGTTTGCTTCCATCTGCATTCAAACTCTGTTCTTTCTAGTTCTTTCTGCGGATGTAGACATCTCTCTCCATCATGAGTCTTTTGGGGTTGACTTATATCACTGCATTGCTGAGAAGAGTCCAGTCTATCCAAGTTGGTCGTCACATACATTGTGTCTGTGATTGTGTACAGACTTCTCCTGGTTCTGCTCTCCTCACTCAGCATCAGTTTGTATAAGTCTCTCCAGGTAAATATGAAGTACATCTGCTCCTCATTTCTTATAGCACAACAATATTCCATTACATCCACATACCACAACTTGTTCAGCCATTCCCCAACTGATGGGTATCCCCTTGACTTCCAATTCTTTACAACCATGAAAAGAGCTGCTATAAATATTTTTGTACATACGGATCCTCCTCCCACTTCTCTGATCTCTTTGGAATACAACCCTAGAAGTGGTATTGCTGGGTCAAAGGGTGTGGAATTATTTATAGCCTTTTGGGCATAGTTCCAGATTACTTTCCAGAATGGCTGGCTCAGTTCACAATTCCCCAACAATGCATTAGTGTTCCAATTTTTCCACATCCTCTCCAGCATTTGTCATTTTCCTGTTTTGTCATCTTAGCCAGTCTGACCAGTGAGATATGGTACCTCAGAGTTGATTTGATTTGCATTTCTCTAATCAATAGGGGTTTAGAACATTTTTTCATATGCTTATAGATATCTTTAATTTCTTCCTCTGAGAACTGCCTGTTTATATCCTTTTGACCATTTATCAATTAGGGAATGACTTATATTTTTATAGATTTGACTCAATTCCCTGTATATTTTAGAAATGAAGCCTTTATCAGAGGCATTGGTTGTAAAAATTCTTTCCCAATTTCCCACTTCCCTCTTAATCTTGGTTACATTGGCTTCGTTTGTACAGAAACCTTTCAATTTAATGTAATCAAAATTATCCATTTTTACATTTTATAATGCTCTCTAATTCTTGTTTGGTCATAAATCTGACAGGTAAACTATCCCTTGCTTTACCAGATTGCTTACAGTATCAGCCTTTATACCTAGATCATGCACTCATTTCGACTTTATTTTGGTATACAGTGTTAGATAATGGTCTATGCCCAGTGTCTGCCATACTATATTCCAGTTTTCCCAGCAGTTTTTGTTAAATAGTGAGTTCTTATCCTAAAAACTAGGGCCTTTGGGTTTATCAAAGAGTAGATTACTATAGTCATTGACTGCTGAGTCTCGTGTACCTAATCTATCCCATTGGTCCACTGCTCTATTCCTCAGCCAGTACCAAGTAGTTTGGATGACTGCTGCTTTATAATACAGGTTAAAATCTGGTATGGCTAGGCCACCTTCCCTAGCATTTCTTTTCATTAATTCCCTTGATATTCTGGACCTTTTGTGCTTCCAAATGAGTTTTGTTACTGTTTTTTCTAGCTCTGTAAAGTACTTTTTTGGTAGATTGATTGGTGTGGCATTAACGTACTTTTGAAGTACCAGCATTAAGGGAGGGCCTAATGATGGTGATTAGATGGTCACCTTCCATTTAGCTCAGGGTGATACAGTTTAGACTGAGAAGGACCTTCTTTTACAGGTAAAGCAGGGCCTGCCCCAGATCTCCCAGTAAATCACAGAGCAGCTAAAACACAGGTCTTTCCTCTAAGGAGTCACTTATCTAATCCCTGGGGGCTTAGTAGCCAATCCCAAGTCTTTTTTCATCCCAAAGGCCACCTGTGGGAGCTCTGAACTGGGGGAGGAAGGGTCCTTCCCTTAGAGGATGTGGAAATGTCTGGGAGCAGATGGGCCACGTCCTGCACACTCTAAGGACAGGGCCATCTTTGTCAACTCTCCTCACAACTTTCCTCTCCCTCCAGCCTTAAACTTTGTTGTTGATGATTTTGCCAATCCAACCACAGTATATTTGGACTCATCTTCCCTCTGCCCCAATGCAGAACAGTGGTCTGGGGTCCCAGGGAAACACACACACTGTTTTTTTTTTCACTTGCTTCCCCGATGTAAGTCACTGTAGTCAATGGGGCAAAGATCTTAGGCAGCCATTCACCTACAAGTGGAAATCACAACTTCTCCCAGATAGTGAGACAGAGAACCTTTCACAGAGCTCAGCAGAAGTTACCACTCATTAACTGCTTGGAGTCTGGAATCTGGAAACAGCATTTCTCAACCCAAAGGAAAAAAGGGAAGAAAATCTAGCTTCCTGTCTCAGAAGAAAACCTGACCATCCAGAGCTTCCTCGGGCACCCCTCCCCCCACCCCCGGGAAGAGAAGAGGAGACCCAGCCCTTGGGAGAATTCCCAAGGGGATACAGAGCTGAGGACCAACTTCCCCAGCCCAGGGGAAGAATCCAGCTGATTAGCATTGGTGGGGATGACAGAGTTGGGGGGAGGACTGGGACACACCTTCTCCCTCTTTCACTGAGAAGCTCCTACTTCTGCTCTGGACCCATACCCAATACCAGTTTAATCTTGTAAAAACTCTGTGGGTCCCTGAAACAACATGGAGGCCTTCTTGGAGGAGTGGCCTTGCAGGAAGAGAAGGATTCTGACAAATAGAGGGAGGGAGGTACTTGTTCCAGGCAGGGAAAGGAGGCTGGCTATGGGAGATACTGGCCTTTGGAGGGCACAGAAGGGAGGAACTCAACTTAGGACTAAAAAGAAAGGAATGATGCTATACTGGGGCTCACAGAGAGCAGAGGCCCCTTCAATCCGTCCATAAGTATTTGTTAAGCACCTATGCTACACTGAGGGCACAAAAAGAGGGAGAGACAGTCCCTGCCCTCAAGTACCTTACAACTGCGTGGGGGAGACAAATCCACAGAAAGCAGGCTCTTTCTATGTGCAGGATTAGCAGAAGATAATTATCAGAGGGAAGACACTGGAGGAAGAGGGGCTGGGGAGGGCTTGCTGCCCAGGGTGGGAGTCTAGTTGGGGCTTAAAGGAAGGCAGGAAGGTCAGTAGTCAGAGCAGAGTGGAAAGAGTGTCCCAGGCAAGGGACAGCCAGAGGGGTGCCCAGAGCGGAGAGATGGAGGGTTCTGTTTGTGGAACAGCCAGGAGGCCGGGCTCAGGACAGAAGAGGACCTGTTTGGAAGTAAAGTGTAGGAAGCCTGGAAAGGGAGGAGGGGCTGAAAGAGAAACAGAACATTTTGTATTTGCTCCTGGAGACCATAGGGAGCCCCTGGAGTTTATTGAGTGTGTGTGTGTGTGTGTGTGTGTGTGTGTGTGTGTGTGTGTGTGTGTGCTGACTGGACCTGCACTTTAGGAAAATCACTTTAATAGCTGAATTGAGGATGGATTGAAGTGGGCACAGACTGGAGGCAGGCAGACCCCCCAGCAGCTACTGCAAGAGTCCAGGCACAAAGTGAAGAGGGTCTACACTAGGATGGGGGGAATTGTCAGAGAAGAGAAGGGGGGAGATTCAGAGATGGTGCAGAGGCCATGGCAGCAGCTCGTACATGAGGGGTGGTGGGAGATGGTGGGGAGTCCAGGTTGGCACCTAGGACATGAGTCTGAGGGACTGGGAGGATAAGGATGCCCTCCCTCAGCAGTAAGAGGGAAGGTAGGAGACAGGAGGGTCTGATGGAAAGACAATGAGTTCTGTTTGGGACATGCCAGGTTTCAGGTGTCTACTCGACATCCAGTTCAAGATGTCTGAAAGTCTGAGATGCAAGATTGGTGGCCAGCAGAGAGACTGGACGGGAAAGGCAGATCTGGGAATCATCAACACAAAGGTGGTGATTAAGTCCATGGCAGGTGCCTCTCTGAGGTCACTGATGGAAGAAGTCTAGAGGAGAAAGGGCAGATTGTCCCCTATAGTTAAAGGGCATGGTCTGGAGGAGGACCCAGCAAAGGAGACAGAGTAGGAGTGGTCAGAGAGGGAGGAGGAGAACCAGGAGAGAAGAGCATATCAAGGAGAAGAGAATGATTAACAGCATCAAAGGTCTCAGAGAGGTCAAGGGAGAATGAGGATTAAGGAAAGGCCTTTGGGTCACTGGTCACTTTGGAGAGGATAGTTCTGGTGGAATGAAAAGGTCAAAAGCAGGATAGTGAGGGCTCTGAGAGAGGAAGGGAAGTGGAGGTGCCCATTGAAGATAGTCTGTTTGGGAAGTTTAGCTACAAAAAGCAGAAGAGATCCTAATTGTCTCAGATGGAAGGGTCAAGTGTGGGTTTTTTAAGGAAGAGGAGACACGGGCATGTTTGCAGACAGTAGGGAATGGGCCAGTAGACAGGAAAAGATTGAAACCAAGCAAAGGGCTGGGGATGACAGAGCGGTCATCTGCTGGAGGAGATGGGATGGAATGGAACGGCTTGACCAAGTAGAGGGGCTAGCCTTGATAAGGAGTCAGGCACTTCACCATGGGAGTTAGTGGGGGAAGAAGGAGAGAAGGACAGAAGACATCTGAGTGATAGGAAATGAGGAAGAGGGGAGAAGAGGGAGCTCATGGAAAACGACCTCTTTTTCTGTAAAATGTGATTCAAGGTTCTCAGAGAGAGTGAGGGGAGGGGGAGCCATGGGAGGTGTGAGGAAGGCTGAGAAAGTGTGGAAGAGCCCCTGTGGAGAGTGGGGGAGTGAGTTAAAAGGGAAGTATTGCAAGATTGCCTAGCAGCAGTGAGGGCCCAGTTGAGATTGTGTAGCATAGATTTGTAGTGGACCCTGTCAGAAAGGTTGCGTGATTGATTTTCTTCACCTTCAGTAGCATGTGTGTAGGCACAAAGGAGAAAAATGGTTGAAGTAATCCAAGGCTAGGCTTGACAGGGTGTAATTGGTCATATGATGAGGGGCTAGGGGCACAAGAGAAAAGGACAATGTAGAGTTGAATTAATTCACCAAGAGACTGAGAAGGGGAAAAGAGGAGGGAGCGGTTAGTGCAGGAGAGATGGCTTGGGAGAGATCGGAGGTCATGGGACAGACAGTGAGTAAAGATTTGTAAGGGAAGATGGGGTGGGGAGGCAGATAAGCCAATAGACTGGGGTCAGATAAAGTGATTTCAGACTTCTTGAACAAGGAGGTAGTACATTTGTGGGTGATAGCAAGATCACAAATATGACCATCTCTGTGTGTGACTGAAGTGGAGTAGAGGAAGGGAAGTCATAGAAAGGGAGAAGACTGAGGAGTTCAGTGGTTAGGGTGTTTGGGAGAGCCAATATATGTGTCGAAGTCTCCTAGATTGAGAGCAGATGTTTGGAGGTGGGGAGAGAACAATTGTGAGCCAGGGGCCAAACTCGTTGAGAAGACAGCAGCTACGAAGATTTTGACTGGGTGGTGGATATGAGCAGCACAAACCTCAAATTCAAGGGGAGATCACTGAGTGATGGAGGAGGGGAGAGCCTGGAAGCAGCGATGGGGAGCGAGGAGCATTCTGCCTCTCCCACCTTGAGAGGGAGGATGGGAGCAGAGGAGGATGACAGAAGGTACAGCCAGGCCTGGAAAGGGCAGCCAGACAGGCTGTGTCATTGCGGGTAGGGGAGAAACCAGATTTCAGTAAAAGCTGGAAAATGGAAGGAGTGGGAGAGGAAAAGTTTTGGGATGAAGGGAACAGGCATTCCAGAGAGCACAGTGGAAGGGATGGGTGGGGTTAGGTTGAAACTTTGAGGGCTGAAGGGGATGGGAATGGGAAATCAGGTGGAGGCATTGGGGAATGGGGTTCATGATCCATGGGAGTTCAGAGTGACTGGGATTGTTGGGTGTGACCAGAATGTTTATCGTTGAGTGGAAGGTGCCACTCTTGCCAATGCGGCCGGAGATCTGAGTGGAGGCAAGTACAACATGAGATGGGAGGTGCATGGCCAGATGGAGGGCCATGCTACACAAGTCCTCTTTCCTCCAAAGGCTGGGGATTAGGCAGGACAAGGTGCAGCTGGAGATGGAAGTCCTTTCCCCACCAATTTTCCTTTTCCTCTTCCCTCAAAGGACAGGTACAGCAGGAAATAGAAACCAGAGATTGAAGGGCGGAGATCCTCCACATCCCAGCTGGGACATTAGGCTGGAGCAGGCGGTGGAAGATGCCTTGTGATGGTCTGGAGGGAAGTGGTTCCTTGGAGGCAGATGGAGGGCCCAGCCCTCACGTCCCTCCCTCAAGGGCACACACTGCCCAGCAGGAGATGGATATCACAAGACAATTGGGACATGTCGGAGGATAGATATGAAGCAGGAGCGAGTCTCTGTCTTTGTATATGCAGCACCTAGACCATAATTTGTACACAGGGAATCCGCATTGATTGATTGGAAGGTTTGGGATCCAGTCTTGCTCCCAATCTATTGATTGATGCGTTCTGGATCTACTAGTGTCTTTTCCCGGGAGACTAAGCAGCGTAAGGGAGGAAGCTGGACACTGACTGGCTGGATCTGGAGGGGAGAGGGAGGAGAGAGTCAGGGCTGACCCTGGGAGCCTCCATGACTAAGGGATGGCAGTACAGGAGCTGGGATGTTTGGAGAAGGGGTGGGGTGGGAAGACAAGGAGCTCTCCTAGGGGTTTCTTCTCTGTAGCTCAGGTGTCCATGTTTTAACCCAAAACAATGAACCTGTAAAGGTTAAATTTTAAGGCTCTGGAAACCTGTCCCTGGCAGAAGGTGCTGGGATGGTTGGTCTCTCAGATCTGAGCAACCAGGAAGAGCCTGGTGGCCACCGGATGCCTCAGATAGAAGCAAGTGAGAAGCCCCCAGCTCATGGGTCTTCCACAACCTCTAGCTGACTTGGGCTGGGCTCGGGCCTGAGTGCCCAGATTCTATCCCTGAAGGCACGGCTGAAGAGTGCTGTGGGGCACGGCACCATTGGTCCCAGCTTTGGTCCCAGCTTTGACCAGAGCAGTGATGAAAGCACTGGAACCTGCATTCAAGTCCAGCTTCCCTATGTACCATTCCATAACCTTTGATAGGAAGTCCCTTACTTTCTCTGGGCCTCAGGTTCCCCATATGCGAAGTGAGAGGGTCTAGCAGTCCTGCTAGCTTGGACATTGGGGCCTAGCTTCTAGATACAAGGGACAACTAGGGTATAGGGATACCCTGTGTCTCCCCTGCCTGCCAGCAGGTGCTGGAAGCTGCCAGGAAAATGATCCCTGCAAGGGTCCCTGACCCCCACTCCCAGGGCTGAAGTGGGCTGCTCTCACTAGCCTCTCAGGGGAGGCAAAGAGAACCTTTGTAGATCCTGTCAAGAAGATGGAGATGGCAAGAGACAGGGAAGTCTTCAGTGGCAGCCCACCCAGGAAGGTGAGAACCTGGCTACACAGAGCTGAGCCTAGCCTTCCCAACTGACCACTCTGGGGAAGGGTGGGCGGTGATCACCTGTGCTCATCCCTGAATTAGCCTGGAGGGACCTTTGAGGTTACTTGCTCCATCCATCCTCTTGATTCTATAGATGAGGATGGTGGAACCCAGAAAGGGGTCCAGGGTCAGCAGGGAAGATCTGAACCCAGGCCTTCTGACCTCAAATCCAGCCTACTTTCCTGTCTGGCCCAAGATGGCCGGCAGAACCTACAAGGCCTCTGACTGAAGGGTGATTAATAAACTGGATGCTGTAGGTAAATTGTGAAAGGGGCCCTGCCCGGCCCCCCAGGGCTCAGGATCTCTTCCTTCTTTCACAGTCCATGCTGCCACCACCTATGGGTGCTTCAGTTCAGGCCCTGCCCACTACACACCCAGAAGTTACCTTGTTCCAGGCCTGGCATCTCGCCCTGCCCTCTGGGCACCTCCCGGTACCTCCTGGGGGAGTGCTGAGCCGGACGGGGAAATGTCAGGGGAGTTTGCTTGACGTCATCATGGGCCCCTGGGCCTGGGCCCCTTGGCTCAGCCTTTTAGCCTCTATCACCGGAGAGCAGCCCCTGGCAGGCAGCCCACTGGTTTGGCTTTGCTGTTGCCTCCCCCAGTCCACCAGCCCCCAGGTCTGTGCTCGTGGGAATGTCCTGCTCCAAACTTTTGGGTGCTGTACCACCCAAGCCTCATGCTCATCACCAGCCCTCCTCCTGCCACCCTCCTCTCTGCTCCCACAGTGGCCATGCCCAAACTGAGATCCCTCAGCACTTGGGCATGAAAGAAGCCAGGGGCAAAGGGAAGGAGGGCTGTGCTTGGAGTCTGGACCCTGAATGCAAGCCCTGGCCCTGAGGTTTCTAGCCACCTACCTCTCCTCTCTGGGCCTGTTTCCTTCTCTAGAGTGTTGTCCTAGAAGATCTTTGTGGTCCTTCACAGCTCTCAGGCTGGGGTATGATGAGGAGGGG
Organism: Gymnobelideus leadbeateri; assembly: GCA_011680675.1. NCBI lineage: Eukaryota > Metazoa > Chordata > Mammalia > Diprotodontia > Petauridae > Gymnobelideus > Gymnobelideus leadbeateri. The sequence goes on along the minus strand of WOXC01008744.1, from coordinate 44,434 downwards.
ACCATCCCACTGGGCTAGCAGTCTAACAGCCCCGGGGCTTTGCCCTCAAGGGGCTCCCAATCTGGGAAGAGAGGAGAGGAGCAGCCCAGGCCCTGACCTCAGGGAGCTGCCAGTCTGAGGGAAAACAAGCCTTGCCCCTCATGTTTGTCTCATGCCTTGTGCCCAGCCTGTGCTGGGTCTCTGTGACAGCTCTGCCAAGATTCCTGCCAAGACTATGGGCTTAGGCCTCAGAGCCTGAGGGTTTTCCTGCATGCAGCTCTGTGAGTACCCTCCTCTGAGTGTCCTGAGTCAAGGCTCCTTCCTGAGAGGGACAGGAGGATGAAGGCCTGCCCTGGGCGGGGTGCTTTTGGCCCTTCAGGCCAGTGGGAGCAATCCCAGGCAATCAGGGACAGCTCCCCTGCCCAAGCACTCCAATTCACAATGACATCTTGTTCTGGGCTCTGGGCACCAAGGGGCTGCTGGCCTTGGGCCCTTGGAGAGAAAGGATGGCCCCTTCCCTCCTCCTTGCTCCTTTGCTTCCCCAGCTGATGCCCAGGGCACTGCCCAAGGAGGATCGGTCCTTTCTGGGTGTCCTTATACAAATAAACACCCTGTTCCTTCTTCCTGGGCACAGAAAGTCCTGGCACATTTGGGCCCCAGGCTAGGAGGGAAGGAGGCAGGAAGGGGGGAGGGAAGGGAGAAGCCAGGTGGGTCCAGGGGGAGCCTGGGAAGGAGAATTATTACTTAGCACTTATCGGCCAATTTTCATCTTCAAAGCTCCTTCAGAACGCCTTAATTAATCCTGCCAACATCCGGAGGAGGAGCCTGGCAGTCAATGCCATTAGCTCCACTTTGCTAAGGTCTTGGGGTTAAGTGGTTGCAGGGGGAGGGGGCAGAGAAGGAGGCTGGTGGAGGAGGGGAATAAAGGGAGGACAGGTCTCTCCCCTCCCCTCCCCTCCTCTCCTCTCCTCCTCTCCTCTCCTCTCCTCTCTGTTCCTCTCCCTTCCCTCTCCCCTCCACATGTAAAACATGTCCACCATCAAATAAGCCTGAGTAACAGGGGCCATGAGCCTGCAGGCCTCCAGCCCGCCCAGCCCGGGGGGTGGGGGGAGAGGGGAGGGCACCTGAGACGTCCAGACAGACTGAGGTCCAATGCAGCATGGCTAAGAAGTGGGTCACAGACCCAAGTCTGACCCCCAGCCTCTCCCTTCTGTGCAGCCCCGTTTCCCGGTTATTCCCAGGGAGACCAGACCTTCATAAATTCTGCCAATGGACCCAAGCATCAGAGACAAAGTGCTTCCCTAGAAGGTGATCACCCTTCCCAGACATCAGAGAAGCCCAACAGGAAGGGACCTCAGAAGACACCAAGCCCATCAATTTACAGAGAAGGAAACTGAGGCTCACCCAGCCCAGGGCACACAGATAATGGTTAAGCAGTAGAAGCAGGACATGTCCCCACGACCTTGGACCCAGAGCTGGTGCTCTGGCCCATGGCCCATGCTTCCCTGCTCACTTCTCAGACCCTCGAAGGGGCAGCCTCACGGCCTTAGCCACACTCTCCTCCATGCCCCAAGGTCTCCCCTCCTCCCTCACTGCCAGAGTAAGTGGCTCTCTTTGGCATCCCTGAGCCCTGGCTCTCCAGTTCTCTCCTGGGCTGCTCCCCACGTCAGCCAATCAGCCACGACTGTGGACACCAGGCCAGGCCTTGGGTCTTTGCCCTGTCCCCTCACTTTATGGTCCCATCTTCATAAGAGAGGCCTTGCAGCCCAGCTGGAAGAGTCCTGCGCTCTCCTCCCCAAGGCAGTATCCACACAGCTGCCACAATAACCTCAGTAAGAGATAGTTTGATCATATGACTCCCTTAGTCAAGAATCACCAGTGGCTCCCTGTTGCCTCTGGGATAAAACCCAGACTTCTTAGTCTGACACCTAAGGGCCTCCATCCTCCAGACTGGGAGCCCCCTGAGGGCATGGCCTGGGCCTGCTCCCACTTTGCCACAGCCCACCACAGCACAGTCAGGTGCATTGTGTGACCAGCCTGGCCTGGTGGCTGTGGCCCTCTGACCGGAGGGCAGTAGAGGTGTTTGGCCTGCTTCTGGAGTCAAAGCTGGGTCCAGAGGTGCCTCCAAAGGCCCCAGGCCTCCTTGACCCTGGCTCAGAGCCCCAGAGGGCTTCTTTTGATGTCCCTGCCTGGGCTAAGGGTAAATATTGATCCTTTCTTATCTCCTGGGCCGGCCTACTCTCTATCTCCAAACGATCAATTCCTCACCCGCTTCAGCTAAGGCTCAAACTAACTTTCGTGCCCTTTAATCTTTAAAATATCCCAGTTGGGCCCTCTTGGGGAGGGACAGTGGCAGGAGATCAGCTGGTCCCATTTTCCAGAAGGCCAGCCATGCCCATAACCCATGCTTTACCCACTGCCAGAGCAGTCCTCCTCCCACTCACCCTCTCCTCTAACTCCTTTCAGGGCTCCCTATTTCCTGCTGGCTACAATTCACAGAGGCCTGACATTCCAGGCCTCCAACCTGAGGCCTCCCTTTTCAGCCTCATTCTATACATCTGCTGGCGTGTGTTTTGGGCTCTGGCCCAAGTGGACACTTCTTTTGTGCTTGGAGCATGCTCTCTACTTTTCCATGGAACGTTCTCCTCCCCTAACTTCACCTCTGACGATAAGCTGCTAGCTTTAGACCTGGAGGGGCCTGAGGGAACATTAGGCCATCTCTCTCATTTTACAGATGACCTGGTCAATCCCTCTCCATCCTTGCATGCCCACTCCGATGTGACCTCCCAGGGAAGCCTTCCTGATCCTTAGCCTCTTAGATGCCCTGGTATGGCACGGACCCTGTGTCTAGTGAGGGTCAGTGATGGCCTCTCTTCCCAGCTAGGAAGTTTAGACCCTGGACCAGGCAGGCTGGCACCAGGCTGGGGACTTTCTGACCACAGCAGCCCCTAGTTGCCAGGGGGCTTCTGCCTGTGTCCTGGGAAGGAGAGAAAGAACATCCAGATCAGAGGGCCAGAAGGACCAAGCGCCTGAATTCTATGTGTCTGTGACTCTCATGTCCAAACTCTTCCTGCCTCATTCTCCAGGGCTTAGCACCCATTCAGGGCTCTGAACACTGCAGATGCCAGCTGGTAAAAGCCTCAGGATCCCCCTTTCCTCCCCAGGCTGGTCCCTGCTTGGAATCCCCCATTTAAGCCCCTTTCCTGGGTACCCAGGGAGCCCTCAGTGAACATAGAAACATTCAGAGTCCAAGAGTCTGACACTGATATGGGCAGGTTCCTTTTTTCAGCTTTCCGTAAGCATTTATTGGGTACCTACTGTTTATCCAGGCCCATGCTTACCAGACTAGGGGCTCGATTGCAACTCATTGGATAACCTTGGGTAAATGCTTTCCCCATCTTCCCTTTTCCTCAGTAAGATGAGGAGGCTGCCACATCGGAGGTTCAAGGTGGCTCCTCTGAGCCTGTGGCTTCCTGGGCTGGGGAGTGGGGTTGGAAAGAGCCCTAGCACTGTGCTTATCCAAACTGGGGTCCTTCAAGTGCACTGCTGCTATCCCAGGCTCTTCTTTCTCTCCAAAGCTTTTTGTGGCCTCTGTCCAGAGGCTCTGTGCTCAGAGGCCAGCCCTGCCTGGAGCTTGCCTCCAGGTAGGAATCAGCCTCTCTGTGTGCAGTCCCTGGGGCCTTGCTCTCAGATGGGTGAGAAGGTATCAAGGGCAGATAAGAGTCCATGTGAGAAGGGGCCACCTGGAAGGGCCAGGGAAGGCAGAGCCTGGCTCCTGGTGCCACCTCTCTACCACCTTGCCCAGAATCTGAGCTGGTGGGGCCCTCAGAGGCCCTGTCCCTGAGCCACAATCCACTCAGAGGGACAGTTTCTTCATCTGTAACATGAGGGTAGCAATCTTTACACCCCTGCCTTATGGGCTTGGGCCCCAAAGTGCCTTCGAGGTCTGCTATCTGAGGTGGAGGCAGCCCTTCATGCCTGGTGGCCCCAGGTGCCTTTGGGAAGCCTTGGGCCCTCGTCCTTATCCAGGGTGGGATGGAGAGGGTTAAGAAGAGCTGGGCCTTGCTGGCTCCACCCTCCCGGGGTTACTCTGTGCTAATAATATCAGCCTTGGGCCAGGGCCAGGGCCAGGCCCTGATGCCGTAGGAGGGTATTTGCTCTGGCCCCAGCATTTACTAGGGATTATTTTTGGATTAAAAAAAAAAAACACAAAACCTGAAAGGTCATACAATGACTGTCCCACACTCTGTGAGGACAGAGTGTGCAGAAGCAGGCCTTGCCAGGTCCCCATCCAGCCCCACCCGAAGCTCACAGCCTCTTTGCCTCCTTCCCAGTGGGATCCTACCCCCCCCCCCCCAACAGCTTCCCAGCCATATGCCGGCTCCCTGGTCCCCATCCGCCCCAGAGTGGCAGGCTGGCAGGAGCATGAGAGCAGAGAACGTGGCATGACCAAGCCAGGAGAGGACTCTGGGGAGGTCTGAGTCACCCCCCTGCCCAGTGTCCAGCAGGCATGAGCCCCAGCTCCCGGACCTTGGGACACCTGGAAGGCAGGGAAGGCAGTGCCTTGGGCCCTGCCCCCTCCCAGAGCCTGCCCCCAACCCTGGGAGAGGCCTTGAAGGAAGGAGGAGATCCAGGGCTCCCGATAACCTTTTATCTTTTCCGACATCAAGCCTGGGAGGGAGGACAGACGGGGTGACTGCTCTTATTTTCCAGAAGAAGCCACTGAGGCCCTTCAGAATGAAAGGGGTCTTGTACTCAGGGTGCTTCAGGCTGTTCTTCCCAGCCCCCCAGTACTCCCACTCTGTGAGTGAATGCTAAGGTGCTAAGCTTCCCTCCCCCACCAAGGGGCAACTCATGGAGGGGCTGTCAGGCCCCGTGGAAGCCTGGGACAGAGGGGAAGTCTGTCTGGGGAGCAGGTCCAGCAAGGGGCCTAGAAGACAGAGATCTTTACTGCCATATAAAGACCTCTAAAGGAGTCTGAGCCTGGATTTCAAGATTTGAACACAGCTCTTCAGGACTCCAAGGCTGGCTTGCCACCTATTACATTGGGCTGTCCCTCTCGTAGAATCCCAGAATGATAAACTACCTGAGCTCCAGGGGGTGGTGGAGGGCACCCCTTCTCCCATTTCACCAGTGGGGAAGTCAGGCAGCCCAGGAAAGAAGGGGACCTTCCTGAGGTCCCCTAACGGCTGGAGGTCACCCCCTGACTGCCAGGCCAGAGCTCTGCCTCCTCTTGGGCCGTTGGTAGAAAAGCAGGGATTGAGAAGTCCATAATCCCTTCTGTGAACCCCCTCCCAACATGCTGGTGCTGAGCAAGGTGTCTGGCCAAATGTAGCCCCACTTCTGTACAGCTCACACCCTGGTCCTCTGATGGCCAGCCCTTCACTTGCCAGGCACGATGGGCACCGAGGCATATCTCAGCCCCTGGGCTTCCAGCTCAGCCCAGTTACAGGCTTGTTGTACCCCCTTCCTCTGTCTTCCCCACACTGCCAAGCCTTCCCCCCTCTTCCAGGAGGCCTGCCCTGACTGCTTCAGCTGAGGACCCCATGCAGGGGAGGATATCCTAGGATAGAGGGCTGGGGAGAGGAGGACGGTTGACAGAGGAGAGGGTGATGAATTGGGAGATAGGAAGAAAGGGAGGGAGGGAGAAAAGGAGGGGAGAAAGAAGGGAGGGAGGGATGGAGAGAAGAAGGGAGGGAAGAAGGGAGAGAGGGAGAAAGGAAAGAAGGGAGGGAAGGAGAGAGGGAGGGAGGGAGGGAGGGAGGTAAGGAAGAAAGAAGGAAGAAATATCTATCTAGCTCCTACTGTGTGCTAAAGGCTTCATAATTACTATCTCAATGATTCTCATAATGGCCCTTTGAGGTGCTGTCATTTTCCTTTCACAGCTGAGGAAGCCGCTGCAGGCAGTGGTTAAGGGACTTGGCCAAGGTCACACAGCTAGTAAGTATCAGAGTCTGGATTAGAACTCAGGTCTTCCTTGCTCCGGGCCTATCACAATGTCCTCTGCACAACCAATTGCCTGCTAGGAGCCTCAGGCCCAGTTCCTAGCTCTGTTTCCATCAGTTTCTCTGACTGAATGCAGACCACTCAGGGCAGGGACTGGCCATTGTCCTTATACTCCTGTGGCTGTCTAAATGTCCAGTCAATAAATATGTGGTGAGCTGAATTGTGGGCCTCAGTTTCTTCCCCAACAAGAGTCTGTAGGACTGTCTCAAAGCCCCTTCCACCTCCGGAAAGCTTGTGTTCTAAGATCTTGGCTATCTCGGGGCCTCCTGTCTCCAAATGACAGAGGGGTGAGGGGGTTCCATGGGCTTTCTGAGCCAGGAAGGAAGGAGGACCAGACCATGACCAGCCAGCTGAGCTGGGAGAAACCATGGTCTAGCCTAGCAAAATACCTGTTGCTGCCCTCAGGGAGCTCCCAGTCTTGGGACTTGGCCTGTCCTTCTCAAGCTTGAAGTCTGGGGGAAACAGTGCAGGAGCTGACCTGGGGCTTGTCCCCAGGGAGATCCTAGTCTAGAGGGGACAATTAAGGGGTATGTGGTGGGATGTGAATCTGTTGTAGGATTTCACTTGATTCCATTTAACCTGCATGCATTAAGTGACTGCTGTATGCAGAGAGCTCTAAGAGAAGCCTGTGAAAGGGATAAAGGACTAATCTTCTGTCCCTGGCCTAGTTAGAGCTAGTCTCAGATGGGGTGTATGGAGTGTTTAGGGAGGACCAGTCCCTGCTCTGTGCTGGCTGCTCAAACATCCCTGGCGTCCACATACCTTACCCAAATTTCACCTGGAGCACGGCAGTGGCCACAATCCCCAAAGCACTTTGGCAGATGGCTAACCCGGGCTGAGGATAACTGAAAGGTCTTGAGCCCTTTAGAGAGGGGGGTGTGTCAGAATGGGCGGGTGAGAGTAATGTGTCCCCACGGCCACAAGGCAGCTGAAGTGGGCACTGGGAGACACTGCAGTCATGCGCTGTGGCCCTAGCTGTGGCCACTCGTCCCGCCTCTCATCCTGCCACTGGAAGTCTATGCCTCAGAGAGCCAGAGTGGGGCTGGAGACTTGTGCACTCTGTCACACTTAAATCCAATTTACAGACCAGTCAATACATGGCCCATGATGTCATCGACCCTCTTCGAAAATGGAGGACCACCACCCTGAGTTTCAGACGCAAAGGCAGAGAGTCCCCACCCAAAGGCAACATCCTGCCTGACCCTTCAAGGCTGTGTGACCTTGCACCAGTCCCACAACCTCTCAGCACCCTGGGAAACTCTCTGGGACTCCCAATTGCACAGAAGTTGCTAGTCTTCCTCAGCAAAGAGTTTCCTCCCAGGGGTCCAGCCCCTGCCCCCTTCCCTACTGTCCCAGGCAATACAGAGGAGCAGCTGTGGTGACCATCTCTCCCTCCTCCCTCCTGATCAGACCCAGCTGGAGCCTGGAGCTCCACTATGGGAGAACCCTTTGGGAAGGGCCTTGGCAAGCTGGAGAAGGTCCAGAGGAAGCCAGGCAGGTGGGGGAGGGTCTCAAGACCAGCAGAGAAGAAGATGAGAAACACTTAGCCTGGAGGAGAGAAGGCCCAGGGGAATGCAATTGGGGTTTTCTATTGGAAGACCTTCTGTGGGAAAGATGAGGCTTCTTCAGCTTGGTCTCACTGGCAGAAGTGGGAAGCCAGAGAAGATGAAAAAGATACTGATTTCGACCCAAAGTTGGGGAAAGTTTTCTAAACGTCAGAACTGTCCCCAGTGGAAAGGGCTTCTTTCACGTGTAGTGAGTCTCCCATCACTGGAGGTCTTCAGGCCATGTTACAGAGAGGACTCCTGCTCAGGACAGGGTCAGGCCAGATCCCCTTGAGGCCCCTTCCAGCTCCCACAGCCCATGAATCTGAGCCTGGCAGCCCCAGGGCAAAGCTGAGGAGGGAGGGGGTTGGGGGTGTGGGATGTGTGGGATGCCCCAACATCTCCATCCTAGGAAAGACTATCAGAATATTCTAAACTCCCCCCACCCCAGTGCCATTCTCTACCACCCCCTACCCCCAGTGCAAAAACTCTGGCTCTGGAGCCAGCAGCCTGGGTGAGGGCTGGAGGCCCAGAGCTTGTTGGGGGCAGCTTTGCCAGGAGAGAGAAAGAGGGCCTTTTCAGAGCTGCTGGGATGAAGGCTGGGCCGGGTGGGGCAGCCTGGTGGAGCCAGCACTGTTTGGATTGGAGAAGCAGGAGGGGCTGTGAAATGAGACTGTTGGCTGTGTGTGTGTGTGTGTGTGTGTGTGTGTGTGTGTGTGTGTGTGTGATCCATGGAGGCCTCTGAGGCACTTTTTTACTCCTCTCTGTGTGAAAGTGTGTGTCTTATCTTCCGTCTGCTTACGGGCAGCTCTGTTTACCCTCACGCAGAAGCCCCCAGTAGAAAATTAAAAAGAGCCACAGAAGGCCAGCTCAGAACCCTCCAGCCTGCACGGAGGCTCGAGGCTCAGGCTCCCCAGCCCTCCTCAGGCCTTAGCTCAATGAGCACCCACACACATCACCAGGATCTCTGAGGGAAGGGGGCCACATTCAGTCACACAGAGAGGAGCAGCTGCCAGTGGCAGAAGTACATGGATTTTCCACCACAGGAGCACTCCCACTTGTTGGGGCTGTGCTAGGGAGGGCTCTTGGTCAAGACCCAGAGCCAGTAAGTAGCAGCTGACCTTGGAGGTGCCTCTCAGCTCAGAAAGTCTGGATTCTGCATGGTTCTTATTGGTCTAGCAGACTCTCCCAAGCTGAGTGCTTATACTCCTTGAGGGCAGGGACTCTCCCACTTTCTGCCTTTTTTTGTGCCATCCATCCTCCATGGCTTGGTATGTCTTCCCTTTACGGCCCACCTCAGCAATGAAGCCCTCCTTGATTCCTCTCTCCCCCCATCTAAAATCTCCGTAAAGCAACTAGTTGGGGTCTCCTCTCTGCTGCCCACTCTTATCCTCCCTTGTACAAGCCCCTAGTGAACTACAAGCTTCTTGGGGACAGGAATCAGTGGGGGTGGGGGTGGGGCTGGAGAGGTGGTCATTGTTGTAGGCTCAGGCTGAGCATGCTGGAGATGAAATCTTCATCCCAAAAGGACATCAGGCATCAAGCTAGCAGACTCACTGTTGCCATGGCACCCTGGCAAGATGTCCTGGTTCTGAGCCCTGCGCTGCATCAGCTCACAGGAGAGTCTCCCCATGGTTCTTGGTACTCCTCTCACACCATGTTCTGTCACCTGGTCTGGGCGGCCGTTCCCCAAACGCAGCCACTCTAGACCAGGGTATTGGTGGCTCCAGAGGGCTGTGAGTACGTGGGTCTTTCCCTCTGTCCCTGCCCTCTTAGGGACACACAGCTTGCTGTTCTGCCAGCACACTGCATTTAGTAGCCTGTCCCACTGCCACCATTTTGCATTTTCCTCTTCTGTCAAGCTCTTTATTTTCTGGCTCCTGCCTCATACAGGGTCCAGCACACAGAAGTTCCTTAACACACGTTTCTAAATTGATGAATAGGCCTGCCGCTCTGGCGCGTCTGGGGTCGGCCCTCAGAGCTGCTTGGAGCTGTCTGGCTCCCAAGGACTGTAGGAGTGTTCATCACTTGCATGTTTTTCTTTTGCAGATTCACTCTTTGTGTTGTTGCTCTGCTTATCTATTGTTTGACTCTTGTTCTGTATCTGTACTGATTTTCTGTGCTTTGTTACCAGAACTCTTTCTGGGATACTTTCTTTAAAGACTTTATGTGTGTTAACACTCTTGAGCTGGAGCTGCATAGACAATATCTTCTCTACATCCTTATTCCTATTAAGGATGCCTCCTAGTCCCCCAGGCTGGAAACCTAGGGAAAACCAGCCCCTTCCCCCCCACTTCCAGTCTGCTGCCAAAGCACATCGACTTTACCTTTGCACCATCGCCTGAATACACCTCTTCTCTCCTCGGACATTACACACACACCCTGTAAAACCCCAGTGCCTGCCAGTCACCTCCAGGACCAGAGATGCAGTCCTGCGTTTGGTCATCACCTGCCTCCCCCACCTTCCAGTCCTCCTACACCTTGTGCCCTTCCACATACTTTATGATTCAGTGACACCAGCAAGGACACCCTCTCTCTTCACCACTTCCATCTGGTTTCCTTTAAGTCCCAGCTAAAATCCCACCCCCCATACAAACCTTTTCCCAATCCCCCTTAACTCTAGCACCTTCCCTCTGCTGATCATCTCCAGTTTATCCTGTCTATGGCTTGTTAGCATGTAGTGGTCTGCAGGTTGTCTCCACCATTAGACTAGAAGCTCCATGAGAGCAGGGACTTCTTTTTGCCTTTGTATCCCCTGGACTTAGCACAATGCCTGATACATACTAGGAGATTAATAAATGTTTGTAAACTGATACATTTGTGTCTGTATGTATTTGTGTGTGTGTGTGTGTGTGTGTGTGTGTGTGTGTGTGTGTGTGTGTGTGTTTGGGGGAGAGAGAGAGAGAGAGAGAGTTAAGGTTAAATGATTTGCCCAAGGTCACACAACTAGTTAGTAAGTGTCACATGACTAAGGCTGGATTTGAATTCAGGTCCTCCAAGACTCCAGGGTCTGCACTCTATCCACTGCATCACCCAGCTGCCCCTAATCGATACTTTTCAATCTTATGTAATCAAAAGGATGTATTTTCTATCCTATGATCCCCTATATTCTTGTTTAGGAATATTCAGTTGTATAAGTCTCCTAGTCTCCATTTTTTAGGATATGACCATTAATATCTAGGTTGTATGTCCATGTGGGGGCTGTTTCCAATCATACTGATTTATATTGCTACTTTCCTTTCCTTCCTCTCCCTCTGTCCATGTAGGATATCATATACCTATTCTGCCCGAAGGAATGTAAATTATGATCACTGAAGCCTCTCAAGGTAGCTTGGGGTTTATGGGCTAGTTTTCTTTCTTAAGGACCATGCCTTAAACCCAATTCATTCTGGCTCTCATTGACTGGCCAACAATAGATCCCAAACCCACTTAGTGGTCATTGTTTGGGCCCTGATTGACTCACAGTAAGTGTAAATAAAAAGTATTTTTGTTATTATTTATATTTATTATTATTATAAATAAAAATAGAAAAATATTTCTGTTTTGGCCAGACACCCTGAGAGTCTTTCTCTCCCAGGTTGATTTTTTTACTGACTAGGTAAAAAATTCCATTCTTTGTCTCATTTTTTACCTAGCCTTAATCACTGAACGGGCATCGTCTCAGTCAAATTGAGACCAGGGACAGACAGCTTTATAGAGGCCAAGGTCTCCCACTGTGTCCAGAGACATATCCAGTCTTCCTGATCCATATCTGGCCACTGGACCCATAAGACTCTTGAGGAGAGAGCGAGTCTGGTGACTCTGCATAACCCTCCCTAACTCAAATGCAATTCACATGCAAGTCATGACATTACCTCCCTGATGTCAGGGTCCTCTTAGAGAGCAAAGCTTATTATGGTCTATTGTACAAGATCTCAGTCAAACTAATTTCTGCACAACTGTTTTGCAGTTTTCACAGAAATTTCTACCAAAAAGGGAGTCCTTACTCTGGTAAATTAACCAAACGTTAATCAGGCTGTTCCATTTGATCTCTCCTGTTGTGTACCCAGGTATTTCCATGGATCATCTTTTTTTTCCCCATGGATCATTTTTACCACTGGAAATAGTTTTGAAAGAGATCGTTTTGTGGAAGAGTTTGAGATCTTATAATTCGAGGTGTCATTTTTTCTACTTTTTAAAATTATCTCTTTTGAGGTTCTTGACCTTTTGTTTCTCCAGATGAGCTTCATTATTATTTTGCTTAGCTTTCTAAACTTTAGAGTCTAAAGTAACCAGTCCCTTGAGAGTTTGATTGGCATGAGGCCTGACAGGACTTCATGATGTCATTGGCCTTTGAAAATGAAGGACAAAATCAGAAGGCCCTGAGTTCGGAGCCGGCCTCCGACACTTAATCCGCACAAACAAAAACCTAGCCGTGTAACCTTGGGCAAGTTACTTAACCCCAATTGCCCTAAAGGGGCGGCTAGGTGGTGCAGTGAGTAAGAGCGCCGGCCTCGGAGTTTGGATGACCCGAGATCAGATCCGGCCTCCGAAAATGAGCACCCACGCATAAATAATGACTAGCCGTGTAACCTTGAGCAAGTTACTTAACCCCAATTGCTTTAAAAAAAAAAAAAATATAAAAAAAAAAAAAAAAAAAAGAAAATGAAGGACAATGACCACATAGGTATGACAACAAATCCATAACTTCATTTAGGCAGTATTATCATGTTTTATTATATTGGCATGACCCAACCATGAACAATAAATAGTTTTCCAGTTATATAAGTAAAAGTGACTTTCTCCAGGACATAAAGGGATTAGTCCCTTTATATAACAGCACTTGGATTCACGCCTCCAATGCCAGAGCCAGGACTCTTTCCAAGCATATCCCCACAGCTTCTCTTATATTGCTTTAGTTATGAAGGGCCCAGCAAACGCCCACTTTTCTTGACACTGTATCACTTGGAGTCTGATGCTGGGACAGCTAACACTTGAAGGATTTTAAGCAAGATAAGTATCCAGGTAAGTGGGAGTTTTCTGCTATAGTTGCATATTACAGTGGTGATACTGGGTTCACAGAGTCATCTGTGTTACCTCATCTTGTGTCCTGGGTACCTGTTCATAATATGACTGGACCAAGGGACAGGGCTCAGTCTGAGGGCAAGGTTAGGGGCCAGGCTATAGCCAGTGGTCAGGGCTCAGTCTGTGACCAAAGTTAAGGATTAGTCTGTGGCCAGGGATCAGGGTCTCTGATTATGATCAGGGTTAGGGATCATTCTGGGACAAGGGTTAGAACCCAGACTGAGAGACATTGTTAGGAGTATAAGACAGTGAGGAAATTCCTATCCAAACATCTAAAGTCTGGTGTGTGTGTGTGTGTGTGTGTGTGTGTGTGTGTGTGTGCAGCCTCCACAATATTGCTGGGATAGGGCAGCCTGGGATAAGAGGGGGTGCCAAATGCATCACCCTGAGGAAACCTCTGGCCACAGGCCAAGCTGAAGAAATGAGAGACTCAATGAAGAAGTGTTCCTTGTTTTCCCAATCTCTGGCTGTTATTTAATGTTTCCGGTGTTTATGCCCTGGCTTCAGAGCCAAACCACAAGCTCTTGAGGAGGGGGTGACTGTTTGGGGGATGGAAGGTGTATTGTCTTTACCTTTTTTCTGGGTTCACATCTCCCACTAAGCATGGGGCCCTGTACACAGTAGGTGCTTAGTGCATATCAATGGGTTGGAAAGGAAGGAAGCCTAGCTGATGGATTGAATGACTGGAGAATAATAAGTGTGTATGTGTGGGGGGTGGGTGGGGGGGAGGCTATGGATGATGGGAGCGGTCTTCTAGTATTTAAAGGGCTGTCTTGTGGAGAAGGGAATAACCTTGTTCTGCTCAGCCCTGGAGGACAGGCAGATTTTGGCTTGAGACAAGGAAAAACTTCCTAACGATCTTAGCTGCCCCAAAGCAGAATGGGCTGCTTGGGGATTTGGGGAGCTTCCCACCCCTGAAGGCTGGGGGACCTTCTCAGGGACCTCGAGGGGATTCTGGCTTGCTGTGGGTCTGGCTCCATGCCTTCTGAAGTTCCTCCTAACTCTGGCATTGTGCCATGTTGTGACTCTGCCCAGTGACCTCTAATAGAGTGATGGGAAATAGGATTGTCAGAGACATTTTTCTAATTGGAAAGAGACCAACCCCAGGGGAGGAGTCACACCCCTTTTGGCTTTGTAGGGGAAAGGGAAGCAAGATAAAGCTTTCAATTCAACTCTTTTTTTTTAAAGAGCATTTATAAAGGACCTACTATGTACAGGGCTCTGTCTGCTACACAGATGAGAATGATGCTTATTGGGCTCAAAGACTGGCAGCAGGCTGTCCAGGCCTCCATGTTTTTGTTCCCTAAAGGTACCCAGAATCATAGGCCACAGTCCACTCCCTTTCACCTCCCCAGACCTTTGAGACAGGAAGACTGGGCTCTTCTGTAAGTGGAGCAATAGGATTGTAGAGAAAAGAAAGGAAGGGGGAAAGAGGGAAGAGAACAATCATTTATTAACCACCTTCTGCATATAAATGCACTATGCTAGGCACTTTATAGATCTCATTTGTACATCCAGAATTGACAAGGGGCCTTCCAAATCATTTAGTCCAGTCCCCAAATTTTATATATGAGGAAACTGAGGCCCAGAGGGGCTGATCCACCCAAGGACATCCAGGAAGGGGGTGGCAGAGCTGGGATTCAATTCCAGGTCCTCCAAAGCCAAATCCAGCCTTCTCACTGAACCACATTGCCTCATGTCAAAACCTGAGACACCTGGGTTGTCCTCCTGCCTCAGATCTTCACCAGCTAGGGGACCGTCAGCAAGCTGATGCCTTTCTCCAAGACTCAGTGTTTTAGTCTATAAGTGGGGATAATAGCTCACATCTCTGTAGTGAATTGAGGCTCCCAGAACACTTTGCTTCCAGACCTCCTATAGGTACTACTCAGATCCCATGGGTTTGGGGTCTCCCTGAGGTTCCCTCCAGGAATGCCCATCACAGCCCATCTGTGCCTCCTCCTCTGGCATGACTCCTTCTTATGTCTTCCTGTGAGGTCCCCACTGGATGCTGACCCAACATGGCAGGCCATCCTCCTTTCCTTTCCTTCAAGTCTCGAGGATACCATTGTAAGACTGCCCAGCAGTCACCCCTCATCCCTGCCTGACCGGTCCATCATGGAGTTTTCCTGCATTTCCCTGGTAACCCACTCTACTTCTATTCTCCTCCAAAGTTCCCAGTGGCTTCATGTCAAAGCCTGCTTACACCTGTCATACACTCCTCCATTGTCCTCTGAGCATGCTAATTTTCAACAAGTATTCTATGTCTTGTCCTCATATGGCAGCACTGATGCACTGCTGCTGTTCAGAAGTTAACATTCTGTTTCTGACAGAAGTTTAAAGGAACCATGCTATTTTCTGAAGGCTCTCCTCTTCCTGCTTAATATTGGGTCCAATTTGTTGTCTGTGCTTGTTCAGGGCTGAAATAATGACTTACAAGTTGGCCACCCAACTGCATGCTACAATATGGACAACAAACCTCTTTCATCCTCTTTTCTTCCCCACGTGGATGGTTTGGTTTGACTGTTATTAGCAGGTACAGATCCCTTCCAAGAGGCTCTTCAATATTTCAGGGTCAGAAATAACCAGAACAATGACATCCCTGATCTTGAGTGTCTGAAGGACCTTACCATGCACAGAGAACCCCTGTTCAGCATTAACTCTCTGCTGGCTTTCCTCTAGCACCGTGGCAAACACCTCTGGTGAGCATGTGTCTCTCAATTTATTCTTCATTTAATTTTAGAGTCAGCAGGTCATTGCAAAGTGTGACTCAAGATGTTTTTATGGATGTATAAGTGGGAGACACTTTGTTGGAAGAGTTTCCAAGGTTCTGATGATTCAAAAATGTTTCAAAATCAGCAAGCAAGAAGCAAAGTAGAATCTTCTATTCTCCACACTTTTCAGTTGTTTCACGGTAGGCTATCGACTGTCACTTCTGAAAGCCTGACTGGTCCCTTGTAATATTTTTGTCAAAAATGTCTTGAATGTGTACATAATCATAAACGGGAACATAAGCACATAGCACTTTAATTGTCGATGTTCTCCCTAGCACCTTTTCAACATTAATAAAGTTCAATGATTTTTCTGCACCTTAGGAATCTTCCCTTGAGATAACCTCTAAATCAATACCTCGGCCACCTTTGTGAATGTCTCGCTTCTAGCATGGGCATCTTCTATATGCACTTGGCATAAGCTTGCTGCTATTCCCATCCATAGTCTTGTTAGTGGTATTTCTACCTCCTTTCTAAGCACACCTGACCTGCAATGTTAGAACCCAAGTGTGGCAGCTTTAATGTTCCTGTTGGAAAAAAATACTTTTTATTCTGCAGGAATTTAAGGACAAAAATGGAAGGACAACAAACAGAAGAAAAGTGGTCAGAGAGCCTATGATAACAAAAATCTTTGCAGATCTTTTCTGCTTTTCTGCTGTGTGTTGTCCTCTGTACATTTTCACCTTTAGACCCCCTCAGATGATCTTATCTAACTAACTTCAAGGAACCGGAGACCACAAGGACCAGAGTACTGTCCTTGTTCTCTGTTCTGAAATTAGGTATGAGGTTCAAACTAGGTTCAGTCCTGAGGTAGCCTGGCTTCCAATATGAGGGGGTGAGGCTCCATTTTTTCATACTCATTATCTCATTAAACCCATAGGCACAAATTTGCTTATCACCTAGGTCAATATGGTTCATATCTAGCATTTTCCTAAAAAGAGAGGAATAGAAAAGTAGGTAATGTACAATATGAATCAGATATTAGACAGGTATTTATTTCCTACACACAAAAGGTATGCTAAATACAAAACACTCACAAGGCTGTATTGGATCAAAACAAATGTTAAAAAATAGAATTTGTAATGACTTATAAATCCTATTAAAAATCCGTGAAGAATCTGATCCTTAAATTCATCAGAATTTAAGGTAGTTTATGGAATTTCTATTTAAATGTTTTACATTTTACCTCTATACTGTCCCAATAACTCCTGGTAAAATGGCCAGGATCAGGCAGGTGGCCATCTTCTCCAAGAATACTAGGGTCATTGCTAGGGGCTGCCAAGATCCAGCTCTTACTGGTTGGGACTCAGACCCTCTGGACTTCTTAAACTCACAAAGGAACCTCTAAGCCTCAACAAATCCACCTTGGGAAACCTGGAAGGTGAGTTCTGGTCCCAGCCATTCCATCAACTTGCTGTGTTTCACTGAATGAGTTCCTCTCCCTCTCTGGGCCTCAGTTTCCCCATCAGTAAAATGAAGAGGTTGGGTGTAGTATCTCAGGTATGGGGATAAAGTGAGACCAGTTAGCCACATGAGGAAGAAAGGCTGGTCAGAAGACAATGACCTGGATTTGAGTCTCAGATCTGCTGTGGGCTCGCCTGGTGACCTTGGCAAAGCCCTTCTCCTTTCTGGGTATCATTTCCCTCAGCTATGAAATGCAGAGGTTGGGAGAGAGAGTGAAGCATGCTAGGGATGAATGCAGATGCTCTCATGAAACCCACAGTAGTACCTGGACCACCCACACTGGTGTTGTTTGTTGTTGCTAAGTCTGACTCTCTGTGACCCCATTTGGGGTTTTCTTGGCAGATATTGGAGTGGTTTGCCATTTCCTTATCCAGTTCAGTTTTACAGATGAGGACATGCAGGTAAACTGGATTAAGTGCCTTGCCCTACATTGCACAGCTGGCAAGTGTCTGAGGATAGATTTGAACCAAGGAAGAGGAGTCTTCCTGACTCCAGGCCCAGGGCTCTACTCACCCCACCACCCAGCTGCTCCTACTCATACTGTGAGGATCCATAGACTGGCCCAGGCCACGGCTGGGGGACCCACTACCTGCAGGTCAGGAGCAACACCAGAGTTGAGGCTCCCAGGTCTTCCTAAGGGGTTGCAGAGATTCCCCCCTCCCACCTCCAGGGTTGAGCCAAGAGAGCAGGAAGTGGCCAGTGACATGCTCCTGGATCTGAGAGAACCTTCCTGGAACCCATGAAAAAATCTCTTTTGTTGCCTTCTGTGAATACTTGGAGTGAAAGCTTGCTTCCCTGGTCATAGAAAGGTAAAGAATGTGGGCCAAGGAAGAGGGCATGCCTATTTAGGTGCTCTGGGCACCCTCCCACTGGACAGTTCCTCCTGGGTGCCCTCAGAGCTGACCCCGAGCCCTAGGCTAGGAGCAGTCAGCCAGGGACGAGTCCCAGCCCTGTCAATGACTCACTTTATGGTCTGCAGAAGTCATGTCAACATCTCTCAGAACTGGAAAGAACTTTCTCTAGGGGCAGATAGTCCAGACCATCCCTGAACAAAAATCCTCCCTCCAGTGTGCCTCAATAAGTGATGTCATCCAGCCTTGGTTTTCTCAGGGGGACTTTGGGTGTCTTTAGCTCATTCTGGGCTAAAAAGTTCCATAGATATACCTCCCAATTTTAGACAATTTCTGATTCTTTCCCTCCCTTTAGAATTGAAGGCTCCCTAGTAAGAAAGAAACAAGTTTATTGGCTCATTGATCTAGAGGGAAGGGAACTTCGTGGGCATCTGGTCTAAGCTCCTAATTTTATAGACAAGGAAGCTGAGTCTCAGAGGAAGGGAAATGACTTGCCCAAGGTCACATGGATCCAAAATTCAAACTTGCTTTGATTAAAAAATCTAGCATTCTTTCCATTCCTCCTGGTTAAGCAAAAACACATGACCCTGAATGCAGCACTCTGCTCCTGTGGTCCCCCACCTCTCTGCTCAAAGGAAGATGGTATATTTCATCTCTTTTCTAGGGTCAAAGTCATTTTATCAGTTCACAGAGTCCAGTTCCCTTTTAGTGCCCTTTTCATTTACATGGCTGAAATCTTTGGGCATATTGTTTTTCTGGCTCATTTCTTGCCATTCCATATCAGTTCATATGCAAATGAAGTTCCACGGAATTCCTCATATTCGTCATTTCTGATAGGACTGGGGTTGAATGATTTGCTTGATCAAGAATATTTCATTGTTTTTTACATACCACAGTTTGCTTAGCCATTCATCAGGTGCTGGGGAAGCAAACCCAGGTCACTTCCAGTTCTTTGCCTTGAATATTTTAGTATATACTGGTCTTTCTATCATTTACCTTCTTGGCATTTATGTCTAGGAGTTGGGAATATAGTAACTTTCTTGAGTAATTCCAAATTGTTTTCTAGAATGATTTGTAGCTTCACTAATAATGTGTGAGTGTGTTCATTCTTCCCAAATTCTTTTTACATTGACTGTTTTAGGAGTTGGCTTTCTTTTTGGTAATTTTTGTTGATTCATTCAGGGTATGGCATGATCTTGGTAATGTTTTCCTTTGCATTTCTCTTTTTCTGTGGCTTGGAGAAGGGCCATTGATAAGTTGACTTTTTTTTCCTCATATATATCATTAAAATACTTCTCTACTGGGAATAATTTCTGGGAATAACAAACATATTTGTTTAATTCCTTGTGGAATTTGGATACCAGACTTCTATTAGACATTGGTATCTGATGCAAAGATTTTTTACCCACTGGGTGATTTTCCCCATTTTATCTTCCATTGATTTTGTTCATGTAAAAACTTTAAAGTTTTATGTCATAAAGATTGTTTCTTGGTTTCAGTGGTCACTTTTTTCCTGTGTTTGGTTAATAATTCACCTCCAATTCGTGAAGAGTCTCCCTCTCCCTCATTCCTCTCTTTTTTTTTAATGGACCTTTTATATTTGCATTGAATATTTGGAACACATTGTAGTGCATGGTGTAAGATGCTGGCACACATTTAATTTCCAACAACAATAAATAGTTCCTGTCCTGCTGCTGTTCTTACAGGACTATGGGAAAGTTTTTTCTTTTCATCCTCCATTATCTGCCTTTGCTTCCATTTTTCTAAATGGAACATCCACCCCACACCTAGCCGCCCACCTCTTCTCATCACAGTATTATTATTATTTTGGCTAGCTCTATTTTTTGAAGGATGAAGTTGTTTTTAAGCCAAGACAAACCATTATTAGCTGCTCTGCTTTTGTGAGAGACAGAGACAGATAGAAAGAGAGACGGGGACAGAGAGTCAGACACACAGAGCAGTACTCCAGCAGCAGTCTGGATAACTGAAGCCCATCATTACTAGTATGCCTCTGCCCCCAGCTTGGCCTCTCTTCCTTGTCTCCACATCTATTTCCTCTTTCTGACTCAGAGGTCTGTAGTCTACTCTGCTGACAATATTGCTTCTGTTTCTGCTCTACTGACCTTCACCTAAATGTTTCTAGATGTTCTTATATAAGTCTTTCTTCTTTAAAAATTTTAATTGATCTTTTAATTTAATTGATCACATCCACTGTGATTCCCAGTGTGTCCTTGCCACCCCCACCAACAGTCATCCCTTATAATGAAATATAAAAAAGAGGGAAAAGGGAATAAGTTCACAAAACTAATCTATCCACCCAAAGACCCAAATGTTCTTTGCAGTTTTGCACACCCATAGTCTGAGCTCTGCAGAGAAAGCCTTACACCCAGTTAATACTGAAGAATTGATTTCTGCCTGTGCCCACCAGAAGTTCTGCTGGCTCTTTCCTGGGATCTGATGCTCCGTCCTCAGATTCCCTCCTGAGAGAATGATTTTCTTCAGTGCATTGTCTGGCAGACCCCAGAGACTTCTCAGGTGAGTCCCCACCCCAAGCTTCAGAGAAGTTGCCTTCTGGGAAGGGACCAGGATGCAGATTTGCCAAGAACTCTGCAGGAAGGAAGACCTAAGCCTCCCTCAGAAAACGCAGTGAGTTCATCTCTCAATGCCCTTTCTGGGTCTTCTGTTAACTCTGCTTGGCTTCCTCTTTCTGGGTGGGGAGGCTCTCCATCCACACTGCTAGCCCACCCATTGACTGAATCTGTTGCCTCCAAGGTTAGCAATAGTCTTAACAGTTCTCTGGAGTGGCCTTTTCTCATCGCTTCCTCACCCTGACCTCTGCTGACCACTTGGACATTTTCTCCATCATTGGCTTCCATGGCAATGTTCTTTCCTTTCTTCTTTGTTGGATCATCCTGTAAGCAGGGGACCCCCCCCCATCCCTGCCAACCTCTGCCAAGGCTTTGTCTCAGGCTTTCATCCCTTCTACCCTGCTGACCTCCTTAGTTGTCACACTTCGAGTTTGGTGGAAGGCAACGTGTCAGCCCTAGAAATGGCAGACATAAAACCCGTAGGTCTCAGGATGATGGAGGAAGGATGGGGAAGTGCCTCTGCCCTCTGTCCTGGTCAGCCCACAGAACTGGGCTCAGTACTGGGTGCTGAGTTTTAGGAAGGGCTAAGTGACCCACTCTCCACTGA
This sequence comes from Gymnobelideus leadbeateri, assembly GCA_011680675.1. Taxonomy (NCBI): domain Eukaryota; kingdom Metazoa; phylum Chordata; class Mammalia; order Diprotodontia; family Petauridae; genus Gymnobelideus; species Gymnobelideus leadbeateri. Next base: position 23,563 of record WOXC01008744.1, on the reverse strand, counting down.
GATAGAGAGTATCCAGTGGAAGGTGACCTGGGTGCTGAAGGTCACGTTCCTGCTTTATGAGAATCAGCTGAAGGAACTGGGCTTTTAGCTTGGAGATAAAAAACTGAGGGGTGAGACGACAGGCATAAGCATGATGATTGTCATGAGAAAGAAGGTTGGACTATGAGGACAGAAAGCTAGGATCAATGGTGTATTGTCAAGAGGCAAACTTCGGCTCAATATGACGGCAGTGAGAATTATCCTGGAATGGATCAGACTGCCTTGGGAGGTAGTGAGTGCTCCAGGATGGGAGGTCTTGGGTCAGAAGTTGGATGGAAGAGGTGCTGGAAAGGTGTGGGTGGGACTCAGTGCCTCTGAGGCCCCAGGCTCCTAATGGAACCGCTGGAAATGAAACACGCCCAAGAAGTCACAAAGGGACCTCCTGCCTAGTGGCTGGAAAACCCTACCTGAGTGGGTCATTTTTGCAATGAGGAATAATTATGTTGTCTCTCTGGATAACTCTGGACAAGGCCCGTTCCCTCTCTGAGCTTAGGCCTCCTCATCCATAGAATAGGGACATTAGCCATCACACTTCCCCCACTCCAGGGGTTCCTGTGAACAGCTTGCCTTAGAAAATGTCAGTGAGACTCTGAAGAAGCAAATGACACCCAATTCCTCTCCAGGGTTGCACCTCCCTCATTCCCCCAGAGATCTATGTGTCTAGGATACTTATTAGCTGCCCCACAGACTCTCCTGGCCTGGCTGCAGAGGCTGACTGAGAGAGCCTGGGGCTAGCCCAGTGAAGGAAGCCCTCAGAAGGGAAAGTGCTGGACAGCTCCCGAAGTGTGCTGGGAGCCTAGGACTAGTGTCTGGGACAGCCTTCTTTCTCCTCACAGTCGTTGCCTGGGGGAGGGAAGAAGCTGAATGAGGATGTGTCTACCAGCCTCATAGGGGGACCCACTGCAGGGCCAGGGAGACTACCATGGCACACACCCACACCACAAATACTCACATTCTCTCAGCACACACTCATTCCCGCCCCCCCCCCCACAATTTACTTCAACCAACACTCACACACAATGAACTTGCATACACCCTCCCACTCACACACACTCTAATACATTTGTACACACTCTTACAGGCACACTTACAAACACACCCACAGCACCCCTCCCCCACTCACAATCTCTTTTCTCACACACACACACACACACACACACACACACACACACACACACACACGATCCTCTTCATCTCCAATCTCTCCCTTTCTACTGGCTCCTTCAGAATAATTGTCTATACTCCCTGTCTCCACTCCCCTCATATCCACTGTCACCATCTCATGCCTTTTGCTGGTTTCTACTTCATCACTGTTCTGACATTGCTGTCCTCAAGAAGGCCAATCTCTTACCTGTGAGAGTGGATCTGATGGCTTTTTCTCATTCCTCTTCCTTGAATAATCTTTAGCTTTAGACACTGCTGACCACCACCCCCTCCCACCTCCTGGGTCCCCTCTCCTTCCTGGACTCCCAAACTCTCCTAGTTTTCCTCCTACCTGACTGCTCTTTTTCCATCTCCTTTGCTGGCTCATTAACCATCTCCTGACTCATTAGGGTGGCATTATTGAAGGCTCTGTCCCGAGTCCTCTTCCTTCCTTCCTTTCTTCCTCTGATCTCTCTCTTTCTTTCTTTCTTTCTTTCTTTCTTTCTTTCTTTCTTTCTTTCTTTCTTTCTTCTTCTTCTTCTTCTTCTTCTTCTTCTTCTTCTTCTTCTTCTTCTTCTTCTTCTTCGCCTCTCTGTCTCCCTCCCCCACCCCACCCCCAATCTAAACTCCAAATTTTAGTCCTCATCAATAACAGATTCCTGAACATCTGGCACGTCCAAAAAAGAACTTACCGTATTTCTCCCCAAACTCTAACCATCATATTTCTACCTTGGAGTCAGTCTTGACTTTTTCCTCTTCCTCACCCCCATTCCATCCAATCAGTTGCTGACATGTTGATTATATCTCTGAATCATCTATCACATTCATCTTATTTTCGCTAATCATATGTCTCCCACCGTAGTTCAGATCCTTATCATTCTCACTTGGGTTATTAAAAGAGCCTCCTAATTAGTAACCCTGCCTTCAGGCTCCCCTCATCAGGTCTTCATCTTCCTCATAGCTACTAAAGTACTGAGATGATTTTATTCCGTACTTAGAAAAACATTCAGGGGCTCCCTGTTGCCTCTTGTGGTCTAGCCTGGCACTCGGGGCCCTTCACAATGCAGCTCCAATCCATTTCAGATGAGTTCATGTCACTTCTTTTCACATGCTCCATGTTCTCACCGAGCTAGACCTCACCTCCCCTCTCCACACATTGGCAGGAGCCAGACCTGAAATGTACTCACTCCTCCCTGAGTTCTCAGCTCCCTGCAAGACTCAGCTTGGTACTTGGTCCCCTCTGAAGATTTCTTGCATCCTGTTAGTAATCACTTCTTCCTCAAATTACCTTTTGTCTGCTATTCTTTGTATCTGCTTTGTCAAGTGTGAGCTCCTTACAGGCAGGGAATGTTTTGTTGTTCCCTTGGTCTAATCAAAGTGCCCAGCACAAAGTAGGTGCTTAACAAATGTTTGTCAGTCAAACAGCACGTATTTATTTTTGTTTTTTAATTTTTATTTTCAGTTCCAAATTCTCTCCCTTCCTCTAGCCCCTCCCTCCCCCACTGCTATGATATCCATTATTACATAAACATTTCCACCTTAACTACCTTGTAAGTAAAACAAAGAAAGCAGGAAAAGTCTGCTTCAGTCTGCACCCAGAGCTCTTCAGTTCTCTCCCTCTGCAAGCAGACAGCATCTCTCATCGTGGGTCCTTAGGAATTGTGCTAAATCATTATCTCAATCAGGGTACTAATATCATTCCCAGCTGATGGTCATACAATACTGCTGTTCTTGTGGGCCATGTCCTCCTGGTTCCGCTCCTGTCACTTTGCATCAGTTCATGTAACTCTTCCCAGGTTTTTCTCAAACCATTTCCTCACCATTTCTTGCAGCATGGCAGCATTCCACCACAATCATTTGCCATAACTTGTTCACTCATTTCTTAACCGATGAGCATCTCCTCAGTATCCAGTTCTTTGCCACCACTAAAAGAGCTGCTATATTTTTGCACATATGGATCCTTTTCCTTTTCCCTTGATATCTTCAGGGTACAGACCTAAGAGCAGTATTTCTGTGTTTAATTCATCCTTATTAAGTACCTACTACATGTCAGGCACTCTGCTGAGTGCTGTTTAATTGAAGTAGGCTGTACCATGTTACTACGATGGCTGGCATATGAATATATTGGAAAGAAATGTCCTCCAGGAAACAGAGGCAGATCTGTGAAGAAAGAACAATGGGCTGAGAACCCACAGACTGCCCTGGAACCCCCACCAAATGCTGCAAAGCATGAGCAGAGGGTTTGTAGCCTCCAGGAAAGAACAGTGGGGAACAATGGGCTGAGAACCCATGGACTGCTATAGCACCTCCACCAAATGCTGCAAAGCGTGAGCAGAGGGTTTATAGCCTCCTGGGGCTCTGTGGATAGAGTTCAGAAAGTCCCTGAATTTTCATGGACAAAAACAATTTTAATTTCCATATGATTGCTTTCCTTCATGATCCAGTGTTTTATGCATTTAAGAACATGATTCTGAGAAGGTGCAGAAGCTTCCCCAGACTTTACTTCCAAAGGGTGTCATGAACCACCCCCCCTCAAAAAAAGCTAAGAGCCCTTACTCTAGAGGTAGGAAGGCTTCTAGATTATTAGGGAGACTCTATGGGGAATTCATGAATGGGATCATAGGATCTAGATCTTGATCTGGGGGGAGCCCTGGAGGCTGGAGCCTCTTGACAGAGAAGCCAGCTGAGGCTCAGAGAGCTGAAGTAATTGGCTCAGGAACACACAGATAGTGAGTGGCAGAGCTGGGACCTGAATCCAGACCCTCTAGGCTCCAAATCCATCACTCTTTCTGCTACACTGTAGGGGTTGCACTGGAGGAGAAGGCTTGGATGGGCTGTAAAACCCATGTCAGTGAGAGGCATCATGAATCCACCGAAGTTTTAAAGCATAAATAATCAAGTGTCACACCTGGGTTAAAAAACCTTGGACTCCCCAAGTAAACTATGGGGGAGGGCAGCCAGGAACCAGTTTGCCTGAAAACTACCTGTAGGTTTTCATGGATTGCAAGGTCACCGTGAGTCAGCAGCTTGATGTGGCAGCTAGCCAAACTTCACTGAGAGAGGCCGAGTGACCGGTAACCCTGCTTGAGGACATCTGAGGTCATGTGTCCAGTTCTGGGAATGACATTAGTAAGGGGACTGGAAACTGTGCCCAGTGAGGATTGATCGAGGGGAGTGGAGATGTTGACCTAAGAAGAAGGGGAGCCTTAGGGCTGTCAGAGTGGCTGTTGAGGATCTGAAGAGTTGCCATATGGAAGAGGGATCAGCCTTGTCTGCTTGGCCCCAGAGAGCGGAACTGGGAGCAAGGAGGGGGGAATGTTTGACCAAATCTAGATTTGATATAAGGATGAGCTCCCTAACAATCAGAGTGATCCAGAATTGGACCTGGCTGCCTCGGAATGTGGCAGCATCCCCAACCTTAGAAGTCTTCAAGCAGAGGTTGAGGGACCTCATTGTTAGGGAGATGTTAGGGGAGGAGAGGAGAGGAGAGGAGAGAAGAGGAGAGGAGAGGAGAGGAAAGAAGATTGAGTTGCAGTAGCCAGGGAAGGGTTTGTGTAAGGCAAAGGGAGGTGGGATGGATCTCACCAGTGTCTGGAAGGATGTGTAAAACTCAAGGGTGGAGGGGTGAGGTGAGAGCTGTCCCATCACGGGCAGCATAGGGCATAATTGAAAGAAGTGAGGAAGAAGGGTTCTGGGGCTTTACTCACCATCCCTGGAAATCAGGGGGACACTAGGAGGGAATTAGGAGTGAGGTTAGACTGTCCCCCAGCTCCCAGAGGTCAGTGATGCTTTAGCCCAGACTGAAATCACAGTGCAGGATCAGACAAAAAGCCTGGGCTGATGAGAGAGGAAGGGGCCAAGTGCAAGGCTGGGAATGGATCCTGGAGCCCACTGATGGTGGGAGAAACCCACAGAGTCCAGGAATCCTATCTGAAGAGATTTCTAGCTACTGTGAGTTTCTGGCAGCCAATCCCGGATCTCTGCTCTCCCCACCTTTGGTTCTCAGAAAGGGTTGAGGGAAGCCAGGCAATTGCCGTGAGGAAGTCTTCTGTTGCCCAGTAGGATGCTAGGGGAAAGAGGATGGAGCAAAAATCCAATCCCCATTGGACACCTGGGCAGCTATTGCCTTGATTGCCCCAGCCACTGGCCTGGATCAGGTCCAGTCCTCCTTCCCTCATGGCCAAGCCTGATCTTACAGATGCGAAACAAGCCCAGAGAGGGGCTGGCACCATTCCCAAGTCACACAATCAGTTGATGGCCGAGCTATCACAGGTTCCAATACACAAGGCTCAGACTTCCTTTCCTTACACAGGACAAATGCCCTGGACCTCAGTCTCCCCATTTGTACCAGCAGGGAATTGGACTTGATGGTCTCTATTAATCCATCAATCAACCAAACACTTATTAAGCTCCTGCTAAATGCTAGGGACTGGGCTAGACACCAAGATTACAAAGAAAAGAAAACAGCTCCTCCCCTTAAGAAACAATACAGCAGCAGAGTCACAGTTATAATAGTAAAAATACACATTTATATCATAAACTTTTATATAAGCATTCAGTAGAAAACACACAGTTTGTTTAGTTCAATACCAGGTTGGCTGGGAGGGAGCCATCAGCTGGGGCTTCTGGGAAGACCTCTTGCAGAATGTGAGGCTGGAGGCAGAGGGGATGAAGAAGGTTTTTCCAGGCACTGAGGGCATCAGGGATAAAGGCTGGCCATTCTCCCCCAACCCTGATGGGCCTGGGCTTTCTTTTTCACAAGCCTGGATCCTTTAAGAGGCCCTCCATCTCGTCAGGGTGGATACTCCCTCTGCCAGGGCAGATTGCGACCCCTTCCAGCCTTTCCATCCTGTGCCCTTCTGTGCCCTTGCTGACAAAGAGCCACCTAGTGCAGCCTAAGAGAGAGAACTAGTTTAGTTTCTTCTGCTGCTGAGCTGAAATCTCCCTCCCTGTCATGAAGTTTTCTCTGCTCTTACTGGGGCTGGGGCTGGGGCAAGAGGCCCCAGGGAAAGTGGAGGTTGCCAGGGCCCTCTGTGGCAGTGCCTGGAGTATCAAAGAGGAGGAAGAGACCTCACCTAGCTCAGGTCTTTCCCAGGAAACTCCTGGCCCAGAAACTGTGTGCCATTGTCTGCCCGGTGCCTGGGGACAGGGAAGGAGCCAGGGGTCAGGCCAGGCCATGGAGGGACTAGGAGAAAGAGAACCTTCCTTTCTTCAGGTCCTCTGCCCTATAATCTCTCCTTCACCCTCAGCCCAGTGAGTCAGAAAACCAACAAGCTCCGTAGGATGGAGATCCAGAAGAAACACAGCTCTGGGATCTATGTATGGCCTACAACATTTTCCCTACAAGAACAACCCTCTGGTAATGGAAGCAGCCCATTTTATAGCAGAGGAAACTGAGGCTCAGACTGTTTCAAGGTCACACAAAGATCGAACTATTTCCTCTTTATCCAAATCCAACCCAGGCATCCATTGCACCACACAGTTATACAAAGGCAGGTTAGGACCTGGGGGACTGGGAAAGAGAATGGAGTAGGGGAAAGGAAGTATGAGGGATCCTCATAAGCACTGAAGGCTATGTCACAGAAGAAGGTTGGAATCGTGGTGCTCGGAAAACCCAAAGGGAAAAAGGATAAGAAATGGTGGGGGAGTTAAAGGGGGACAGATCTGGGCTAGAGAAAAGGAAGGTCTCTCTGGTCAGAGCTGGAGGTTAGGATCTTACGGTCCCTGAAGCCCCATGAGCCCCAGGCTCAGCTTCTAATGTCTATGATCTCATTTCAGTCACCCAACCACGGTGGGATGGGGAGGTAGGAGGGCTTCTCTCTTCTCTCCATTTTATAGATGAGGCTTAGAGAGATAAAGGAAGGGACTTGACCAAGGTTACACAGAATCAGAGGCGGTATTTGAACTTAGGTTTTTCTGAATCCCAGTCCAAGGTTCTGGCTCCTGAACCACAATGGCTCTCATTATCTCTAAGAGGCTATAATTATATAAGGGCAGGGACTGATGGAGTAAATCAGCCAAGTCACCCCACCTCACTTAGAATAAAGAAATAGTGAGAATAATGTGTGCGTGCATGTATGTACAGGTGTGTGAATGTATGTACACACATATCCATACATACATTCATATCTGTGTGCACATATTGTATGTATACACACACACATCTTAAGGTTTGCAAAACACTCTCTGCCCACTGCCTCATTGGCTAAGTGATGTGATGAGAGCATGTCTCCTTTGTTCATTTTTATAGCAGCCCTTGTTGTGGTTGTGGTTGTGGTTGTTTGTCCTGTGTTCTCTAAGAGGACCCTGACATCAGGGAGCTGATGCCGAGACTTTGGATTGAAATGAGGAAGGGCTGTACAAAGTCACCAGCCTCACTTTCTCCTCTGGAGTTATCTGGGTCCAGTAGATCAGAAGGACTGGAGATGGCCCAGGATGCAGTGGGAGACTGACTGTTGGCCTTTTTAAGCTAAGGTCTTTGCCAGGTCTCAGTTTGTCTGAAGCAACACTCATTCAGTGATTAAGTCTAGGTAAGAAATGAGGCAAAGAATGATCATTTTGACCCAATCAAAAAATAAAATAGATCTGGAGGGGGAAGACCATCAGGGTTTCTGACCAAAACAGAAAATTGGTCTACATTCACTCTGAGCCAATTACTAAGTGTGGACAAGGCCTGGAAACCTCCCAAAGTACTTCTATTGGTCAGCCTGGAATTGTCAGGGATTTGGGGTTGCCCATTGAGGCCTGTGCCCAGAAAGCAAGTCAGCTGGGGGAGTGTGAGAAAGAGGAGAGAGCTATGCCTGCAAAGGAATCCTGGGGGAGTGGGGAGCCCCTCCTCTGCCATACTGGGTCCTCCACTTTGGGCCTCCTTCCCCCCATATATACACTTTTGGGGGACTTTTTGTACCCACTGTAAATGTATACATATTATTTACACCATGGTAAATAGATCTTTCTTTTTTAGAATTCTTTTTTGTCACTTACAAGTAAAAAAATTAACATTTTAAAAAATATTTTGAGTTCTCAATTCTCTCCCTCCTTGAGAAGATATGAAATCTGATTTAGATAACACATGTAAATAGCTAATTTTCTACTAGCTAGGAAATGAGTCTAAAAGCTAATTAAGCCCAGTTAACTAATTGATACCAACTAATAATTACAGGGGAAATACCTCCATGGTGGGTTGTGAGCTTTATAGCATTAGAAGACCAGCCCCGACCCCTCTGAGCTGCCCCCACTGGGGAGGAAGGTTGGCCTCTCCGAGCTCCGGGCTGGGTCTAGGGGGCTGGACTCCAGTGAGGTGAGTCGGACATGATCCCAACCATGCTCCCAGATGGGGCTTCTCTCCCTGCCCTCGGGCAACTTCAGTCCCAGAGCCCCGAAGGGCAGGGCTGGAAGGACCTTAGAGTCTGCTACGATGATAGTGTAATGACAGCTAGTATGTCTACATCGCCTGCTATGTGCTAAGAACTTTACATGATCTCATTTAATCCTGGTGACAACTCTGGAGGGCTCTGTGCTGTTCTTATCCCCATTTTATAGATAAGGAAACTGAGACAGGCAGAGGTTAAGGGAAGTTTAGAGCCAGAAAGGATGTGAGAGACCGTCTTGGCCAACGGTCTCACCCAGGGAGTGACTCAGCCAAGGCTAAAACCTGAGGCTCCTGACTCCTCCCAAGGCCAAGAGGAGTCCCAGGCTGAAAAGGCTGGAAGAGCTGCATTCAAATCCTGCCCCATCCAATTTAGGACCCGTTTGACCTGCGGCAAATCCCTTTCATGTCCTCGAGGCTAAGTTTCCTCATCTGTAAAATGAATAGGTGAGACCAGATGGTCTCTGAGTTTCCTTGAGACCTGGTGCCGAGGGCTGAGTCTCCACAATTCCAGGGAAGCGCCTCTGTCAGCAGAATCCTTCATGAGATGATCTGGACTTCAATGAATTGGCCCCAGGCTGTGCAGCCCTGGCCCGTGCAAGGCTCGGCTCTCTCAGAAGGGCAGCAAGGGCAGGAGAAAAGGGAGAGGCAGGCCACTGCCCACAAGGGCAGGATGGGCCCCAGATCAGAAGGATGCCCATGGCCAAGCTGGGCTCAAGGCATCTGGCCCTCTGGAGCCAGACACTGGCAGCCCTCCCACCCGAGATGGTATAAATGGAACTGGGACCTGGCTAATTACACAGGGTGAAGCGTGCCTCAGAGTAATTACAGGCTGGGAATCCCTGTGGTTAGGGCTGAGAGCCCGGCTCCCGATGTTTGCAGGCCAGGCAGGTCACGGAGAAAAGCAGAACACAATGAACCCCGTGGGCCATCAGGCCTCAGTCTCTAGATGTGACTTTGACACACATTATCTCTATCCTCATGACCACCTCTCAAGGTCAATGTTACTATTCCTGTCCCTGTTTTGTAGATCAGGAGACCAAGGGGCAGTTGTCCATGGTGGGACTTAAGCCCGAGTCTCTCCCCGGCTGCAAACCTCCTCCCAGTGTCCAGATCCCTCTCAGACTCTCCCCTTTGCAAAGGAGGGAAGTCTTTCCCAAGGCTCCTCCCAAAGCTCAGGGTGCCCCATGGAGAGCAGCAGGCACCTCTCTGGGCAGGCTGGGAAATGCTCCTTTTCCTGGACTGCAGTCACCAGGATTCGGCAAGGAAATAGCATACAGACAGGCGGCCGCTCTGGGCTTGCCACCTTTCTCTGGGTCTCTGCGTGCACCCTCACAGCAGCCCTCGGCTTTTACTGCTGCCTCCTTTCTCTGAGGCCGCCCCTTTCCTTGATTCCTTTCCCAACGGCCTGACTCAAATCCTTGAAGACTCCCAAATCTCCCAGGACACTGACCTGTCCAGATGTCCCTGAGACTCAGGATCCCATAGCCTGGGTATTGTGGGTGCTGGTGCTACACTAAAGGTCTCTTTTTAGGGCTCCCTGCCCTTGGGCAAAATCCAAGCTTGATGTGGGACCCGTGTCAAGTTTGAGGAAGGATGTAGGAGTACATGCAGGTGGGGTACAGGGAGATGCTGAGGAACAGCCAGGGCTGGATATGGAAATCTTGGGGTCTTCAGAAATCTCCAGGATAAGGGGAATGACTAACAAGATAAGGGACGGAGCCCTCCCTAAGACATGAGGATTCAAGGTGAGAGCAAAGGCAGCAGCACGACAGATAGGATGCCAGTAAGGCTTCAGGTTCTACCAGCTAGGATGTTGGCTTTAGAAGAAGCCAGGGCCCCTAACAGCTAAGGTATCTGTATCAATCAATCAATGTCCATTTATTAACTGATACAGGTGTCTGAGCAGCTAGGTGTCACAGTGGACCTGTGTCATTGGGCCTGGAGTCAGGATGGAGCCTCAGATACCAGCTGTGTGGCCCTGGGCAAGGCTACCTGACTCAGTTTCCTCAACTATAAAATGGGTCTAACAGCACTTGCTTCACAGGGTTGTTGTGAAATAAAGTACAATGCCTGGCACATAGTAGGCCCTCCCTTTCCCTTCCAACATTGAGAGTGGACTAGACCCTGAGATGGCCTATACTGTGGGGGACATGGGATGAGGAAGGCCCTGCTCTAACCCTTAGGACCTGCCAAACTATTTGGGGAACAGAGTATGCATAGTAGGTGCTTGTTGGGTAATTTGATGGATGGACGAGTGGATATACACGCACAGAAGACTGAATCAACGAATGGATTAAAAAATTAAGTATTTGTAATGAGTGGAGCCCAGGGGACAAAAGTATGAATCAGAGCCCCTCCCTGCCCTCAGGCAGCTTCCATTCCAAAGGAGAGGGGAGCCAGGAAGAAGTACTTGGTCCAGGAAGTCACAGGAACTGCGGGTGAGAGGCCTGAGGCAGGCTTCTCTAAGACAAAGTCTGAGACAAGATGTTCCCAAAGGCCTTTCCACTCTATATCCAGGCTCATGAGCTTATCTGGGGAGGCTTCCTGGAAGAGGCAGAAGAAATTCAGGGCCTCCTTCTTTGCTTAGTGATGTTTTTATGGGGGAGGAGGGTCTCAGTGCCTGAGGACACAGTGGATTTCTCTTGCCAGGGCTGACTCAGCCTCTCACTGAGCTCTAGTCCTGGGCTAAGACTGAACTCAGACCCTGGATCCAGACTCAGTCCCAACCTTGAAGCTCTAACCTTGGTCTCAGACTGATGTCTGGCCCCAAAACAAATCCCTTCCCTAATCCCAGGATGAACCCTGACTCTGGCCCCCTGAGCCCTGACAAGGAAGGAAAAGGGCAGGATGGGACAGGAGGGAGGGAAGATGACAAAGTCTGAGGAAGGCTGAAGGTGAGACTGTGCCTCCCACAGGTGTGGGAGGAGGAGGGTGATGGCAGCTAAAAAGAGGGAACAGGTCTCACTCCCTGCAGGAGCAGGGTAAGAAGAGGGGAGGACAGGTTTCCTGGGTGGCAGCGTCTGCTCTGGGGCAGTCCCCACTCTGTGCAAATAAAAGGGAGGGGGTGGTCCAGGTCCTTCCTGCCCAGGCCTGGCATGGGGTAGGTGAGCAGGGAACCTGGAGCCTCTGTTTGCAAACAACCAAGCTCTAACCTGTTCTCCCCCTCCTACCCTTCTGTGCTGGCAAAGTGCAGCCCTGCACCCTGAGGAGGACTGGGGAGCAGGAAGCTGGCTCTGGGCACTGGGTCAGGGGCACAAGGAAGAGCTACCAGGGGAACATCGGGCCCAGGGCTTGGTACGTTAAACACAACCTGGTGACTCTCAGAGAAAGAGACAGACAAACAGACAGAGACACACAGAAAGAGGAGCAGTGAGAGAGAGAGAGAGAGAGAGAGAGAGAGAGAGAGAGAGAGAGAAAGTGTGTGTGTGTATGTGTGAGTGCACATATAGTTTCTCAAGGGATCCATGACCCACTCTGCACTCTCAAGAGTTCCAGGAAGGCCCCGTTCATCCCTACATCCTCCAGTTACCATCAAATACCCAAAATCCTGCTCTTCTCCCCCATCCCCAGCCCATCAGCCCCCGGGCCATTAGAGCTGAATCCTTTGGGGCCCCTATTACACTCTGCTGGGCCCCAGGGTGCAGAGCCTTGAACAAGAAGTGGGAGAGAATGGGGAAGGGTGTACAGGGGAGCAGATTTAAGTTCTACTTAAAGAAAGAGCCTCTGAACCTAGGAAGGGAGGCCTCATGGCCCCTTGTCAAGGACACTATCAGCAGGGGCCCTGGGGAGGGTTGGGATGGGGGAACCTGAGGCTTGGCAGCCCTTTCCAGCGCTGAGTCTGTGATTTGGGGAATGCTCTCTTGAGGTCCATGGACAGGGTAACCCATCTTAGAAACCATCTTCAGCTCCTGAGTCTTCCCAACATGGACTAGCCAAGGAAGAGCAGGCCTGGAGAAAAGGTCCAAGCCCTGCATCGATAGGCATTGAACCCACGTTTGGTGAACGGGATAAATTGTGTGGTAGGGGAAGGGAGTGGAGAGCCAAGAGGGAGGCCTGAGAACAGATCTCTCCACCCCCTCACAGATGGGCCCAGATTTGGAAGAGATTGGGGAGGGGGGATTTCTAGTAGGAGGATGAGACGCCAAAACAGACCCAACATTGCATGACAAAAACATCACGGAGGGACAAACCAGGTGTTCTGCTGACCAGCACGCCCAAGAAAGGCTTCCTGGCAGGAGCACCTACACTGCTTGGGCAGGATTCAAGTGTGGGGGCTGCTGCATGCCAGACCATAGCCTGAGCCTTGGCCAGAAGAGCAAGCTCAGTGCTGCTCAGGAACGAGGCCCTCAGTTTGGTTAAATTGTAAAATATGTGGGGCACTGCTGGGACAGAAGGCTGAAAGGGTCAGCAGACCATGAAGGGTCTTCAATGCCAGCCAGGGGACATCAGGGCAGCAGGGAGCTATTGAAGGTTCTGGAGGACAGGAGTGACCTGACTACATTTATGCATCAGACATTATAATCTCTAATCCCAGGCTCACGTCTGATGGAAGGGATGAGAGGGCAGACCTCCCCAAAGTGGGTAAGGGCATAGAAATACCTGCCACATCAAGTTCCCCCCACCCCTTTTTGTAATTGAGAAAAAAGATTTTTTTTTTTGCTTTTTGGAAGGGCAATTGGGGTTAAGTGACTTGCCCAAGATCACACAGCTAGTGTGTGTGTGTGTGTGTGTGTGTGTGTGTGTGTGTGTGTGTGTGTGTGTGTTGTGTCTGAGGCTAGATTTGAACTCGGGTCCTCCTGACTCCAGGGCTGGTGCTCTATTCACTGCACCACCTAGCCTCCCCGAGAAAGAAGATTATTAGGCAGCTAGTGGAAGGGATAGGTGCCAGGCTTTGATTTCTGCTGCCAAGTGTCTGTATTGTGAAAGTGATTGCTTGCTTGGAGGCTGGAAGTGAGCAATGTTATATCTGTTCAGCACAATGGTTGTTGAACGTTTATGGTTGATGTCAGGTCTGGGGACTGCCATGATTCTTGCTCCTTTGGGGGCCCACTGCCCCAGCCTCTCCCCACAGTCTGCACATATGTGATGGCTTACCCATCACAACATACCTGTCCCATTGGTGCTTAGGGCCAGCCCCATCTGCCCTTGCTGGCACGTCCTCTGAGGTCAGGCCAGGCCAGAGGCCTTGACATTTTAGGTGTTGGTGTGGGCAGCTGTGCCTGCCTGCAGCTCTGACTTCACCTGTCCTGCCAGTATAGGGAAGCCAAGTCTACCTAGTCCAGAGTCGGAGGCCTCCCTGATGCAGCCACCTGCTTGGGTCTCCACGGCTGACCAAGGATCTCTTGCCTTTGGTCCCCGGCTGCCCCCTCTGAGGTCTAAAATGTGGCTTGGTGCCCCCAGGGCCCCTAACCTTCTAGTGTCCTGGGCCCAGACCATAGAATCCTGGAGCAAGAGGTGGAAAGGCCACAGGGGTACCTCTGCTCGGACCCCTCCCATGATGAGGAAGCTGCTACCTCGGCCTTTTCACTCCTTGGTTGATTGGCAGATCAGTCAGATTTTTTTCCTTCTTAATATCTGTCTTTCTCTCTCTGCTCCTTGTTATGACTCCCCCTCCCCAGCTCCTCCCTCTGCCCCTGGTTCTGCTCTTTGGGGCCAAACAGAACTGGTGGGATCCTTCTATGACAGGATAGCCCTTAACTACTGGGACTACTCAATGATGAAGCATTATTAAATGCCACTCTGGCCTTGATGAGAGCTATTGTGTCCAGTGCCCCCTCTGGCCCCACTCCCCCTCAGCCTGGCCCCCTAGTGCCCTTCCCCTCCCTCCCACTGGGGAGGCTCTGAGCACCCACTCCATTTACCCTCCGCTCCCTTTCTAGTGGGAAAAGACTATAAGCCCCTAGAAAACATTCGGAGGGAAGAGCAGGGCCTGCTGGCTCAGAGACCTTCCCTCCCCACCCTGCCTGCCCGTGGGGTGCCCAGGCTCTGCTCTTCATCCAGAAGAGACCTCTGAGGGATGGTCCATCCCCTCAAGCTACTGGTGAGGCAAGCAGCAGAACCTGAACTCAGATCCAGGCCAGTTTTCCCATACTGTTCAACCCTGGAGGGTGGCCAAGTAGGGCAAGTCATTCAGGGCTCACTTCCAGCAAAGGGATATTCAATCAAACTCTGTCTCTAAGACAGGTCTGAATGACCAGGAAAGGCCCACGGCTGTTCTGTGTCATACAGTAGGACATCTCCCTGCCCACAAGCCTTCTCCCTCCCTCCATCCCCACACAGATCCAAAGTCATCTTAACAACACACAGCTCTGACCATGACACTCCCATGCTCAGAAACCATCAATAGCATTCTACTGCTTACAAGGTCAAAACCAAACTCTCCCCAGCTATCAAGGACCCCACAACCTTGTATCTCCTGACCTTTCCAGTCCCTGCTGCCCTCCTTCCCTTTTGTTCTGACCTGGTCCATCTTTTCGAGGCCCAGTTCAGTTATCTCCATTCAGGGAGTCCTCCTTAACGTCCCCAGTCCACCTTCATCTCACCACCTCTGCCCTGGGTGTCAATCTGCCTCCATTTAACCCTGAGGAGCTCCTCTTTTGTCCTCCCTCACTAGGAGCTCCCTGAGGGTTGGGCCTGGTGCTGCTCCCCCTCTGTCCCTCCCTCATATTGGAGGCACACAGTGTCAGCAGGAGATCCATAAGCTTTACTGACTGGACTCAGGGCCAGAAGCCTCAGATTTAACCTTCAGCAGGGTCACTTGGTAATCCCTGGACCAGGGGAAAGTCCCCTTTGTGAGGCTGGAGGAAAAGACCTTGGTCTGGATTCAGTGAGCCCTAGGGGACATGGGGTTGTCATTTAACAGCTCTGGGTCCAGGTTCCTTATCTGTAAAGTGGGGATAAGCCCTGGGGTCCTCACTGAAATGTGGTTAGAAAAATGCCCAGAAGACATGACTTTTGTTTTCCTTTTATCCCAGGCCCAACTGTTTGCACCAGACCCTCTCCAAGGTGCTGGAGGGCTCGTCAGAACCACATGTGACTGTGGGGAGGTGGAGGGCACTCTCTCCCTTCAATGGCCCCTGGACTCCTCCTCAGGGCTTAGGTCCAGCTGCCCATCACAGGCTGCTGTAGAGTCCCCCAAGCCTCCTCTCCCCCTGGTACTAATGAACCAGGGCATCTAGTCATGGGTGACCTTCTCTGTGCCCCCTAGAACAGAGGTGCTTGGGACTGTGGACTGTGGGTCCTGAAGCCCATGGACAGCTCATGTAAGAGGGTGATCAGCTCCTGGGCACACCTAGGGAGAGCCACAGGAGCCCAGCCTAGAGCCTGGAGGGACCTGAGAGTGCAGCCCCCTCATCGTACAGTGGAAGAAACTGAGATTCAGAAGGTTCTGAGAATGATCTGCCCCAGGGTCCACTACCTACTGAGTATCTGAGGAGAACCTGGAGCCCCTGAGTTCACAGCTTAGGGGCCCTGGCCTAATGGCTGTCCCTTGTTCGGGTGAGCAAATGTAAGTGGAGGTGTTTCTGTCTGTGTGTGTGCAAGGACCCGTCCAAGTCAGCAAGAGGCCAGGGGAGGCTAGACTCCTGTGCCATCCTGGGGCCTCCCCATCCTACCTCTCAAGCTCAGCAGGGCCACTCCAGGCAGCTCTGACCAGCCCTGTGAATACTTGGTGAGCTAAAGTGAATTGGGCTGAATTGAGGGGTGGGTGTCAGAGTGTAGGGCAAAAATCTCCACATCTTGGGCTCTGAAAGTGTGGGAGGTGTCCACTCCTCTCTGAGCCTTGGTCGGCTCCTCTGTGAAATGGCTTAATATGGGCACACCCTGGCATCGAGGTTCCATGCTCTGCGACACTGAGAACTGGTGGCCATGAAACCCAGTCCAGGTCTGGGGCTTACCCCCTCTTCTCCCCGACGCTGCCCGAACCCTGGTGCAGCCATATCCCAGTACACCTGGACTGTGGGGCTGCCCCCTGCAAGTCACATCTGACTCTCCTGTGAGGTTTTCTTGGTAGAGATCTTGGGAGGGTCTGCCATTTCCTTGTCCAGCTCACTTTACAGAGGAGGAAACTGAGGCCCACAGGGGGAAGTGACTTGCTCAGGGTCACACAGCTAGTGAGTGTCTGAGGCAGGATTTGAACTCAGGAAGAAGAGTCCTCCTCGTTCCCCTCCCAGTACTCTGGGCACTGAGCTCCCGGCTGCTCCTTCCTCTCTGAGATGACCCTCCATCTTCTCTGTTATGTTTCTTGTGTATACACTGCTTACGTGTTGTCTCTCCCACTAGAATGGTAGCTTCTTGAGGACAGGGGTCATGGTTTTTACCTTTCCTTTTTTTCCCCAGTACTTAGCACAATGTCTGGCATCTACTAAGGCCAACTGATGCTTATTGACTGGTTTAAAGCAGGAAGAGTCCTCAGGGCCAACCCCTTTACAGTGTGGGAAACTGAGGCCCAGAGAGGGCTCAAGGCCATAGAGGGAGTTAGAGGTTGAGCTTGAAGATTGGGTCCAGACTGGGAGCTCCCTGAGGATGGGGCACACGGCTTTTTATCTTTTTTCTCCCTCTGCAGAACCCAGCACAATTCCAAGTGGAAGGGGCTTAAATCGGAGAGACTGGCTCAGAAAAGCTTCCATGTCCCCTCCCTCCTTCCTGGGTGGCCTGGAAGCCTCAGGCACATGGCCAGCTCTCTTCTCAGCTGAGCTAATGTCCCAGCCTCGTCCTGAGCCCTTTCTGGGATTGTCTGGCCCAAGCTCCCTTTCTTACTGTCTGTCCATTACCTCCCTCCCTCTCCCCCACCTCCAGCAGCCCACATGGGTAGGGAGGGTATTCGGGCCTCAGAACTGCTGGGTGCTGGGATCCCTGCCCATCCATGGGCATGGGGCCTGCTGCCAGACAGTATCCTTAGTAAGACAAAGAGATGTGAGCACAGGTTGGTGGCCAGATCCAGAGACACTCACAATCTCTCCATTCCTCCCACCAGGCTCTCCATTCCCCAGCTCTCTGGCCATTCCCCCTGCCTGGAATGCCTTCTTGCCCTCACCTCCACCTCATAGGATCCTCTCACCCCCTCAAGACTCAGCTCAAGCATCACTTTCCACGTGAAGCCTGTCCTAATCCCTCCAAGTAATCTTGCCCCACCCTTCCAAGCTACCTGGGTTACTTATAGTATGGAAATGTTTCTCCCAATGGAACATGAGCTCCTTGAGGGCAGGGGTAGATGCACTTTTGTTGGGGAACCCACTTTGGGGATGGCCAGGATTCTGGGATCAGACTTTGGAGACGATTCATTCGTGACCCCCACACAGAATGTCCAGCCGGAAAGGACTTTGAAGACAGAGCTATCTCCTCCTCCATAGCTGGCTCTCTCTTAGGCTGCATCAAGATGGCGTCACGATGGCCTGCAGCCCCCCTGCACTCTCTGGGCTGGCCTAGGTGGTCTCTAAGGGTAGATCTGACTTTCCAAAGTCATCCCCAGGGCCAGAGGCAGGACTAAGCTGGGAACCCAGTCTGCTGGCCCTCAGCCCGGAGCTTTAGTGGCTGGGACTGAGTCTGGCCTGGGGAGGCCTATGGGCAGGGCCAGGTCTCCAGCTCTCTCTCTTGAATGGGGATGAGAGACAGAAAGGGCAGTTGGTTGTCTTATGCAGCACCCCGAGAGTGCTGCCCAGGGCTTGTTTTCTCAGGTGTTACCATCCTGGAATCTGCCAGCCAGCACCCTAAGAGGAGAGGGTTATGATGGAGCTGCTGAGTATTATGGCAATCCTCTATCCTGCATTTGATTCCACCCTCTTCCCTTCACTGTAAACCCCAGAAACATTTGCCCTTCTCCCGTGCTGTGCACCACCTTTGGCTTTCTCCACAAGTT
This sequence comes from Gymnobelideus leadbeateri, assembly GCA_011680675.1. NCBI lineage: Eukaryota > Metazoa > Chordata > Mammalia > Diprotodontia > Petauridae > Gymnobelideus > Gymnobelideus leadbeateri. Next base: position 5,153 of record WOXC01008744.1, on the reverse strand, counting down.
CACAAAGATCACTGTGAGTTGTTCAGAAACAACTGCCTTTGTCTCCTTCTCTTTGATTTATGGACTATGGCTTAAAATATGGGAATGACGAGCCCCTGGCCAAGGATGGAGTACATCCCACAAGGATTGGTAAGAATGCATCTTCCTATCAAAAAAATCAAACCCAAAGGACTTTAATCGGGAGAAGATGAGGCGGGGAGAAAACCAAGCTGGACACCAAAGAGAGTAATTACAGTGCAGGAAGGACAAAAGCAATTAGAGACACAAAGAGACCCACAGGAAACAAAATGCATGGCCTCCAATGACTATACACCAAGCAGAACACAAAGGCGAAAGACACGGTGATCCAGAAAGCCTAATGCAAGAAGGCAAACTTGACCAAGAGGTGTCACTGAGACTTGGTGGGATGGCTGCAGTGTGACTCTGGACAGATACGCCTTCTAAAAACAACCAGGTAAGGCAAAAGGAAAGGGAAGAAGGGCAGAATAAATTCAGAAGATACATTCATGTAATGAATGAAGGGAAAAGGCATAGGATAGAGTCTTTCAGCAAAGGTCAGCAGTAGCAGGAAAAGAAGTATGACATTGACTATGACATAGACTACAGAACATCTGGACAGAAAGAAAAAATAGATGAGACATTGATAAAATAGACCCCAAACCTGGCACTAAGGCACATATAATATGGTGGTCATGGTAGACCTCAATTATCTGGATATCTGTCTGAGCTCTCCCTGACAACATCAAGCAGCTCACAATGTCTTGACTTGTCTTCAATGATAATTTCATTCCTTAAAAAGTGGAAGGACTAATAAGGGGAAATTCTATTTTTGGATCTGAAGTGGAATTAATTGGCTTCTGGGGTTGTTGTTTGTCCTTTGTTTTCAAAGACCAGTGACATCACAAGGTGATGTCTTGACTTGCACATGAATTGGACTTAAGTGAGGCAGTGTTAACAAAGTCACCAGTTTTACTCTCTCTCTCTCTGAGGCATCAAAATCCAGTGGCAAGGCAATAATCAGTATGACTGGTGAAGGGCTGGGATGCAGTAGATGACCTTGGCCTTTCCAGTGTCTGACCAACCCTCCAGTGCTCCACAGCACCTCCTTCAGCTATTGTCATGGCCATTAGAACAAATGAATTCTCATCTGCCCATTTTTCCAGGGAAGTCTTTATATGCTTGGGGTAGACATCCCCCTAATTGACTGATGGGCATGAGGTCTGTTGGTTACCCTCCACCTGGGTTAGCCCCATCTGCCAAGATGGTTTTACTGGTGTGTGGCCACTGCAGGTGCTACAGCTTCTTGGAGCCACAGGTGAGAGCTGGATGACCAGTTGGACACCAAAGGAGCAACCCTGGAAATGACTTGGCAAGCCCACATACCATACACAGCAGCTTCTGGGGAAGATGTGATAAAAAAAAACATGGGGAGTGGGGAGGCTCCATCTTAGAAGTTGTGATAGAGAATTTGAAAACTGGGAATTGTCTGCTATGTCCCTAGATATTTAGGAAAACAGATTTCAAATAGTTCAGAAAGAGGCCTAAAATTGTATAAGGGAAATCAACATAGAAACTCTAGGGAAGACTTAAAAACTTCAGACCTGGAAGCATATTAAAAAACCACCTAGTCTAATCCCCTCTCTTTACATTTGAGAAAACTGAGACCTAGAGAAGAATAAAATAAGCAATTTTGGTAGGGAAGAAAATGAGGAATGATGTGAAGAAATGGATGTGGATGCACAGTGATCTCACCAACCAAATTAGATTTTTGAAAGATATAAAACTAAGTGAAAGCAACGGGAGACAAATACAAAAATGGTATGGCCCTTTAAGGACACTGTCAGGAGTGCTAAAGCTCAGAAAGAGCTGGGGTTAATAAGAAAAGTTGAGATTTTCAGGGCTTTTAGCTAAATCAGAATAGGAATGGATGAGTGGGAGACAGAAAGATAGGACCACAGCTAGGGGTACATAGGACAATGATAACAAACAAGTTGCTGGGAAAATTGGAAAGCAACTTGGCAGAAAACTAGGTACAGACCAACATCTTACACTGTATACTAAGATAAGGTCAAGATGGGTACATGATTTAGACATAAAGAGTGATACAATAAGCAAATTAGGAAGCATGGACCTGAGATCTATGGCTAAACGAAGAATTTATGACTAAACAAGATAAAGAAAGCATTATGGGATGTAAAATAGATAATTTTGATTACATTAAATAAAAAAGGTCTTATACAAACAAAACCAATGCAACCAAGATAGAACGAAAACAGAAAATTGGGGCGGGGGTGTTACAGCAAGTTTCTCTAATAAAGGCCTCAATTCTCAAGTACACAGAGAACTGAGTCAAATTTAAAAGAATACAAATCATTCCCAATTGATGAATGATCAAAGGATATAAATAGGTAGTTTTCAAACAAAGAAACCAAAGTTATCTGTAGTCATATGAAAAAAATGCTCTAAATCACTATTGATTAGAGAAATGCAAATTAAAACAATTCTGAGGTATCATCTCATACCTATCAGATTGGACAATATGACAGAAAAGGAAATTGACAAATGTTGGAGGGGATGTGATGTGGAAAAACAGGGACACATGCACTGTTGGTGGAGTTGTGAAGTGATCCACCCATTCTGGAGAACAATTTGGAACTATACCCAAAGGGCAACCAAACTGTGCTTACCCTTTGATCCAGCAATACCATTACTAGGTCTGTACTCCAAAGAGATTGGGGGGAAAGGACCTACAGGCACAAAAATATTTCTAGCAACTCTCCTCGTGGTGACAAAAATTCGGAAATTGAGGGTATGCCTGTCAATTGGGGAGTGGCTGAACAAATTGTGATATATGATTATGATGGAATACTACTGTGTTATAAGAAAGGAAAAGCAGGATGCTCCCAGAAAAACCTGAAAAGACATACATGGACTGATACAAAGTAAAATGATCAGAATCAGGAGAACATTGTAGACAGTAGCAGCTGTAATATATGATGATCAACTGTGAATGACTTAGTTATTCTCAGCAATGCAATGATCTAAGACAATTATGAAAAACTCATGATGGAAAATGCTATCCACCATCAGAAAAAGAACTGATGAAGTCTAAGTGCAGATTCAAAGCATGCTTTTTTAACTTTCTTAATTTTTCTTGTTTTTTTTTTGTCAGTATTTTCATTCATGACATGACTAATATGGAAATATGTTTTGCATGACTGCACATGTATAACCTACATTAAATTGCTTGCCTTCTCAATGAGGGGTAAGGGAAGGGAGGGAGGGAGGGAGGGAGGGAGAGAATTTGGAGCTCAAAAAATTTTTAAAGTAAATGTTAAAAATTATCTTTACAAATAATTGGAAAAGAATAATTAAAAAAAAAAGAATGGCGTGCTTGAATATTAAAGCACAGACAAATGAGATTGCCAAGCCACTGTCAATGATCTTTGAAACGTCATGGGGAACAGGAGGAGATAGACCAGGGTTGTCACAAAGGGAAGGGGAGCGATAGGTCAGGGAGCTTGCTTGTGATTCCTGCCAAAATTCTGTTGTTTTTTATTAGAGATTGTAAGTGAACACTCAGAAAAGTGAGCAGTATCATAGACAGCCAGTCAGCACAGCTCCCCAAAACAGGCCACATTAGCCTCATTTCTGTTCTTTGACTGGTTCCCAGACTGGTCGGTCAGAGGCCATGTTTAGAGTACACACGTACATTTTATTTTATTTTTTTTTAATTTAAATTATTAGTTTAGTTTCAGTTAACGAGATTCAATTCCATAGTTCCTTGATTTTCAAATTTCCTTTACTTCCCTCCCCCCTCCCCACACGACAGCATATAGTCCAGTATATGATCTGCAAATGCATTCATATTAGACATTATTCCAATTACAAAGGCTACTAGGTGGGATGAAAGATGGTAAGGAAGAAATAAAACCAAACAATGAAAAGAACAAGATCATTTAGTTTGCTTCCATCAGGATTCAGGCTCAGTTCTTTCTAGTTATATCTCTGGATGGCGCATTTCTCACTTTCTTGAGTCTTTCGGGATTAACTTTTACCACTGCATTGCTGAAAAGAGTCCAGTCTGTCATAGTTGGTCATCACAGATATGGTATGTCTGTGATTGTATACAGATTTCTTCTGATTCTACTCTTCTCGCTCAGCATCAGTTTGTATAAGTCTCTCCAGGTAATTATGAAATCCGTCACCTCTTCATTTCTTATAGCACAATAATATTCCATTACATTCATATACCACAACTTGTTTAGCCATTCCCCAATTGGTGGGCACCCCTTCAGTTTCCAATTCTTTGCAACCACAAAAAGGGCTGCTAAAAATATTTTTGTACATATGGGTCTTCCTCCCACTTCTATGATCTCTTTGGGATATAACCCTAGAAGTGGTATGGCTGGGTCAAAGGGTATGAAATTATTTATAATCCTTTGGGCATAATTCCAGATTGCTCTCCAGAATGGTTGGATAAGTTCACAACTCCACCAGCAATGTATTAGTGTTCCAATTTGTCCACATCCTCTCCAGCATTTGTCATTTTCTTGTTTTGTCATCTTAGCCAATCTGACTGGAGGGATGTGGTATCTCAGAGTTGTTTTGATTTGCATTTCTCTAATTAATAGTGATTTAGAGCATTTCTTCATATGCTTATAGATATCTTTAATTTCTTTTTCTGAAAATTTCCTGTTCATATCCTTTGACCACTTATCAATTGGGGAATGACTTGTATTCATATAGATTTGGCTCAATTCTCTATAAATTTTAGAGATGAGTCCTTTATCAGAGACACAAGTTGTAAAAATTCTTTCCCAATTTCCCACCTCCCTCTTGATCTTGGTTACATTGGCTTTGTTTGTACAGAAGCTTTTCAATTTAATGTAATCAAAATTATCCATTTTGCATTTTATAATGCTCTCTAATTCTTGTTTGGTCCTAAAATCTTCCCCTCTCCACAGATCTGTCAGGTAAACTATTCCTTGCTTTCCCAAATTGCTTACAGTATCATCCTTTACACCTAGATCATGCACCCATTTGGACTTGATTTTGGTATATGGTGTTAGATGATGATCTATGCCCAGTTTCTGCCATATTGTATTCCAGTTTTCCCAGCAGTTTTTGTCAAATAGTGCATTCTTATCCCA